>JACYXH010000448.1:0-350000 GCA_026745465.1 Lota lota
GTACCTATACAAAATAAGAAAAGTACAAATAACCTGTAGTTCCCTATATATCTTTCTTTCTTTCTTTCTTTCTTTCTTTCTTTCTTTCTTTCTTTCTTTCTTTCTTTCTTTCTTTCTTTCTTTCTTCTTTCTTTCTTTCTTTCTTTCTTTCTTTCTTTCTTTCTTCTTTCTTTCTTTCTTTCTTTCTTTCTTTCTTTCTTTCTTTCTTTCTTTCTTTCTTCTTCTTTCTTTCTTTCTTTCTTTCTTTCTTTCTTTCTTTCTTTCTTTCTTTCTTTCTTTCTTTATTTCTTTCTTTCTTTCTTTCTTTCTTTCTTTCTTTCTTTCTTTCTTTCTTTTCTTTCTTTCTTTCTTTCTTTCTTTCTTTCTTTCTTTCTTTCTTTCTTTCTTTCTTTCTTTCTTTCTTTCTGGTATAATACAATTGTCTTTGTGTAAACGAGAACCTAAGTGTTTGGATACCTTAGCAGTGTTGACAGCCGCTCCAAATCCAGTACACACACCACAGCTCAGAAGACAGACTTTATCGAGCGGTGCTGAAGGGTCTATCTTGGCCACAGCTATTTGGTTGACCACAGTGTATTGGGAGAAGGTGCTGGTCCCCACGAACTGCAGCACCTTTTGGCCTCTACAGGTTAACCTGGTCTCTGGAGGTGACATCGTCTCATGACCGCCGCTGGACCTTCAATAGGAAAGTTATTTATATTCTGACTAACAATGTCAGAATTGACTGTGAGAAAATGTTTTCATAGTACAGGCAGGCAGGCATGGATGTGAAATACAACTGAAAAATCATGAAAATCATTGATGAAAATCTGCTTTATGGATGCTTGAGGTTAAAACTAAGCCACTAAACTCATTCATAAAATAAATTAGGGAGATTAATTTGATATAAACAGATTGACAAAATATTTCCTGATTAAGTGGAAAAGGAGAGACTAATGAGTAGATAATCAGCATGCTCACCATCCCTTCACACATTGGTTGGTCTTCGGACTTTGGCAAAAACGGCATTCCCCGCACTGGGAGACAAAGAGGGGTATCACCTTGTCCCCTAAAATGTAGATGAAAGTTGATTAAAAACAGGCCCTGTTTACATATTGTTAACTACGATTCACTGTAAAATGTTGCTCTTCTAATAGTCAGGTTATTTGTGTGAGTGGTTTTATCTCTTCTGTGCTGTAGGCCTAGTAATAGTGAAGGGTGAAATGACTTTAATGTAAACACAAATGACTTTAACTTGAACACATGTTTTAAATAGATGTCAACATCCCAGAATAATACAATCCATACTCATTGTATTTCCATTACAGCTTCCACACCTGGTTGAAATTCAGTGACCCCAGGTCCAACACTCTCCACAATGCCAGCGCCCTCATGTCCAAGGACTACAGGAAAGCCGTCTTTGTGTTTTCCCTCAAAAAGATGGTAGAGGTCTGTGTGGCACACTCCTGTGGCAATGATCTGCATCCAAGTCCACAGTTTTATTAAGTTTTCATTTCAGTGTTGTGGTATACTTTATGCTTGTGTGTTGCACAAACACATTACTGCAGAGGCTATGTTCCTCCATTGTTCCTAATTAGATGGCATATTGTGGAATACGTTTACATCTATATTCAATCCGTATATATATAAATATATTTTTTATTATGGACACTGCTGCGGATCCAAATTTGCATGTTTTTAAAGAAAAATAAAAACAAAATTGTTGTACTATTTTAAGCAGATGCAAATTCCTTGTCTCTATCAAAGTAGGTCAGAGGTTAATGATTGTATTCCCATATGCTATTTATAAGTGTGTCAGAGTGTGTGTATGTATGTATATATATATACTTTATATACACTGTATATGGGGTTGGGTGGTTATGTCTATGGGGGGGGGGGGGGGGGGGGGGGTCTGTGTGTTTGGTTGTTTGTGTGTATGGGGGTGGGTAGTTGTGTGTTTGTGTCTGTGTCTGTGTGGTTGATTGTGTGTGCGTCCGTGCATGCGGGCTGGTGTGTGTGTGTGTGTGTGTGTGTGTGTGTGTGTGTGTTTCAGAGAGAGAGGCTTATGGGGTTTGATGTGTCGTAATATACTGCTAAAAAATATAAAGGGAACACTTGGAGTTACATTGTGCTGTTTAAGTGTTCCCTTTATTTTTTTGAGCAGTATATTATTTGTGATTGACAATCTGTGCATCCATTATACATCCGTGTGTATATTTGTAATCTCTGAATGTATCGGCAATCCGTTTTTTGTTTATCTGTAAATAGAAAAACCTTTCACAAACACAAAAATCTCAAGTACATATTTAGCAAACAAACGAAATGCAATTATAGATCTCAATTTCACGCGTACTAATTTTATTCTACACCTACTGATTGCATTTTACACACAAGTATTGCAATAACGCAATGCAAATAACAATTACAGGTCATTTTAGTTTGTGCATTCATTTTAGTTGAATACGATAATCTCTGGCTTCTTTATTATGAGTAGTTGACGAATGACCTAGATTCCATTGGTATTTAAATCCACTGTATGATCCAGAAATACCATTATTTGTTTTATATTATATTACCAGCAGACGGACAAGAATATGCTGTGGGAGCTGTCGCTACCAGCCCACCATTCCTTAGTTTTTATTGTGCAAATACCCATTACGGCAATAAACCACTTGTACCCAATCACGTGTGCATCTGGTCGATGGAGAAAGTTGACCAAGATGTCACATGTGCGTAGCCAATAGCCCAGTGGGTGGCAGTAAAGCTCAACATAACATATTTTTCAGCATTTCACGCTTTGAGTAGCCCAACCCAACTAGCTCTGTTCTCAAATAACGAAACATAGTAAAAAGAAAAGAAAAAGGACACCTGTTACACAGGGACAGAAAATAACATTTGAAAGGAAAAATGACGCCTCAGCTTCCCGAAAGATGACGTACGAGTTGTCTCAAATCTATTTGTATGTAATTTGTATGCGTAGAAATGAGATACACATATGCTTTTCACGTATTTGCTAAATTTAATATTTACAGATAAACCAAAGTAGACACAGATTATCGATATGCATACAGATTAAAAAATTTCAAATTTCTGTTCACACTGTCATTCTGTTCACACAAATATTGAGACAAATCTAACCCCATAGTGGCCAGTTGTGTGTGTGTGTGTGTGTGTGTGTATGTGTGTATGTGTGTATGTGTGTATGTGTGTATGTGTGTGTGTGTGTGTGTGTGTGTGTGTGTGTGTGTGTGTGTGTGTGTGTGTGTGTGTTCGAACAAATGTTGTAAATCCCACCTTGATGCGTATTTCATTGGCATGGGGAACATCAACTTCTATCTCTTCGATCACCAAAGGCTTGTTTGCCTCCCAGGCCACAGCAGCCTTACACTTAATGACCTAGAAGAGACAAATATTCATAAAACAATAGTTTTTTGTTTATTGTATTCTTTGTTTGGATAAACCGCCATTTTGTGATGGCTCGAGAGTTGTAGTACTGTACAATTCTAAATAAATGTAAATATACGACAGCCTAGGCAAATAAAATCTTTGTTTTGCCACATCTCGCATGAGAAACGCTATGCCATTTTCAAAAACAATGTCTCCCCATAATGACAAATAGTTTCATGATTAATTACTCAACAATGACCAAAACTCCATTACTAATAACATTCCTATGCTCCTATACTTCCAAAATGGGGGGGGCAGTTGTTGCGATTTGACGTCACGATGTACAAGCCCTATAGTTATTTTTCACACAGGAATGTATATTTTTTACTTGAAATAAGACAAATTATTATACATAAAACATATTTCTGAAAAACATGAAACTAAATCCATTTCATGCACATTGTGGAGCGTATGTAGGGGATGGCTGGTTTAAGCAGCCTCACCTGGCCCCGAGTCAGACTGATTGGACTCTGGGGCTGGATGAGGCTGCACACCTGTTGTGCATTGACTAATCAATGCGCAACCTGTGTGCATTGATTAGTCAATGTACAACAGGTGTGCAGCCTCACCCAGTCCCAGAGTCCAATCAGTCTGACTCGTTCCAGGTGAGGCTGCTTAAACCAGCCATCAACCACACACTCGCCACTTACATATTATTGCATTATATAACATATTGCAAAACAATTAACACAAACTAAATAATGTGTAGATGTGAAGTGGTGAACTTACCTTACCTACAGTTGCCATGGTTTCTCTTTTATAAAGGCTTCAGACAAGAACTCAACTCAACAGTACCAGAGTAAACAGTTGGGCCAGCTGGTGTCGGAGGACAGGAGAGGAGAAGGAAGAGATTTGGCTCGAAGTTTAAATACTTATGCCAGGGGTTGGGTTGAGCAAATTCTCCAAAAGTGGGAGGGATTTGAAGGGTTATCAAAGTGAATAAATAAAGATATTGTGTAATTTGTATATTTGCACATGCATGTGCTCCCACCTGTAACCTCCAAGCTATAATGGAGGTATAATTTAGCTCATATTAAAATGCCCCAAATTAGAAATGATTGAGTTTAAAAGGAGTATATTCTTGCCTACATGCATTCCATGCATTACCTTGTTCTTAAAATTCAAAAAAGAAATCTTCAAGACAAATCACATATGACATTATTCTTTGGTCTACCGGATTTTAGATTTTAGATTTAGGGCATTTAGCTGACACTTTTGTCCAAAGCGACTTACAGAACAGCGGCTCCCCGAGTCCTGCCGAGGCAACGACCCCCTCAAGTGTGAGAGGTTATTCTTCATGCTCAGTGTGTATTGACTATTTCTCTTGTTGAGTGCAATGAACATGGCAAGCTTCATATTTATAGGAATAAGGAATAGAGAACCAGATTAATAGTTGTTAAATTTCTAAAGATGGAATGTGGAATCTACCTAAATCATCTCAATTATCAACTACATTATTGAGTGTGTGAGAAAACAGGTGTCTAGTATGCTCTTGAATGGTGTGTGTGTGTGTGTGTGTGTGTTTGTTCCCCTAGTTTGTGTGTATGTCCAAGGCCAAGTTACTGTTGCCCACGAGTGTCAGCCAGGCCCCCATCAAAATGGGACTGGTTAAATAAAGGAAATAGGCCAAAGTATGGTTGCAAATTATAGGGGGGGCGCCCATTGTACTCCTATTGACCACTTTTATATGAATGAGGGCATTCAACTCTACTAAAATGATATGTTTGGAGGCTCTAGCCCAACCGGAAGGAACTGAATTGGTGGTTGATCTAAGGGTCTAGTACGCTTCAGGAATGAGCTAAAGACATTGGGTCTTTTATATATGAAAGAGGGCCTAAAGGACATACAAGATTATCAATTTGGTGGTTCTAGCACAACCAGAAGTGTCTAATCCCTCCCTGAGGGGTCCTACAAAGATGTAAAAAAACACCATTAATGGGAGCCTAGAATTACTTGTGAATAAGATAGAGACGTCCCTTTTATATGAATCAGGGCATTAAGGTCTGCTAAAATTATAAATTTGGGGGCTCTAGCCCTACAGAAAAGGATCACAAAGCATCATCAAATGCTCCATTGAAACACATTGGAAACAAGCTGTTGCTAGAAATTAATATAAATTCGTAGACAAGAGATAGAAACTTGGCCATTAGACCTTTCAACCAGGGGACATCTTGGGATCGCTCTGTGAAAATCTTCGGTTGCTTAGCAAAAAGGCGGACCCTAACCCTAATCTTAAACCACGGACCCCCTGCCCCCAGGGCCCGAGAGGGCCAAGGTTCCGTGTAGGGGTCCCAGTGAGGCCCTAGAATAAGGTTGTCAAGTCTCAGGGCAGTAGGACCTATCCTTTCTCCAAAACTGCCTTTTACACCACATTTTGATCAACTAGGTCTTGGAGGCCACACTTAAGGTTTATTTGTCAAAAAACCAGCCTGTTTGGGCAGAGTTTCTTTCTGTAAACGCTAGAAATCCAAATCTCGGAAAAGTCGTTCCTGGGACCCAGGGGAACGTGTGTACGAATTTTGGCATGTCTAGCCATCTTGAATGGGTGGGAAAGGTGGGTGTGACCTCCAACTGTAGAGTAAATGGGCATAAAACAGTGGGCAGTTTCTAGTTCCACATTTTTGGTGGGATTGAGATGGAAATTTGTTTTTCAAGTCTGAGGTCAAAAGGTCAAAAGGAGCCCGCACCATGCCCCTTATGAGATTAAAATAAGTTAATGTGCATTTCGCTCATATCCTTTTTTTTTTTTTTATGAAATAGAGGTTTGATTCTCAGATATGCATGTTGGATAGGTAGATCCAACATGCTTTACTTACAATAAAAGGCTAATGTCTCTCTGGAAATTTTATCAAAATGAATTTTAATGCCGAAACAAGCATAATATTGCATTTTCCACTGAGAATAAATGAATGTCAGACATGTTTGGTTTTCGCCACGTGACGTGGACGCAGACCTATACAAAAGAATAGGCCAAAAAATGTAGGCATCTCAAAATTTTAGAGCCGTTATTGTGAAACTACTACATTTTGGTGTGAGACTGGGTTGTATACTGTGCATGACAAATAACACACTTTGACTATATAGATTTCCCCTCTAGCTCCCTAAAGCGTTTCGCTTATGAAATTTACAATGACTGGGGATTCCAAGAAAGCTTGTGTTGTACGATTCTACCTATTCAGCTGGTCTGATATTTGACAAGGGCATAGTTCAGTGTAATGAAATTAGATTTACATTTTGAAAACTAGAAAAAACAAAAGAAAAGTAATGGGTACAAGACTGTGTAGCTTATCCAGCCAAATATATAATAACTATTATTCCCATTCCAATTCTACCTTAGCACATAACCTCTGGTTAAATAAGACAGAATAGCAGTTTCTACCCTTTTTCAATTTATTATTGTCAATTGTATGTAGTTAAATAGCTAGGGTGCAGTGTTTTGTAACTAGACTTATTCGGTGTCCACATCTGTTGAGTTATGTCATAACTCTTTATGAACAGTGAAGATAAGTTGGTCAAATCAAATTGTATTTCTCCAAAAAGCTCCAAAATATCCACTTAATGTCCAACATTAATACATTTGATTTAGGATTATTATGAAGATGAAAATCTGAGGTTTGATGTTGTTTCAGTATCACAACATTGGTGAACAAACTTGTAATTCAGCCAAGAATTTCTTTGTTAGAGAAATGCAATATTTTCCTCATTTATTTATATGTGGACAAATTTATATTTGGTTTATTTTATGGTATATTTGATTGATTTCACATTGGTTTATTTTATTCACAATTTATTTTATGACAACCAACATGCAGTAGTTTCAATAACTTCTTCCAATTAGGTCCTCGATTGATTTGGTCCTTGATTTCACTCAAGACTCAAGATGGTTCGGATACTGTACGGAAAAACAGAAATGAATAACATTTAGGGTTAGCACTAACAATCCGTTAAAACAACTCGTTTAATTAGAGATAAGAGATTATTAGATTAATTACCATTTTCCGTGCTTCATAAGGTCAATGGCATCATTGACAGATTCCAAGGGCATTCTGTGGGTTACAAATTCATCCAGCTTCACCTTCTTATCGAGGTAGGCCTTTACCATCTTTGGCACACCATCTTTACTCTTGAAGCCTGATTGGAAAAACAACAAACACTTTCACGTAAACAAAATATTTGTTTCCTCATATGAATGGGTTCTCTTTTTCAATTTCAATTTTCTTTTAAAATTTTTTCATTTTCCTTGCTCTTATCCATGCCATGTGATGTTGTATGAAATAACGATTTAGTTTAAAAGGTATTCAATTGTAAATAATATCATGAGGGGCGTATCTGTCTTGATTGACAGATCTCAGTCATGAGTCATGCATAACTTCTGCAAGGTGTTAAAAAAAAGTATGTTTATTTTGCAGTGTATCACACTTCATGTGCATAGCTTTTCATGTAAACTCTTCAAATAGCTCATCCAGCAGTTTGGATATGTTTTTCGGTAGTGTATATTTAATTAGTTGGGTCACTAGCTCAAAATAACCCCAATGCAACCCCAGGCCTACAACTAAGTAATGTACAAATGTACAAGCAATCCATTGATTAATTTAGTTCTGCATCTAAACTGAATTGCACTAGTGATCTAGGGGATTTCTTCATTGTTATTGTGTCTTGTTAATAATTGTTAATCACGTGAAACAACGCACTCATAGCTTTACAATATTATTATTGTGATGAACCTTTGAGCTCAAAAAAGCAAAAGGCCTACACTGTTATCTTCCAGAGTTGTAAATCTGGAGTTCTAGAGATGCAGATCTGTAGTGATCCTTTCAATCTCAAATATGGACTTAGAAATTGTATAGGTTTTAGTAGTATTAGTTTTGGGTGTCAGTACTGGTTCAACCCAGATTAAAGTGGTGTCCAATACAGTTAACCATTTTTTTATAGCCTGTCTTATTGAGATAGAGGGATTCAAATATGTTAAGAATCAGATATTCCTTCTCATTACTGGCACCTTTGGCCAGTAAGTGAACTGCAGCCTGCTCAAGCTTGTGTATTCAGTGTACTGAACTGTGAGCGTGAGCGTGAGCTCTGTGGGTTAAGACAATAACAATCATGAACTGATGGTGGTTATAATCATAAATAAACATTAACAATTAAAAAAATGCCATTATCCGCACTTAGAAGTCACTTCCTTCATTTTTCCCGGCAAAAACTGGCCCGGTTAGAATAAAAAAGGAATAAGCTCACAGACTGTACTACGCAACGGAGAGGGTCAGGAAGGTCTCCCTTTTAAGTTAAATTACAACCTGTTCATATTTTAGCAGTAAAAATCCTGCACATAGTCCCTTCAAGGGTCCACTGACATCTCTCAACTGACATATATTGCCCTACAAGCTGAAACCTTTCCAACATGTATATATTGTTTTGTTGTACAGGGGAAAATGTCATTTGGGGTCCATTACATGTCTGGATCAACCTCAAGTAATAAAAAACTTTAAATATGAGGTCAGATTTAAACTCCTCTTTGTTGGTGCTTTGTGATCGTACCAAAATACCTTTCATACAACTCACCTCCAAACAGGGAACCCTTCCATGTGCGTCCAGCTATGAGCTGGATAGGTCTCGTAGAAACATCATGCAGGTCTGTCCAACCAACCAGCACACTGACACCCCATCCTTTCATGCAGGACTCCAGTGCATTCCTCTATAGGTGATATTACCAGAAATGCAATACCAGTTATTGTGTCACAACAGATAATCTTAATATTGTACACACTATTTGAGGTACATGTGTAGAATTGTGGATCTTGATTAGGGTATAAGTATGGTGTGTTTCTATTCAGCCTTTATATAAACAATAGACATGCCAAAATACAAAATGTTTGCAGAAGTCCTTTTGTCCAGGTGACTCACCATGACTCCGACATTCCCCACACATTCCAGAGAGAAATCCACACCTCCATTGGTCATCTTTGACAGCACTTGGCTGATGGGCTCACTGTGGTCATTAGGGTTCACAAAGTCAGTAGCACCAAACACCTTGGCCTTCTCAAACTTGTCCGGGTTCAAGTCAACAGCAATGATTCTCTTGGCCCCAGCAGAGTGGCAGCCCATCACAGCAGCCAGGCCAACAGCCCCCAGGCCGAATACGGCACAAGTGGATCCTGGCTCTACCTGTGGACAACAGATATTTTATGTTTGTGTATATGCACAAATATATGTATATGTGAAGATAGAAACACAGAAAGACAGATTGTCACAACCAGATCCAAGTCTTTCCTTTCCATATCCCCAATAAATAGCCTGTGGTTTCCAAACTATAATTCGTTATTATTTTTTTTAAAGGTATTAATTACTCTTTGGATAAAGGAGAACTCAATAACACCAGTGTTTGGATACCTTAGCAGTGTTGACAGCCGCTCCAAATCCAGTACACACACCACAGCCCAGAAGACAGACTGTATCGAGCGGTGCTGAAGGGTCTATCTTGGCCACAGCTATTTGGTTGACCACAGTGTATTGGGAGAAGGTGCTGGTCCCCATGAACTGCAACACTTTTTTACCTTTACAGGTAAATCTGGTTTCTGGAAGTGACATCACATCATGACTGCCGTTGGCCCTACAATGGGAAAGTTATTTAGAGTCAGAACTGTCATTGACAAAATAATTCCATAGTACAGGCAGGCAGGCATGGAGCCAACTAAAATACAACAAAAAAATTCCATTGGGGTCTGTGAAATGTTGAGAAAAGGCAGAGGTTAAAACCAAGCCACTAAACAAATTCAGTTTACAATAACGGAGATGAATTGAATATAAACAGATTGACAAAATTTTCCAGATAAAATGGAAAAGGAGAGATTAATGAGTAGATTGTCAGCATGCTCACCATCCCTTCTCACATTGGTTGGTTTTCGGACTTTGGCAAAAACGGCACTCCCCGCATTGGGAGATGAAGAGAGGTATCACCGTGTCTCCTAAAATGTAGATGAAAGTGTACTAAAACAGGTCCTTTTGACAGAGTTCCTATATATTTCAATTTTTTTTAACTACAATGCACTGTAAAATGTTGCTTTTTAGTGAAGTTATTTGTGTGATGGGTTTTATCTGTTTCAGACATGGAAAGACTCTCTGCGCTGTTGACCTTGATCTGTTGTAATATGTAGTGATTAATACAAATTAAAGGGTGAAATGACTTTAATGTAAACACAAAGAAGTTTAAGGTACACAGAATAATACAATCCATACTCATTTTATTTCCATTACAGCTTCCACACCTGGTTGAAATTCAGTTACCCCGGGTCCAACACTCTCCACAATGCCAGCGCCCTCATGTCCAAGGACTACAGGAAAGCCTTCTTTGTGTTTTCCCTCGAAAAGGTGGTAGAGGTCCGTGTGGCACACTCCTGTGGCAATGACCTGCATCCAAGTCCACAGTTTAATTGTGTTTTCATTTAAGTGATGTGTTGTGTACGTTTTTACTTGTGTGTTGCACAGATGCTACTGCAGAGGCTATTGTTCCTTTATTATTCCTATAAAAAAGTACAATCAGAATTGTTGTACTTATTTAAACAAATGCTTATTCCTTGTCGCTGTAAAATTGGGGTTGTGTGTGTGTGGGTGGGTGTGTGTGAAAGCACAGAATGTGTTTTTTAGAAGAACACATTCTGTTCTTTCAAAGGTATGTAAATCCCACCTTGATGCGTATTTCATTGACATGGGGAACATCAACTTCTATCTCTTCAATAACTAAAGGCTTGTTTGCCTCCCAGGCCACAGCAGCCTTACACTTAATGACCTAGAAAATACAAAATTCATAAAATAGATCAAAATCTAGAGCATATCAAAATGAATACCAAACTGTAGAAAATTATTTAAAGAACTGTGGACTGGGGACTTAATGATTCAGTATTTTGTATATCTTCTTGCCTTCTACGTTTTTGTTGCTTGCCAGGTCACAAGGAATTTTTAATTTTGTGACCTGTGCATTTGTGAACTGTGCATATGCCAAATTAAACACTTTGACATTGAAATGTTCTAAATGTTGTTATCTCTGATTATATTTTTGTTACATGCATATCAGTTGGCAATGGTTTTGTTTTTCACATTGTACTATACAGAGGCCATTTAAGAAATCTCATCTGTACATCTGGAATTAGTTACTGTTTCAGAGAGTTTCAATCTGTTATTCAGTATCCAGGCAAAGGTCCATAACAGCAGTGACTTTGCCAATACAAATACCTTTGAAAGAGAATTTGGACAGGTTCCATAGTTTTGTAAAAAATCAACTGCATTTTACAGAGGGGAAGATTTATGATAAGAAGAAATAGAGAAAATACTATGGACTTTGAATGCTGTAGAACCCTGCTCTGTGCAGCTTTTTAACTTTAACTCCATTTAATAGTTAACTGTTAAGACTCTCACTGGACTTTGTCTACTGTGTTTATTGTCTCCATGTCAGCCCAAATTTAATATCTGTCCTTCCAATGTCAACACAATTTCTGGCCAACTTGCATTTCAGCTTTGATTTCCACATGGTGTTTGGATAACTTCAACATTACATAAAACAGAAACAGAGAGACTTATTGACCCTCAATGGAAGACAGAATGAGAGAAGGATCCGATCGAGTACTTTCAACATGTTTAGGTTGACTGTTTTTTTCAAAAAAATCTATTCTGACTATTCAGTGCTGCAGGCGTAGCTTTTTATTTTAATCTTACTATAATCATGAATTCCACTACAAGTACAGAGATATAGTTAATTTGTACCCTGCATATTCATACAAAGGTGTGGTTGTTATTATGTAACTCAAAAATAAATTGGAATTGGGAACTTTGGAGGGTGTGGTGAAGTTGGAGCTTGGAGCTATAACTGCATTTTCACTAGAATCAACGATTTAACTTTAATATTTAAGAAACTATTTGTTTAATAATATCTAAGCAATAATACTGACACATTCAAGACTGCATTGGCATAATGTATTAAGAGGAAATAGCTATTTCTCACGCACACAAGAGATGGAGCCTCGTGAGACCATCCCTCTCACAAGTCTCACAAGGCTACAAGAAATATATATTTTGGACCTGAAATAAGACTGATTCTTACACATAATAAAAACCATTTCTAAAAACAAGACATGTCACATGTCTTATCACATTGGTTATCAGCGGTTCTACAGCTGTGGTACAGAAAATACATCTGTTGAAAATCCTATTTTATTGTATTAAATAACATTTAAAAAAGATGAACACAAACTCAATTATTTGTAGATGTAAAGCGCTGAACTCACCTTTCCTACAGTTGCCATACTTTTGGCAGATCTATTTTATGACGATACAGGCTACAGGCAATAACTCAGTACCAGAGTGAAGAGGATGATCAGCTGGTGTTCCAGAACAGGAGAGGATAAGGAGATATTTGGCTTGAAGTTTAAATACTAATGTCACGTGCTGCATTTAAAAAAAGTCTCTGAGTGGGAGGGATTTGAAGGTTAGCAAATATCATGTTTCAAATGGAAAAAAACATGACTAACCCTGGGTAAATAAAGATACAAAATCAGAGAACAAGATATTGCATAATTTGAGCATTTGCACATATATCAGCCATACCAGAAATACCTGGTGTCTTGCCAGGCGGTGTGGTCCACTAACACCCAGGCCCTGCTTCACCGTTACAAGCACTTTGCTAGCATCAAAGGCTCGGTGCTTCTCTGGTTTAGAGCTTATCTCACAAATATAGCGCAATTTGTTATTTGTGAAGACTCATAATCAAAACATTGCAACATCAGCTTTGGTCTCCCACTGGTCCTTGGTCCACTGCTCTTTGCAATCAACATGCATAAGTTTGGCGATATTATTTGAAGCTGCGGGACAAGCCTTTACTCATATGCTGACTGTAAAAAGATTGAAGTTGTACACGCTGCTCTGCTGTCGTAGAGTCATGGTATTGTTTTTCTTTGTCTTGGTTCCTTTGTAGTTGCTCTTTTATTCCTGTCATACACTTTGGTAGGAGCAGCTTTTGTGCCATTGGCATCCTTGTTTGTGTCTTGCTACCCATCAGCATTTGGGCACGGAATGGTAAGCTATCCATGGGTTTGTGACATGTGTTACGGTAGTCCAAGGGTCAGATAGGGGTCTTGCTTGTCTGCTTTTATCTTTTTGAGGATTGACTTGGCAAATTCGACTTTTCCGTTCGATTGGGGGTATTTGGTGATGAAGTAGTGTGCTTGATTCCTCCTTGCTCTTCCTCCACTACTTGCTGAAACTGGTGAATTCGATTAGGCATATGCTGGCCCATTGTCAGATGCCAGCTCTTCTGGTATGCCATTCCTGGCAAACTGTTGCTTCAGGATTTGTGTTACTTTGTTGCTCTGTATGTAGTTGACCTTGTTGTAGTAGTAGTCCACCACAATGCATTCTTCCGTTTCAAGTTCAAATTAGTCAGTGCTGACTATCCATCATGGTCGATCAGGTATATCGTGTCCTATCATTGGCTCTTTGCTGTTTTGTTGCCTGTAAGTGTTGCATGTTTGCATCTCGAGATGAGGTAATTGATTTGTGCTGATATTCCAGGCAAAAAAGTCAAGAAAACTTTTGCTAGTTTATTTGTCTTTTCTATGACCTGGTGACTGGAATATAATTTTTTCAATATTTGTTTAATTTGGCTATATGGAATCACTGTTCTCTTGTTTTTGAGTATGACTTAATTTTCCATTGTCATACACCTTTGTAGTCCCAATATGGTCTTGCCAAAATTGGCATATCATGTTGTTCCTCTGGCCATCATTGCAGTATCTGTGACCATTTTCTGTAGTTCCTCAAAGCATTTGTACTGTTGCTTGTTCCAACTCCATTCTAAAGTCTTTCCAGCAGGATTCTGATGGGGGCAGTCACAGTTAATAGAAGAGGAATGAACTTCACGAGGTAGGATTTGTTGCTTTGTTTCTTCATGTTCCATACTGCTGCCACTTTTTCAGGGTCTGGCTTCAGCCCTTATGCTGTTAGTGTGTCTTGTGTAATTTACCTCATTTTATTTGAAGTGACATTTGGCTTGATTTAGCTTTATGTTCCTCTCTGTTATGCCCTGCAGTACCCTTTCCAGCCTCATGTCATGCTGTTCTTCATCTTGTCCCCAGATCAGTAGATTGTCCATGATGACTTAAACATCTTCTATGTCCTCAAATCTCTTCTGCGCAGTGGATTCCAAATTACAGTCTCTTGCAAATTGACCATAGTGGCGGTTAAATGGGCATAGTTTTGGACTCTCTCTGTCCCATTATACATCAAGGGTGCTAAATACAGCTGCTTCTGGCATTCTGGTCACCGCTTCTTCGATTGTTCTCATAGGGAAGTGTTATCTCTGTATGGCTGCATTAATATTTTTGGGGTCCATGCATATTCTCACCTTTATCTTCTCTGGTTTCTATAAGGTGACCATGCTGTTTACACAGGCCCTGGGTTCCATAACTCTTTCTATCACTTCCATTCTTGTCAGTTCCTCTCTGACCTTTCGTCTGAATGTCACCGGGACCTTACATGGGACACGTATGAGCATCTTGTCTGATTTAGATTCGTTTTTCACCTTTGATGCATCCCAGTCCTTCTAGTACATCAGTACATTGCCTTTTGGCTTCAAGCATTGTCCTCCATATGTCCCCAGTTCAGCTTTATATTTCTCCATAGTGCGTACAGTGACATAAAAATAACATTGGATTGGGCTACAGTGTCTATTTTGAATCTTGTATTACATCCTTAAAGCTTCAGTTTGATTTCCTAGTCATCTCCTTCATCTGAATTCACCATGCCCACATATAATTCACTTTCTGAAATGGACTCTTCTGCAATACTGTTTACCGATTTTTGATGCCTTGGCAAACATTTGGCCAAAAATGGCCTACAAAATGGTTAATCTTGTGC
Source organism: Lota lota (assembly GCA_026745465.1). Lineage (NCBI taxonomy): Eukaryota > Metazoa > Chordata > Actinopteri > Gadiformes > Lotidae > Lota > Lota lota. The sequence goes on from JACYXH010000448.1 coordinate 15,328, forward strand.
TTTTCTTCCATAGACTGGAACTCTCCCTGTCGTGTGTTCTTTTCCATCAGGTCTTGAACGTTCTCCTGTTAAGTCATCTTGGATGGCACTCCCTGGCTCTTCCTTGTTCAGTTTTTTTTACTTCAGCACTAGCGTCATGTCAGACTGGGTTGGTTGCCTGCATTTGGTGGATCTGCACCAAATAGCCTCTACTCTATGAATCCGATATTAATTACATTTATCAATTTACTTAAATGCGAATAGCTGGGAAATGGGTTCTGTAATTGGCTTCTGTAATTCTTTAGGACTCACAGATGACCAGTCCACCCATATTAAACCAAACCAAATGGCCCACACAATCCAAAAACGGACAAAAGAATCCACTCGTATGCAAATAGGCTGGTACTCATATGACTCACCTAATTTTCTTCTCTTGTGTCACTGCAACCTTTTTTAGCTTCATGCAGGCTCTTGGAAAAATTCAAAATGCGTTTTAGTGAATGAGACAGAGTGCTAAAAGCATAAGCAATGCCATAAACATGGTTATATTAAACTTGACCAGCGTTATGGCAGTCTAGTAAACTTAACCCTCCAAAGTTTAATTTCACTATTCATTTTCATGATCTCAATATTCATGTCTGATTTGCATTGGCAAATTAATTATGGATTATTCCTGAATTATAATAGAAAAAAGATCATATCAATAAATTACAAATATAATAAAATAAAGAAAACATTTACTCCTTAATCCAACCCCCAGCACCAATTTGTCATGACACCCTCTTCCACTACCTAGGGGCGCCGGCTGCTATTCCACCTCGTGCACTCTGCTTTCCACACCAGCCTTCAATTAAACAATCACCGCACTCTACTTAATCACCAGTCTTCCTAGCAGCCGGTGCCAGATCGTTGTTTAGCCACCTCGTGTTAGTTACTTCGTTCCAGTAAACAGATATCGTTATTCTCTCCCTGTCTACCCCTAACCTGTTCTTTTGTAAAATAAATCTTTTTGGAATATATCACATCTCCGCCTCGTAGTGTCCGCATTTGGGTTCTCGTCCTGTCAGCGTAACAGACAACGTAACAGTACGATCTGGCCAATATGGACCCAGCGGACATTGATTCGTTACGGCAAGTAATCTCCAACCAAGGGGTTCGGCTTGGTCAACATGAGCAGGCGTTCCAGGAGTTCGCTACAACTCTCCAAGGGGTGACCCAGGCGCTCAGCGAGCTCCGCGCTTCGTTACCGTCCACCGGGACTCCGGCGTCTCAACCCGCCGTTTCGATTTCCCCGACGTCTTCCCGAGAACCTTCCATCCCCGCTCCTGAACGCTACAAGGGTGACCTGGGATCTTGCGGTGCATTTTTGGTACAGTGCTCCCTTGTGTTTGAGCTCCAGGCGCTCACCTATCCGTCCGAGAAGTCACGCATCGCTTATATAATCGAGGCGCTGAAAGGCGATGCTCTTGCCTGGGCTACAGCGTTGTGGGAGCGAGGGTCGGAGATTTGTTCCTCTTACTCGAGATTCACAGAGGAGATGCGCAAGGTCTTCGATCATCCGATCAGAGGCAGAGAGGCTTCTCAACGTTTACTATCGATACGCCAAGGAACGCGAAGCGTCGCTGAGTTCACGGTGGAGTTCCGCACCCTGGCTGCAGAGAGTGGGTGGAACGAAGAGGCTCTGCTGGGAGTTTTTTCGAGCGCGCTCTCTGACACCATCCGGGACGAGTTGGCGTTTCGAGATGATTCCCCGAGTTTGGACCACCTAATCTCCCTTGCCATTCGTTTGGATAACCGGCTGCGTGAACGACAACGCGAACGTACACTCCGGTATTCTCCTGTCTTCCGGCCACCTCCCCCTGGATTTACCTCAACCGGAAATGAACCCGCACGTTTTCCTGAACCTGAACCTATGCAGTTGGGCCGCACCCACCTCACGTCTGACGAGAGGGAGCGTCGTATGCGGTCTGGGGCCTGTTTGTATTGTGGTCAGTCGGGCCATTATCGGTCCTCCTGTCCCATTCGCCCGGGAAACGGTCCGGCTCGCCAATAACTCGAGGGGTTTTGGTGAGTCAAACGCTCAACCCCTCGGCTCCCCGACCTCTACTAGACGCCATCATATCCTGGCAGGACCAATCCCAACAGCTCTCGATCCTCCTGGACTCGGGGGCAGACGAGTCTTTCATCGACCGTGAGCTGGTCAAACAACTGGGGATTGAGACTTCGCCTCTCGAGTCTCCACTAGAGGCCCAGGCACTCAATGGGAAACCTCTCGCCCGAGTGGAGCGTCGGACGTCTCCCGTCTCCCTGTTGATCTCCGGTAATCATAGTGAGTATATCTCCCTTCATGTGATAGACTGTCCTTTCACCCCTGTAGTTCTGGGTTTGCCTTGGTTACAGATTCACAATCCCCATGTCGACTGGAGAGCGGGCCGCATAACGTCCTGGAGTCCATTCTGTCTTTCGCAGTGTCTCCGTTCTGCACAGTCCCCCTGTTCCTCTGAATCCCGAGCCCCGCCACCACCCCCTTCCGACCTGTCCTCGGTTCCAGAGACGTACCACGACCTCGCAGAGGTCTTCAGCGAGGCCCACGCCATGTCTCTGCCACCTCATCGCCCATATGATTGCGCCATTGATCTGCTTCCTGGAGCCCCCCTGCCTAGCAGTCGCTTATTCAACCTCTCTCGCCCGGAACGTGTATCCATGGAACAATATATCCAGGAGTCTCTAGCAGCCGGGATTATCCGTCCCTCGTCTTCCCCGGTTGGAGCAGGCTTCTTCTTCATCGCCAAGAAGGACCACTCTCTCCGCCCCTGTATTGATTACCGAGGCCTGAACAACATCACCGTTAAGAACAAGTACCCCCTACCCTTGATCAGCTCTGCCTTTATTCCCCTCCACGGCGCCACGATATTTTCAAAGCTCGACCTTCGCAACGCATATCATCTGGTCCGCATCAGGGAGGGGGATGAGTGGAAGACCGCATTCAACACACCCCTGGGACATTTTGAGTATCTGGTAATGCCATTCGGTCTCACCAATGCCCCCGGGGTCTTCCAAGCTCTTGTCAACGACGTCCTTCGTGACATGTTGAATCGTTCCGTCTTCATCTACTTAGATGACATCCTCGTTTTCTCCGCGTCGCTGGAGGAGCATAAGGTTCACGTCCGGCAGGTTCTCCAGCGGCTACTAGAGAACCGGCTATTCGTGAAGGCTGAGAAGTGCGAGTTCCACGTCACTTCCACTTCATTCCTGGGGTACATCATCGGCCAGGGACAAGTGAGGATGGATCCTGCAAAGGTTTCAGCGGTGACCGAGTGGCCCACTCCCACTTCTCGCAAGAAGCTCCAGCAGTTCCTGGGCTTCGCCAACTTCTACCGGCGTTTCATCCGTGGCTACAGCCAGGTCGCAGCACCCCTCACGGCCTTGACCTCAATTAGGAACCGCTTCCTGTGGACTCCGGAGGCCGAAACAGCGTTCGCAGCCCTCAAGAAGCGCTTCGTCTCTTCTCCGATCCTCATTCAACCCAACCCCGCCAACCAGTTCGTTGTGGAGGTCGACGCTTCTGACACCGGCGTGGGCGCGGTTCTCTCCCAGCGCTCCTCCTCAGATCAGAAAATGCACCCGTGCGCCTTTTTCTCTCGCCGCTTGACGCCTCCCGAGAGGAATTATGACGTAGGCAACCGAGAGCTACTGGCCGTAAAATTAGCGCTGGAGGAATGGCGACACTGGCTGGAGGGCGCCGAACTGCCGTTCGTTGTCTGGACCGACCACCGGAATCTGGAATACATACAGTCAGCTAAGAGACTAAACTCCCGGCAAGCCAGGTGGGCCCTATTCTTTGGCCGTTTCAGGTTTACCTTAACCTACCGCCCAGGATCTCGAAATATCAAACCCGACGCTCTCTCCCGCCTCCACTCTCCCGAAGACTCCAGACCGGACCCCGAGCCCATTCTTCCGCCCACTTGCCTAGTCGCGGCTCTCACATTAGAGGTCGAATCAGCTGTAATTCAGGCCCAGAGAGATCAGCCTGACCCTGGTAATGGTCCTCTCAATCGCTTATTCGTCCCGGATTCAGAACGCACAAGAGTCCTTTCTTGGGCCCACGCCTCCAAACTATCCTGCCATCCAGGTGTGACCCGTACCCTGGACTTCGTTCGCCGTCGGTTCTGGTGGCCAACCATGAACGTGGATGTCCGTTCATTCATCGCGGCTTGTTCCACCTGCGCTCGCAACAAGACCTCCACCCAACCCCGCTCCGGCTTACTTCGTCCCCTCCCCATTCCCAGTCGTCCTTGGTCCCACATTGCTCTGGACTTCATCACCGGTCTCCCCCCTTCGGAAGGGAACACCACTATTCTCACGGTGATCGACCGCTTTTCCAAGTCCGCCCATTTTCTAGCCCTCCCAAAACTTCCCTCTGCCAGGGAGACCGCGGATCTCCTTGTTTCCCACGTCTTCCGTCAGCATGGTATCCCAGTGGACGTAGTTTCGGACCGAGGTCCTCAGTTCACCTCCCAAGTCTGGCGCGCCTTCTGTACAGCCTTGGGGATCTCGGTCAGTCTTTCCTCGGGATACCATCCCCAGTCCAACGGCCAGTCGGAGAGGGTTAACCAGGAGATGGAGGCCACCCTTCGCTGCATCACAGAGACCAACTCCGCGACTTGGAGCTCTCAACTCGCTTGGGTGGAGTACGCACACAACACCCTTGTGAACGCCTCCACAGGTCTCTCCCCCTTTATATGCTCTCTGGGGTACCAGCCACCCCTATTTCCCTCCCTGGAGGCAGAGATCTCTGTTCCCTCGGTCCAGGCCCACCTGCAACGATGTCAGTGCACATGGAAACGTGCTCGGGCTGCACTTCTCCAGGCATCGTCTCGCTCCCAGCGGCAAGCAAACAAGCATCGCGTTCCAGCCCCCCAGTACATCCCGGGACAGAAAGTTTGGCTTCGATCCAAGGACCTCCCCCTGAAGGGGTTCAACCAGAAGCTCTCCCCCCGCTTCATCGGCCCGTTTCCTGTCGAGTCCATTGTTAATCCCTGTGCCGTCCGTCTCAAACTCCCCTCGTCCCTCCGTGTTCACCCCACCTTCCACGTCTCCCAGCTTAAGCCCGTCTCCTCCAGCCCACTGTCGCCCCCCACCCCAGCGCCGCCACCCCCCCGGATGATCGACGACCACCCATCCTGGACAGTTCGTCGTCTCTTAGACGTGCGTCGTCGCGGCCGGGGCCACCAGTACCTTGTGGACTGGGAGGGGTACGGACCAGAGGAACGCTCCTGGGTTCCGCGGAGTCACATCCTTGACCCTACTCTCATTAAGGACTTCCACCGTCTGCACCCTGACCATCCTGTGCGTCCGCCTGGAGGCGTCCGTAGAGGGGGGGGTACTGTCATGACACCCTCTTCCACTACCTAGGGGCGCCGGCTGCTATTCCACCTCGTGCACTCTGCTTTCCACACCAGCCTTCAATTAAACAATCACCGCACTCTACTTAATCACCAGTCTTCCTAGCAGCCGGTGCCAGATCGTTGTTTAGCCACCTCGTGTTAGTTACTTCGTTCCAGTAAACAGATATCGTTATTCTCTCCCTGTCTACCCCTAACCTGTTCTTTTGTAAAATAAATCTTTTTGGAATATATCACATCTCCGCCTCGTAGTGTCCGCATTTGGGTTCTCGTCCTGTCAGCGTAACAGACAACGTAACACAATTCTTCCCAGTATGTCCTTTCTGTGTTCCTTCTAAAGGTTACCTACTTGATAATTAAGATTTTTTTTTGACTGTAACTGTGATTAAGGGCAATACAAATAAAAATTGCTTTGACTTGTGAATAGGATAGGAGGGAGTTTCAGTTCATGACGGACAAGGAGTGCCACTATCCGCATAATTTCAAAACAATGGCGTTGTCCAAGAAAGGTGTAGAAGTCGACGGAACGATCAAAACTGTTTATCTGAGATAGACTGAAGGCTTTTATCAGAGGAAAATCTGTTTTTTGAACAACGTAAGCCCTGCCCATATGTGTAAATAAATTACTGTTCAGCCAAGGCCAGACTGATTTTCATTGCAAAGTTGCTTAAATATGTGGATGGTCTCCCGAGGCTAAGCTTTATACCTAGTCTCACAAATCAGACTAGCTTGAATCTGGGTGAATGGGCATTTCATTTTATTTTGCTTCAAATGTATTTAAACTAATCATGTTGCTGGGGGCTGGGATATGTAGACAACCTCTCTACTGGAAAGAACCTTACCAGCGGAACCACAACAAACGTGATAGGGCTGACCATTAATCTCAGAAAAGGACTGACAACAAAAACGATAGCATCGTCTTCCCATTGTCGGTATCCCTCCTTGGGCATCAGCAAACACAAACTCTGCCAGCCCTGGTAAACTAAACTTTCCAGTAGCTGGTGGGAAGACATACACCAAGTGTCACCAACATCCTTAGACAAAGTGTCTGTAAAGGTTTCAAATTAAAGCTGTGTAGTAGACTGGCAACTGTATAAATTTATTTGTTAAAATAGTCTTCTGTAACCTCCATCTTGACACTCGCAAATTAGTTTTTCTTCGGAAAATATAATCCGTAACAAGACAGGAAACACTGTGTAACTCCGACCTCACACTTTCTGGATTCTGGCCCAGGAACTGTTCAGTCTCCCCCAGAAGTCTGGCTATACCATAGTTTATTTTATGCAGCCGAGATTAGATTAGACCCAAGTCACCCACTCCACAACTGTCTTTTGTTCAACAGTGATGTCAGTTAACTTTTTTACAGCTCAAGCAGCCCATATCTGAAGTTATCGTCTTTGGCCTACCATCTATAAGATCTGAGATTACAAATAACCTTCGGGATCTATCCAAATAGGACAACCTCATCCAGAACCCTGAGGGTCATCTTTGACTGAGATGTTAATATAGAAACATGGCTAAGACTAGTTAATACCTTTATTTTAACAAATGACATAAAGTATTCATGCTTTTTCATCCTGCCTTAATAACGGTCACTCTATATTTATTTCTGAACCAGAATTAAATCCACCGCTTTCAGTTGTACAAAATGCATCTGCCTGTCTTTTGACAAAATGTGACAACACCTATTTCAGACAGACCACTTTCATAAAATAATATTTATTAATAGTTGGTGCAACACATTCATCTTTGGAGGTTCGGGGAAACCCCCTGCCCGTTTTAGCAACCATGTCTGCAAGAGCAGGGGCCGCTGTGAATAAACCCCCCGGAACAGAGCAACATGATTTTATCATTAATATTTGAATAACATACTTGCTCATGCTGAACATTTTAACATAGTTGTGTAATAGACACATACATGCAAAGAAATCACAATCTTACGTGTGTTATTGGGCGCGGGATATATGGTGTAACTTGGAAGGTGATGGGTTGTGCGTTCTTGATGCAATGTACGAGCAGCTGTCAGAAGAATGAGTGTGTTGCTTATTAACCAGACTATTGCATGTTAGTTTTTTGATTGGCCGATGTCTGAGTATGCTGGGCCAACGCTGGTTGGATGATTGGTATTGGGCATTACCAGCTGTGGGTTTCCCACCAAAAATAAATTTTTGCATTGGCAGTGAATGTGTGACTCACGCAGTCAGCTGATGGAGATTTCCTATAGAGCTTGTACATCAGAATGCATCATGGGAGTTTTGTTGGCAATACTCCGCCATATTGAGAGGATTCAAGAGAGTTGTAGTACTGTTAAATCCTAAATCAATGTAAATATACTGTAACCTAGGCTAATGAAAACTTTGTTTTGCCACGTCTCGCGTATAAAAAACACATTGGCAGTTTCAAACACAACAATGGCTACCCATAATGACAAATAAACTTGATTATTTACTAAACAATGGCCAAAAAACATTACTACTGTAGGCGCTGGATTGAACTATTTTCATTTGGTAATGCCTGGAGGGAGTGGGCGTGAACTTCCGACGTCTGGGGAATGGTTCTTCTTGAGTTGTGTTATAATAAATGGATGCAGTTGTCTTGACGCTCCAAGAGTATAAGTTCTTGAGTTTTTGTTAATATATGAGAGTATCTAGTGAGCCCATACACCTCGGACGCTACACTACCACCAATACAATAACTAACTAAAAGTATGCAGACAATGCTACACAACCTGGTGCTTCATGTTGCCATGCAGGAGATCTCCCTGAGTGTGTGTGGATGATGGCTGGTTTAAGCAGCCTCACCTGGCCCAAGTCAGACTGTTTGGACTCTGGGGCTGGGTGAGGCTGCACACCTGTTGCACATTGAGCAATCAATGTGCACAGGTTAAACCAGCCATCACCACACACACTTAGGGAGATCTACTGCATGCCAACTTGGAGGACCAGGTCATGTAGCATTGTCTGCAAACTTTTACAATAAACTGGTTATACAACCCCTATACTCAGTCAACAACGTCACAATCTACTGGACCATCAGCGAGTAGGTTGATTATGTGTTTAATCATGAATGAATAATTACTCAACGTCATTAATGTCTGGGCATCAGCACATTTCAGTTGAGTGTGTGGCTAAGTCTAGATAAAGTGATACTCAAGATCGTTAAGGGTCGATCCATCGGATTCAGTTGAACATGCGGCCTGTAAACTCACTCCAGTGGTCGTCTAAACCAACGCAAAGTTACATTTTAGCATCCTAACTCTGGTGGTCAGTATCTTTTTGGATTGATTTTAAAATAATTCTTACCACCTTTAAACCCTGGCATGGCTAGCTCCCCCCTACATATCCTACCTTTACCCCCCTACCAGCCTGTACGCAGGCTGAGATCCTCTAACAGGAAGCTACTCTTTGTTCCAAAGTCTCAGATAAAAACAGGACAATGCGCCAACCACTCTCACAAGACGTCCCCTTCGTCCTCATCCCCAAACTCACAGCTGGAAAGCACTTTTCTGCACCTTTTCCACCTGCACCGCAGGTCTTTCCCAACATCTGTGTTGGTGCTTTCCCTCACTCTTACCACTACCTACTACCTAGCCTGAATGTACTCTTACAACTATGGAAGAGTAATGTTGACTGTTCATTTTAGAGAAGTTACTAATATTTATAAAGTCTTTGATATGGTGACTTGATACTAGAATGTAGAACAAGCAGTAATTTATTTAAACATCCATAGATTCATCCATTATGTGGATCTTTAGGAATCATCTTATGTGAACACCATTGTAATTTTGACAATATTGATCATTGTCTTGCTAGAGTGAGACAATGCTAGAGTAAACATTTGCCTTACTGCTGAGATGGTAGAGCTTTAAATATTTGCAAATTCTAAAGTCACAAATATAATAATCTCATAGCACAGTAGCAGGTTAATAAAGTGTAGTTAAACCTGCACTATTTAACTTTTCTTCTGCAGCTATTTAAAATGTATAGAATGCCCCCATCCCTGAGTCAATCCATCAAGGGAATTTTTCGCTATAAACTGTTTTATAAGTTTTGTTATAACTTTTTACACACACACACACACACACACACACACACACACACACACACACACACACACACACACACACTGGGGAAATCTCAGATGACAGTTGTCTGAAAATTATATAGCTACTACAACAGTAAGGTAAGGCAATTTTATTTATATAGCACCATTCAAACACAAGGCCCATTCATAGTGTTTTACAAGAGAATAAATCACATGTATAAACATAAAAAGGACAATCATTAAAAGATATTGAAAAAGAAGAAATGTAAAATAAAAGTATGAAATGGTGAGATTATAAATGTAGCGTGGACATACATTTTTAATTAAAAACTGTGGTAAACAGAAATGTTTCGAGCCCTGATTTAAAAGTGTTGAGGCAGACCTCACTGTTCTGGAAGTTTTTTGCAGATCTGTGGTGGATAAAAACTAAAAGCTGCTTCACCATGCTTGGTTCAAACCCTGGGAACACTGATCAGGCCAGTCCCTGATGACCTGAGAGCTCTAGTGGGCTCATAAAACAAAAGCAGATGTATTTTGGTCATAAGCCATTTAGTGGAATTTAGTTCACTGAGTTTGGGGTTTAATTTCTGGTAACGCTTTTGATTACAGCTTGCAACATACTGCGTAATTACTCCAAAGTGTGGTTCCAAAGTCTTGGCTGTCAGATCGTGTTTGAATATATATTGTGCCTACCCTGTAACTAAATGTAACAAGGAGGAACAAACACTGCTTTAAATTACAGCCCTCATACCCTGTACTTACCATGTAACTAAATGTAACAAGGGGGGAACTACCACCGCATATATATCTAACTTACTCTGTAGGCCTATATGGTAGAAAGAAAATCTCGATGTGTAAATCCATCATAACGGATTCGTAAACCGTGCCCTCAGATTCATAATCTGTGCCCTATTCATGAAATATAAGCACTATCTGATTGTATTTAATGGTGATAAACTCACCATTTTTGAACCTCTACGGACTGCTTTTTTTCCTTTTGAACATATGACCCCAGAGGGGCTGCGTACATAGGACCATACCCATCATGGGACTTAAATTCAGAAAATGTAAATGAGAAAATACTAATTCTACACATTCTGAACAACTACTTTTCACATTCAGGTCCATGCTGTAAATGTGTGTCCCTCACTCCCTCCCTCCCTCCATCCCTCCCTCATGCCCACCTAAAGTTATTCATGTTGTCATCCTGTTTGTAAGCAAGGCAATGCAACACATGACATTTGGCATGAGTAGATTTGCTGTTAATCTTTATTCCATTTTCTTTTCCTTTACACAGTTGATCCATGTAGCATTGTTATTACAGTGTCCCGATGGACCTATGTTATACTGTACATTTGATTAATACAACTTTGACATTGATCGGTGGTTTTGTAAGACAAAAGTCAAACTCAAAAAGTACAAGGTCTGAGACATATACTATACAAGATAAGATATTGGACTTCCTGAAACACTGAGTCTTTGAACCTTGATTTAATTGATCCTTAACATGCAATCAAGAAATGCAATGGCTTTTCTCGTTTTGTTACTCTAAAGGAATTACAGCAGCTTCGGCCCCCATCTGGTCATGGCAGCACACTTCAACAGATATCCGCAGATATAAAAGTGACAATGTTCAACTGATATACCGGCAGACTGACTGACAAAAGCTAAATTCTGAAATCTACTAGGTACCATTCGACCCACAATCCCAACCATGGTCTCGAATCATTTTAAAATGGTATCCAGTCTAACAAGCATAAACTATGTGACATTCTGTCTATTTCTGTCTTTGTGATGTATGATATGAGAACACATTTTCTTTACTTTTGGATATAGATGATGATAATGCAGAGAGTTCCAACTAGTCCTAGTGCTTGGAGACCAAGGAACCACAGCAGCAGCCAAAAGAAGACGATCACTACGGGCTCCACAATTTTCTCACCAAAGTACATCTGGCTGAAGCCCATCCTACGAAGGCACTTGTTGAGCATCCCAAACAAAGTCCCCATGCGTTCACAGTCATCTTCCTGTGGCCTGGTGGTCGGGTCTTCCAAAAGGGGCCATTGGGCTGTGGACCTACAGGAAGACAGCTGCCTGGCCCTGGGTTGTGATGGGTTGCGTGGTCCAGACCTGTCTGGAATGTCCTGCAAAAGAAGTACAGTCAGGTGGTTACATAACAAAAGCAATATAACTTTCCGATGCTCTTATTTGGAACTAAACAGACTCTTGGTTGAATGTGTATTCAACCACATTCATTCAGTGTGCTGTGAAAGAACATCAAAAGGCCAGATCAGGGCCGTCCCAAGCCTTTATGGAGCCCTAAGAATTTGATATGGGGGCCCCCCACTGCCGCAATGCTGCCAATACTGTTGCTCGATCATTCGCACACATACTGTAAATCGAACTCACCCATTATCAATTGTACTAGTTTCATCACACCAATGTCAGCCTGACATGTTTTTACCCTTCTTTGGTTTTTAATCTTAAAAAGGTAGCACACAAGAGTGGTCTAATTTCAATTGGCACTTCACTCAAAGTGACACAGTACTAAGTGGGAACGTGGTGTACTGAAAGGTGACAAAATAAACCAGCAGACAATGCATTTACTGTTAACAAGTTAACTGCTCCCAGCTTATGTGTGACCAATTAGAGCATCTCTTCACTACAAACTTAGTCAGGAGGGTTTGGGAGAGAGAGAGAGAGAGGGGAGGACATGCAGCAAGGGAACACGGGCAGGAATCGAACCTGGGTCACTGCCGTAAGGACTGAGCCTTAATGGTACGCGCTCTACCCGGTGAGCCACCGGGGCGGGCGCCCCCTTACAAACATTTCTACTCAAAAACCAACTTGCTGTTGGTCATTTATGTGTGGTCCATGTGTACACTCAAAGATCAAATAATTACATTGTTGCTCTTCTTTTTTTTAAGCGGCATTGAGCAAAAGGGGAGGTATGGGAAGAAGTTTATACTTACTATACTAACACTGTTTATATACCAACAGAACACAGGTGTGGTAGACAGAAAACCAACCAGACCATAACAAAGTGTGAGGACTGGGCAAATACCTAATAAGTTACATCAATGGGCATAGGAGGGTGTTTACATAACTGGGTTATGGCCTTTTAGTCTGACAGAGGTATCTGGGTGAAAGTGGGAACAGAATGTCAAGGGCTTTTGAGGTAGTTAATGGTACACCACAGGCAAGTGTAGTTAGCGCTGTGTTATTCATTCTAATGATTGATTCAATTTTAATATATGCAGATGTGGCAGTCTGGAAGAGAAGTCAGGTGTATATGGTCATCTAGGCAGGGTATCAGAAATACTTATGTATATGGTTTGATGAGAGGATCACATGGAAAAACATATTGAAACAAAGGTAGGAAAGTTATGAATGTGTTAGCGCTTCATTCAAATTATTTAAAATATATATTTTGTGACCTCACACTCCAGTGCAGTAGGTGGCGGTATATGCACCTATAAGGTGGTTGCGATTCACTAACGACAACATATATTGTTGTCGTTAGCGGATATTGTTTGTTTATTTCATGGAAACAAGGGGAGCGTTTTTGACGTATCAAATTGGCTTTACAGACTTTGAAAAGGTATATGATACCTTGTGGAGGGAGGGAGGGGTTAGTATTTTAATTAAGACAGTGTGGAATTAAGATGAGTATGCTGGATTGGTTAAGGAATTATATTAGTGACAACCATACAGATTAGAGTGTAAAGTTATTTGTCGTGTCGGATAGGGTAGATGATGGCACTCCATAGGGAAGTGTGTTGAGAAGTGGTCGAATAAATTGGGGTTTTAAGATATCTATATCAATTCAGTTTGGGGGGGCAAGGAATACGGAGGTAGGTGGGTTGTAATTATATGGAGGTAAATTAAAAAGAGTGGCAGTGTACAAGTTCTTGGGAGTATTGTTAGGGAAAATGACTTGCACATGACTGCACACGCCTTCACACGGGATCAGCTGGAGAGAGCTGGCTTCAGACATAAGAGGAATTACAGTTACTGGTATGGGTATACAGCCCCCGCAGGAAGAAGGGACGGTGCCCTAAGTTGGACTGCCAGTGGGTGGGCCCCTGTAGAGTGTTAGAAAGGATGGGAGAGGTAGTTTACAGGGTTCAGCTGCCGCCTAGAGGCAGAAAAGTGGTGTTGCATAGGGACAGGCTTGCCCCTTACAGGGGTGGGGCTTTCGTCACACCGAACACTGAGCCCACTTCCCCTGTCCCCCCGCAGCTCCCTGCCACCCGGCCTCTCAAGACAGTTTGGCCACTCCGTGGAGGTTGAGACGGACCCCCAGCCTGTTTGAAGACTTTGTTTGCCCCCTTGAGGACAAGGGACTTTCTTAGGGAGGTGCAGTGTAACAGTTCTAGGTTGTGTTGCTGGAGTTGTATTGTGTTCTGTGTTAATGTTGTGATTGGGTGCTCAGAAGGAGAGGGCGGGCCTTGGGTAGGTGAGATATGGGTAGGGTAGAGAGAGAGCAAGAGAGTGTTGAAAAGTAAATAAAGAAGTACAAGTTTGGCGTGGTTACGGCCTACAATAACCAGTGTTACGCAACGAATTACAGAGTATATCTAAACAACCTGTGTGGTGCTTGTGCGAGTAAAAGCAGGGTTGCTACAATATGTTATTTACCTGGCGCTGCGTAAAGAAAAAGAGGCTCAGACCGCCTTTTTATTGAAGCGGGAAACTAAGGCAGCAATTACATCCTCCTTTTTTGGTCTTTCGTACAGAATCGCTCCATGTTTAAGCTTCAACATAGATGCGAATATTCACTGAGTTGCCGTCTGGCAGACGGTACAGGAGCATCTGCACACAAACCACCAGGTTCAAGGACAGCTTCTTCCCCCAAACCACAAGACTATTGAACTCTGAACTGTGATCACCCCACCACGATCCCCCAAAAACATGCACAAAATAACACACACACACACACACACACACACACACACACACACACACACACACACACACACACACACACATACATATATATATATATACACATACATACATACATATACATATATATATAATAGCCATTGTTTGTTGCTGTACATATATATTTAACTATTTACAATGTATAGTACCATATTATCACTCTTGTTATTTTTACTTTATTGTTTTTGTTGTATTTATTTATTTATTTATTGTATATACTACTTAGTACCTGCACTGTCGAGGAGAGCTTGGAACACTTGAATTTCATTGCCAGCAATGACTGCTACTGCACGTTTTGTTGTGCATTTAACTAAATAAAGAACTTGAACTTGAACTTGAATCCGGCTTTGAACTGGCCCTGTGTTCATCACACGCATATAAAAATGAGCTAACTGTAGCCGGGATGTTGCCATTCAAAATAAAATGAATCCACTCTGTCCTGTCATTTTCAGGTTTTAGCAGAATGTGTAGACGGAGTTTCACCATCCACAGCGTTATACTATATGTATCCGGGAAGCCTAACCCCCCTTAGGCATTAAATAAATCGCTGCTCAGACGTAGCTTCACCATCCACACACATAGCACACCGTAGCATTACACTTTAAGTGTCCGAAAAGCTCAACTTTCTCTCGGACGCCGCAGTCAACTGCTGCCCAGATAGAGCTCCACGCACCATTGAACAGAACATCTGCTGTGTTTGGCTGGGGAGGGGGAGAGGTTACTCACCTGAGAGGGGTTGGGTTATGCTCATTTCCCCGGCCGAGGGATTTTCAAAACGGCCTATTCTATCAAACATGTTTGGAACAAAACTTCAGAACGAAGTTCAACAGGGGAACGACACTCAACAGGGGGACTTCCAGATATCAGATTTATTCCTCTACTAAAGTCATGGATAACATGTGGAACAAGTGGAAGGGCCTGGATTAATCCATTTTCCATTATATGTCCTCTTTGAAAATCGTATAGTTTTTTAATTCGAGCTGAAACAGGGGGTTCACTTACACTTTAAGGCATAAGGAGAAATTGGGGTTGTCAAATTCTCCAGAAAGAAATCTCTGCTGGGACAAAATCCATCAGAGCAAGTGTATACAAGTGTCTTTCAGTACTTGAAGAAATCAAAGCTGGTTGCTGAGTTGTATAAAATGTATTTTTTAATGGGGGCATATAACTAACATTATTTCTTTACCATAAGTGAGGAATGTGCATTATCTTGGTCGACAGTAGGCAGCAATAATACACCGTAAGGTGTCCAGTTTGGCAATAGGAGTAGCTCTCGGAATCCGAATCTCGGATCCGACGCGTCCTAGCCTCATTAAACAGTACAAAATAAACACTTTGTAAACGGCAATGACACTGTATTACACCATAGTGTGAAAGGCCTACAAGACCATCTAAGGAGCACAATCATGCTTTCAAACTGACGATTCGTCGCTGGACTCCGCCAGCAAAAGTAAAACAGTACCAAAACTTGAGTTTACTTTAACGGGACCTTGTAGAACTGATGGTATGCGATTCAAAATACTGTCAGTTCTTTATATAACTAGGATTATTAGAACTGTAGCTCCTTAGATAACTAGATTGCTTGTTTACCTGGTATTGCTGGTGTGTGGCTCTTTCAAAGTTGACGGGTCTGTGAGGATCGTGGTACCTGTTTTCACGCATATGTCCTTCAAACTCGTGGCGATTAACATAATGCTCATTTACTGGTGGTAGTGCGGTTGACATGATTTGTCAGGAGAGATCCAGTAGTCGGAAAGTGGCAACAAATAAATTAACCATACACTGTGTATGCATAACACGATATCAAAACAAGCGATTGACTAGCCAACTTCTTCCGTATCACGTGGGGTATCACGTGTGGAGTAGCGTCACTAGAAACTGGAGAATTAAACTTGACAGTCATCGTCTAGGGTCATATATACTTCCATGGAAGAATATAATTAACATATCTCTTAAATAGCATATTCAAATGCTGCATATTCAACACATGTTAGGCTCTAATGTAAACCTACAATAATGTTGATGTTTTGGACTCTCCCAGTAAAACACAGGATTAATGTCTTTTTTGTAACCTGGTTAATCCCTGCTAATCTTTTCTGGAGTTTCACTATGTGCTGTCGAGGGAGAGCCTAAAGTAGCAAGACCTAGATTGGGACTATAACGCTATGAAGAGCTTCCGTTTAGTTGGAGCTCTACTGTTGAAGGATGTATCTTCTTTTATTTGTTTTGCAAAGTTATTTCCTGATGGTTTGTTCTTGTCCCTCCAAGTGCTCCTGCTCTAATGGAATTAAAGGCAAGATGGAGCTCAGGTTGTGTAAGGCTTGTGTTGATGTTTATGTTAGTGCTTGCATTAAATATTCTTGGTATTAGAATAATTCTGCAGCAGCATTTAATACATGTTCGGGCAATAGTATTTTTATAGTACAGTTTAATTTTCATGAAGTCCATCCATGCACTTTGCTGCACAAGCTGAATTATTTTTAGAAAATATTCCCCTTCCTGCATGCAAAATTGTTTATATAATACCTTAAACATCTGAAAAGTATGGTTAAGGTAGTGGTCACTAGAACCTGATGATTTGCATTTAGCATAAATGTCTGTAATGCATTTTGTATATGTGTATAGAACCTTATATTTTTTTCAAACATGCTAGATGGGTGCAATGCAGAGGCCCTGGAATGCTGTATATCCCCGCCAATGCCCCATCTGATACAATCAGGCTGCGGCTGGAAAACACCTTGATATCCAGAGTGCCCCGGGCGGCCTTCTACAACCTTTCGGAGCTGCGTTTCTTGTGGCTGACTTATAACTCCATCACATCCATCCACCCCAGCAGCTTCCTCAACCTGAAGTCCCTGCACGAACTGCGCCTGGATGGGAACCTCCTGTCTGCCTTCCCCTGGGAGGGCCTGAGAGACATGCCCCGCCTCTGCACTCTAGGCCTGCACAATAACCGCCTGTCCAGTCTCCCTGCCCACGCTGCTGTCTTCCTGCCCAACATCACTTACCTGGATCTCTCCAGCAATAGGTATGTCTGTATGCAAAAAGAAAATGTTCATCAAGGTATTACTAGGGGTTATGTGACAAATAAAACCGTATAATTTTAAAAGAGAGGCAAAATCATATGCAAGGTTGTACTTCCTATTTCTTATATTATCTGGTTCTAACATCGATATTTTATCCTCCTCTTTCCTCCTATTGTTTTTCCTATTTTGCGTTCTTTATTTTTAGATTAACTATGTTGCCTGCTGAGCTGCTAAACCTTTGGTTCCCACTAACTGGTCAAAAGGGTGGGCTTATGAAAAGAAAGATTCTAGGTACAATATGTGTTTGAATATCCTACTTTTCACCATCCCTAGATTATTTAGGCTCCTAACCTCACATATGTTCATGCTTCCCAGGTCTCCATGACAATCATTGGTTGTGTAACTGCGAGATTTCCATGGTCAAGTCTTTTTCCATGTCTCTGGGAAGCCTTGTGGTTCTGATTGACCAGATGTTGACTTGCAGCAGGTCTATTGACGGGCCAACTGTGGAGGTACCACGCAAGGAAACATCCAACTGTATAAGGCTCTCAGTCAAGCCAGCAGCAACAACAGTCATTTCTTCTCTAGGCAGTAATGTAATCCTTCGCTGTGACGCCACTGGCTACCCGACACCAACTCTGACTTGGATCAAAACATCAGCCTACTCTGGTAAGAAATCAATGGTAGCTATGTAGAGATAATGTAACAAATCAACCAACAAAACATGTGGCATATGTGACTCATGTGTTTGCTGCAGGATGTTGTCAACCAGACACCCCTGAATACATTGAACAATTACCAAAGAATCTAAAGAGCTGTAAGTATGTTTTACTGTGTAAGGTGTGTGTGTGGTGGTTAATTATACATGAGCAGTTCAGTCAATTATTTGACTTTTTTTATCCAAGACAATTTCAAGTGATTTGTTTGGATACATTTTATTTAAGAGCAGGTAGGAGTTAGTTAGGAATCTTGCTCTAGGATGCCTACAGGTAGACATACCTTTCCCAATTTGTCTCAATGTATCTTGTAGTACATTTCACTAACCAGGAAGTTGACAGGCTAGGTGAGTTGGGAGATTTGTATTCAGAAAAATAAATATTTCACTCAAGTGATAAAGATAGAGATTTGACTGTTATGGTGAGATTGCTCTAAGGGAGATTGACCACTATAGTAAGTGTACAGTAGGACACGCACATCCACATTTTAAGTGTTTTAAGTGTTTAAGTGTACGAGTGTAGAAGTGCAAGTTAAAGTTGAAGAAAACTCCCGCACTGAGCTGCTTACATTGCAGCATCTTTATTGTTAGTTACATTTAGGTCCAAGATCTTAAATCATCCATAAAATAGTGTTATAAAGTTTGTGTTTGTTGTTGTTGTTGTTTTGCTGTGTTCCAAGTGTTTCACGTCAGGGTGGTCCTTTCCAATTTTGACCTGAATGTTTTGACCAGTTATGCAGGCATCTCCTGGAGTGGGACTACGTTGGTCCATCATTAGTCTGAGCGGACTGTCACACAAGGATGCTGGAGAATACCGCTGCCAAGCACGCAACATGGCGGGAATAGCTGAAGCAAACATCCAGCTTAAGGTGGTCGGGGTGATAGGAGATGCCCATCCTCCTAAAATTAAGTTGGTAAAAACTCGGCTGAAAACGTCAGTTAAATTGTATCATCCAGATACAGTTTAACCTTTAAGAAAGGTCACACTGCATACTTGCATTACCAAGGAAAGCACCATCACTAACTAGGAGCTTGTAAATATAGAAAATACTGCTTTAAATAGAGCTGTCAGAAAAACTCTCTACACTTCTTAAGACCTCAGGAAGTCCTTTATTCAAAATAAACAACTGATGTCAAAGCAATTTAACCAATATAAAAAAAAACTTTAAACTAAAGTATGTTTCGGAATACTTATGGAAGTATGCATTATATTTTGTGTATATACTATATTAATTTGGAAGTAAAAGAGCATGTTGAAGTATATTGTTTTGAATGACTAATAATAATAATGATATAGAAGTATATTCTATGTATTTATCTATATATACTAATATTTAAATATGTTTAATCAGTTGGGGATTCAGTCAGTTAGCATATGGCTTAACTGCATACAAATTATTGTTAAATGTAATTTAATGTCAGTCCTGAATACACAATAAGATGGAACTATTGCTTTAGAATGTTGAAAATAACACTTTAGTCTGTAATGTTTGTGTTGCTACACATCAAGACCTTAGTCACTTCTCCTTCCCTTCCTTCATAAATCATGAATTAATTAATAATGAATTAATTCATTAATTCAAATGTAAAATAAATACATAATTGCTTATAATTAAAACGTGAAATATATACTTGAATAAATACGTGATGTGATGTGGAAGATACTAGAAACCATCTCAATGACTTAAAAGAGACAGGGGACTAGCCTAGGAATCTGCAAGCTTATGTTTGATTTGCTCCGACAGAGGGTCTGTCCCCCCTCACGTTCAAATGGATTTCCAGCCAGCCAGGTCCGGGTCAGGCCAATCGCAACCGTTTATCCAATAGGGGGCGGGTTTAATACAATGACTAGATGACCAAGATGTAGAACGATCAGTTTTATCCGCTTTTGTGGCAGTACAACCTGGACGGTATATTTTCTCTAAAAGCAGGTCCAACAATTTCACTCAAAGCATTTGTTGATAAGAAAGACATAACTGCCATACTTCTGACAGAGTTTGGTAAAAGTTTAATTGACCAACACAGCGCTCAGTGCTACGTCACACATTCTGTTGCTCTGATTGATTGTAGGTCTATCCAATTGTGTCCAGAGGCATTTTGGTCTGCGCCTGTTGATCACGCCCCTTGGAAATCGAAAATTAACTGAGAGGTTCCGGACTAATACACATTTGCGAATTTGTTAGGTCAGGAAACCAGGTGTCATCTCTAAGTGTAGAAGTCCATATGTCTCGTGTTCAACATACTAAAATTCTCACATGTGACCCCCCCTTTCCGTGACCTCCACTGGCTCCCTGTAGTAGCTCGCATCAAATTCAAGACAATGGTACTGGCCTACAAGGCGGTCAACGGAACTGCTCCTGCCTACCTCCAAGCGTTAGTCAGACCGCACACCCCAGCTCGAGCACTCCGCTCAACTACCTCAGCTGGACACCTGGTACCGCCATCGCTAAGAGCAAGCAAAGGTCGCACAACAAAGTTACAACTCTTCTCTGTTTTGGCACCCCAATGGTGGAATGAACTCCCTGCCGATGTCAGCACTGCAGAGTCGCTCACCAGCTTCTGCAAGATACTCAAGACTCACTTGTTCAGAGTTCACCTGGACTCTGCATAACCTCCCTCCTTACCCCCCTCCTCCCTTACGCTCCTAAAAAAAAAAAAATATGCACTTATTGTATGTTTGTACGCCCTGGCACTTAATGTACCCATTTATTGTATGTTTGTACATCCTGGCACTTAAAAATAGTACTTAGCATTGAGTAGCATCTTATCCTAGCTATCTTTGTTGTATACTGGGAATGGGTTAAACTAGCAATTGTAAGTGCTTCGCACTGGTTCTATGAACATCCTTACTGTACCGACAGCCATATATTGTTTCTCTTTCTTCTGACAAATGTACTTATTGTAAGTCGCTTTGGATAAAAGTGTCTGCTAAATGCCCTAAATGTAAATGTAAATGTCTCACCAATAATGATGGTGCTGAAAAATAATTGGACTATTCCCATATGTGTGGATTACAGGTCATTGAATCTGTGAACAATTCCTTATCGGTCCTTAACCTGCTGGAACAGGAGGTTAACCTGTTGGTGTATCTTGATGACATCATAGTCTTCGGGAAAACACTTGAAGAGCTTCAGGAACAACTTCTAAAAGTGCTTGACAGGCTGAAGGGAGAAGGTATAAAGTTAACACTGGATAAATGTCAGTTCGGTCGTACCACTGCACTGTTACATACTTGGGGCCTGTTGTATCAAGAGACGGCGTTGCTACCGACTCTGTTACGACATGGCCACGCCTGAGAACATTAATGGTCTGTGCTCTTTCCGCATTGTTTTTGTGGTAATTACAGGTAATTACAGACATTCATACATTTCACATTCCAATCAGTAAATATAACTCCAGAGTTTGTTATCCACTGAATCAGCTATGCGGAGGTTGCCTCACTTGCTAGGACAACAAAGCAAAGATAGGAAAAGGCAAAACAAATGAAAAAGAGGATAAAGACACCTTGATGTTTTATCATGTCATTTGCCATTTGGATGTGAAAATGCTTTTGAGACTCTAAAGCCAATTCTAACAGAAACTCCTCCCTTGGCATTTGCTGTCCCAAACTTGCCTTATGCCTTGCGTGTTGATGCTAGCTGATAAGGGTTGGATGGTGTTCTGTACCAAGATGTGGATTCCAGAAACTACTAATAACTGGAAATACAATAAAAATCTAAACTGATTAAAAAAATCTAAACTGAAATAACACCGCTAAGAACGATATCAGATGTGCTGATGAGAGCAGATGTGTGGTTGTTGCTAAATTACTGGGGAAAGCTAAAGATCAGAGCTGGAGTCCTACACAAAGTCTCACAAACCCAAAATAAGCCAATTTGTCAGCAGATGTTGCTTGCTCAACAGTATGGGAGACTGCTCCAGTCTTCTGCTCTTCTGATCATTTAGGGTTTGACATAACGTATGGTTTAGTGCGAGAAAGATTTTACTGGCCATGAGAAATATTGCCAAACCTGTGCTCGGTGTGTGAAACTATAAACAGTACTCCAGACTGCAGCTGTGTTGTCTCATATCTCAAGTGATGGGCCAAGGGATCTTGTTTGCATGGATTTCCTGTATGTGGAGCCTGATTCTAAGAACCTTGGCAATGTACTTCTCGTGCACGTCACCACGGACAGAGAGAGAAACGTTCACGGTTTCACAGACTTCGGGACAGCAGCTGGAAGCGTGATTCTCCGGGTGATCTCAGTCTTGGTCTACATCTTTCACTCTTGAGTTTTCCGTTTGGTTGGAAATCGTGAGTAGGAAACATTCCTTATTTTCTTGTCATGGACAATTGAAATGAGATCCAACAAAGCACACCTACAAGTGATAGGACTAACTTGTTACTGACTGAAGTCCTGGGTTCATGGTATTTTATTTGTGATATTTGTTCTTCATTTTGTATCAGTGGTTCATTTAATTGATGTATTAAGTATTAAGGAACTTACTTATCATTTCATTAAAATAAATGTAAAGCTCAGCATTCATTCATCAGCAAGTATTTGGTCTTTTGTTTAATATTTGATGTGCTTTTCTGTGTTCAACCCTTGTTACACTCGAGGGAAAATGGATTGTAGTGCATGGAAGTTGAGGCTCTTTTAAAACAGGATAGCTACATTTAAAGCTACCAGATACTTTTTTTTTAGCTCTCATCAAGGCGCCTCCCATGCAGATAGGGTTACGTTCCTTAATAGTTTATCAAGGAATATGGTGGAAGGGCTACATATCTATAATTTATTATGAACTCTTGATTACTTCTTAAATTTATTTTAATGAATAGGCCTATTATAGAGCTATATACCTATTATATGTTCCACTTCATAAGTTACCTATTTTTTGCAATGTTCTTGACACCACAATTATTACAGGAGCGGGAACCTTTTATGTTCAGATGGAGATTCTAGGTGACCTTATCTCTTTGAAATCAAGGCTGACAATAAAGATAAAACAGGGCAATATCCAAAAACAGCCTTGTGCAAGTTGGCATTATTTGACATTTTGTGTCCCTGTGAGTGTATGTGTATGTGTGTGTGTGCGTGTGTGTGTGTGTGTGTGTGTGTGTGTGTGTGTGTGTGTGTGTGTGTGTTTGGAGGGGCTGTACTCTGGATACATGAGACGTCATTGATGCACTTTGCACTTTTTGCACAATAAACAAATTATATGCATTCCAAAAAAGTGCCTTTTTGAGTGCAGGTCGTATGGATCTGCCTTACCTATGCACTTGGTAGAAGAACATTAAGTCCCTCTACAGTTTCCTTTGAACCCAGACTGAATTTGCCATGGTGGAGAGCATGGACAATGATGAGCAGGCCAAGCGCCACTGTATTCGTGGGAAGCATGTAGCCTTCATCTGCCTAGCTGTCGTGGCTTCCGCCGTCGCTGTGGGTCTCGGGGTGGGTCTCAGCCGCCCGCAATGCTCTGGGGTCGACCCCACCACCGAACCTCCAGAGTCCACCACTGGGCCTTTACCACCGCCGGTCGAAAGAGGACCATGCAAGCCATCCAACGACTCGAGCGGAGGCTGGAGGAATTTCCGTCTCCCTGATTACGTGAAACCTGTGCACTACGAACTCCACCTGCAGCCTGACCTGAATACGGATGTCTACGAGGGAAGCGTTGCGATCCATCTGGAGGTCAGCCGGCCCACCCGCCACTTGTGGCTCCACATCCGGGAGACTTTTGTCAGAGCAGTCCCAAGGCTGCAGCTGGTGACCCTGGGAGTTCAGAAGGAAGTGGGGGTGAAGACATGCTTTGAATATAAGCCCCAGGAGTATGTTGTGGTGGAGGCCACAGAGGAGCTTACCGCGACTGGTCCAGGTGAGGTGTACATCCTTAGCCTGGACTTTCGTGGATGGCTCAATGGGTCGGTGGTTGGATTCTACAGGGTCATCTATACAGAAGATGGGATCGTCAAGTAAGTTCATTGATATACATTTGACAACTTAACACAACAGGCTAAAAGTCATTAAAGAAAGCATCAGATATGATTGTGAGAATGCTACCAAAATATATAAATATGGTTATTTTACTTACCTGGTAATGAAGCAGGTACAACACATGCTGAACTGAAACCAATTCGACTAAAATGCTAATCATATGTTGCTGTGTGTATTGTGTGTCTGATCCGTAGTTTATTGCCTTAACAGTAAGACAGAGCAAAATAATTTTTTATTTTGTGTGTCAGAAAAATTGCAGCAACCGATCATGAGCCTACAGATGCCCGCAAGTCATTTCCTTGCTTTGATGAACCCAACAAAAAGTCTACATATCAAATCTCAATTACACACGACAATGCTTCTGAAGCTCTCTCCAACATGCCAAAAAAGGTATGACTGTAAGGACCTTTATCCTCAAATCGTGTTATTAGTTTACTCACCTTAACCAGTATGTTTCAGTGACCAGTTGGCACTTAATGTCAACATTGAAATTATAATTTTATGTTTGACCTTAAGAAAAATCTGAAAATAAAAAATAAAATCAGGGGATCGCCATTGTGTGCTTTGGAGGCCAGGATGTTTAGATTTCTTTATGCCAACATTTTATACATTTCTTGTTTCTGTTTCAATAAACCATCTAGGACTATAGGGAGGCGCCTATAGTCCTGGATGACTTACCGTGTAATGCAGGAGTGGGCAATTACACGGTTGTCAAGAAATGAAAGCAGTATGTATTAATAAAAAACTTTTATCTGGTACCTGATAACCTCAATAGAGATATGGTTGTGTAGCATTAAAAGACAGAATAGGTCTGAGTCACCAAGATATCCATCAGTCAGCTGGTCAGTCCTATGAAAGGAAGTCTCACAAACACTCAATTTTACGATAGGTGGAAACAGTTTTTGTTTTCCTGTTTAATTAAGCTCAGTGGATTGTGAAATTCCTAGTAACCCTTTGTGCTTGATATTACAGGGGACACCAGAAGCACTGCCCAACAACAAAACGAAAACCACATTTGCGAAGTCGGTACCAATGAGTACCTATCTAGTTTGTTTTGCTGTGCACCAATTTGGCTATGTGGAAAGACGTTCTGCAAAAGGTGTTCCAGTGAGTTTGTCTTTGTTTTTTCATACACCCTGCAATACTAGATGTGAAACAGATAAGAAATGTTTCAGAGAACATATAATTAAAGGTTTACACCATGTAGCCAGATATGTATGTATGTAGTCAGATGTACATGAGATCAAAAATGTTTTTACTTAATGTGAAAATGCTTTTGAGATTCTACAGCCAATTCTAACAGAAGCTCCACCCTTGGCATTTTCTGTCCCAAACTTGCCTTATGCATTGCATGTTGATAATAGCTGAGAAGGGTTGGAAGGTGTTCTTTACCAAGATAGGGGTAAATATGGGTGTCATGTGTGTAGCAGTTGTAACTGAGGCCATGTTGACAGATGATTTGACCAAGAGGAACCATGTGTTTGGTTAAGAGGAGGGCTCCAAGAACAGAACCATGGGGCATGTCTTGTTTGACTGGGGCAGGGATGGTAGGACCCGGGTCAGAGAAATATGGCTGAAACCAGGAGAGAGCGGAACCTGTGATTCCAAGGTAGGTAGGAGAGGTGGTCTAGGGGGATGGTGTGGAGACCAACTTAGTGATGTGGGCTGGGTCCAGGGGGGAGAAAAATAATAAACTGAAGTGAGGCAGTGGAGCAGGTATGGGGGCAGAAAATAAAGTCTGAGGGGGGGAGGGGGCACCTGGGGCTGCTTTGGTCTGAAAGATCTGCAGGAACCTGGAGAAAACCTCAGGAGCACCTGAGGGAGGCGTTAAAGGGGTGGAGTAGACGGTTGATGGTGGCAAACAATAATCTGGGGCTGGATCATGATCCCCATGGCTGATGGGTCTATGGGTCTTTATTGTTCCTGTAGGTGATAATGCGGTGTTTCTTCATAATTATTTTTGTCCTTTTGTAATTAGTGACAATAATCTGACTAGGCCTACGCACATGCAGGGGCACGCATTAACACACCCACACGCACACATACACACATTTCTGTCCTATTAATTTTTTTCTTTTTTCACAGCTAAGAATTTATGCACAGCCGAGCCAACTTAGAACAGCAGAGTATGCAGCCAACACCACCAAAATAATTTTTGACTACTTTGAAGAATATTTCAACATGACATACTCCATAGAAAAACTAGGTAATTTCAAAATGTCTTATTACCATACCAGCTATTGGCATAAGTATGCACTCCTCCCTAATGTATAAATAATTGTTTTTATTTACAATTAAATAATAGATGTGAAAAGAATATATTGAATAAAGAATGAGTAGAGTTAATGGATGGCATATTAAAAATAATTAATGCATTTCCTTGTATGCATTGCATTCCTTGTGTACCATAACACAATATAGACCCTTATGGTTAAAATCCAATCAAGTAAACCTCTATTGGTTTGGCAACTATACACACAGCACTACAATACTGCATTTAGATATCTGTGGTTGGACAATTCCAATGTATGCCAACCAATAGCGTTGGGTAAATATTTCCTATGATGAGGGAATCAATCGTAATACTTTATTAATCCCAGACGGGAAATCCTGGAAAACCTACGAAGCCGACTCATGGTGATATTCTCAAGGCTGATAGTCACTGCTCAGTATTTGTCATGATAGTCATAAAAGGCATTAAACACCTAACCTCAACACCTGATAAGAAGTTACTAATTACTTTTTTGGTTGAAACTTTATTATCGGGATTTAGACAAGATAGCCATCCCTGACTTTGGGACTGGTGCCATGGAAAACTGGGGCCTCATCACCTACAGAGAGAACAACCTGCTGTACGATGAGAATGAGTCGTCCTCCTACAATAAGCAGCGGGTGGCCAGCGTCATCGCCCATGAGCTGGTCCATCAGGTGAGGCGTCCATGCAAATAACGTCAAGAAGAAGTACTTGAAGGCAAAGCATGTGACACTGATCTGGCAACCTCTAGCGGAAAGGGCAATTACAAGCACCACTGTTTAACTAGAGACGATGTTGACCCTGGCCTTTTATTGTTGGGTAGTTGTCCCTTACATGCTCAGAAACAACGCCCTACTGCTTGCTGGTTTACAAGGCCCTAAGTCGTGTAGGGCCTCGTTAACAGGACAAATTTTATAATACGTTATATGATGTGGAATAAGTTTGCAGTATTTATTGATTAACTTAATTTAGATATTTGCACAAATAATTGACTCAAAGTCTTTGTTAGCTCTCTCATTTAGATTTTTGCACCATTTGCATGTATTAGAAAAAACAGAGCAAAAGTACAGTATAAAGCCATCATCTGAAATTAGTATGGCCTATTTCGTTTTCTATTTTTGAAGTGTGGTGACCAGAAATGCTTCCTCTCAGTGTGTGTCTTTAATAAATATAAATAAGTTGGATTCATCCCCAAATGCTGAATTCTCGCTACAGCAATATTTTTTAACCAAAGAACTTGATTTGAATTACATTGAGCGGAAACAGCAAAAATCTATAATAATTTCCTTGTTTCAATTTCTTTATCGAATTACTAAGAAAATATAGCTGCATATGACATACAAGGGAAACGTTGTTATGACTGAGGAAAATGCAAGAGCTCAAGGCTGATACTGTATAGTGTACTGTAAAGATCGGTTTCTGTGATAGTAAATATTGCACTATGGAAGATAAGACAATCGATTGTTTTGTCGCGTAACCAGCAAGCAGTCATGAGATATCTCATTAACCATTATCACTGACTGGAATGAAAGTAGACAGTGGAAGTAGATATACACTGATACAGTATACTGTCTTCAAATATATCTATCTGTTTGCCCATCTATCTACATCTATCTATCTCTGTCTGTCTGTCTGTCTGTCTGTCTGTCTGTCTGTCTGTCTGTCTGTCTGTCTGTCTGTCTGTCTGTCTGTCTGTCTGTCTGTCTGACTGACTGTCTGTCTTCCATGTTACATGTTGGTTCCCTAGTGGTTTGGAAACATCGTGACCATGGATTGGTGGGATGATCTGTGGCTGAACGAGGGCTTTGCTAGTTTCTTTGAGTACATCGGCGTGGAGAAAGCTGAACCTACCTGGGGAATGGTGAGCTTTTCTGCCCTGGAAGATCCTAAGACAAATTATACACCTCTGACCATTCAGAGGCAAGCATTTGAAAACAAAATATGAATACAATATCAAATGGTTGGCCTCCAACGTGTACACATTTTTGAAGGATGGAGGGGAAGAGTAGGATATTTAGTGTTTTGTATCTACTTATTGATGTCCAGATAGTTACAGACGTTGGCAGTGAAAAATTATCTTCGAGGATAATGCAAGTGTTATTGTTACATTATTATGTCAGTTCATCCACTTAGGTCATTGGAAACATAAGGGCAGCCTCAGAATACGGTGTGATGTGTTAATGTGATGTGATGAATTCATGTTTATTACACATGAAAGATATACAGTTAGTCAACGCCCTAAAATGTTGTTTACATTTCCAACAGCGCGATATCATGCTCATTAGTGACGTCCTGCCAGTCATGGTGGATGACGGCCTCTTGTCCTCTCACCCAATCATTGTGGATGTATCGACACCTGCAGAGATCACCTCCGTGTTTGATGGTATATCATACAGCAAGGTGATACATGGACTCCCTTTATCTCATTGGATTTTAACTAACTTAAATTACACATTGAAGAGAGTCATTCAAAAAGCAATATCAGGAGACTTATTTTGTCATTGAAATCCATCACATACAATTTTAGTTTAGTTTTTTGACCGTAAAAGTCCACAGCAAGACATTGCTTTATATGACAATCTGTTATTGGGCCCATGAGACTTTACCTGCTAAAGGGGTGTTGAACTGGAGGCTTATATAATATATATACATAATTATGTAGCAGATCTGTCATCATTTTGACATCTTAACAATCTATGGTCATGTTGATTTTCTGGCCTTATAAGTATGTGTCATACATATATAATTTATTTTTATATTATCTGGTACTTGAATGTCTTTCTGCCTATTTGTCTGCTGAAGAAAGCACCTCATGTCAGCACCTGATTTGGAAACATTTAAACCTGGTGGGGATGGAATATCAACTATAAATTAAAAAAATTAAAAATTAAAAATGTAATGAACTCAGATGTTCCGAAGACCACATGGAAATACACTCAATGTGATGTTGAGAGTTGTGCTTGATGTTAGGGGGCTTCTATTCTGAGGATGCTGGAGGACTGGATGGGCAAAGACAACTTCAGAGATGGCTGTCGAGTACGTGAAATACATACACTTTACATTTAGCCATTGGAAGTGCTCACGAATGGATGTTAAGTAGTTAAGTATTATAATTAACTAGTCTATAACAATATCGACATTACCATAACATCTACAAATATTTCCAACTTATTCCAATACTAGTTGCTATTTTCTTTTACTTTGTATTTCTCTCACCTAAAAAGGAGGTTGTGTTTGTATTTTGCTTTTTCTCCCAATAGAAATACTTGAAAGATAACCATTTTAAGAATGCCAAAACTGAGGACTTCTGGGCATCACTTGCTAGTGTATGTTTGTATTTTGTCATCTTATATTTCCTATTACATGCTAGCATGATTTATTGTAATATACTGTTTAAGATATCACCGGACTGTGCCACTGTTTGAGCTAACATATTCAAACTGGTATTGGTTGGTTGGTTGGATTCTTCACACAGGTGAATGGGCTGCCAGTTGCAGAGGTGATGGACACATGGACCAAGCAGATGGGCTATCCAGTTATAGACCTATCCATTTCAGGCCCCTTGGCGACTCTGACTCAGAAGCGCTTTCTCCTGGATCCCAAAGCCAACTCTAGCCAGCCTCCATCACCTCTTGGGTCTGATATACTGAACGGATTCAGAAACCTCTTCTTTCTGAACTCTTTTATCACAGCTGTGTCCAGTAGTAACGCTAGCATTCTCTTATTTATAAAGACAATACCATCTGCTGTAATGTTTTCTTCAACAGAGACTTTCTTAAAAGAAAGTTAATAGAAATATCTGGCTATGAAAATCAAAGCTAAATGTCTGCAGTATCGGCTGCTGCCAGAAAATATTTTCCAGAAAAAATCTGACAGATATGGCATAAATGTGCTGATCCATGATCCGATGGTTGACAAGCATATCCTTTGTTTTTTGTTCGCATTGCAGCTACAAGTGGACATTTCCAGTGAAAGCAAAGGTTTTGAATAGCATCGTCAACATAACTTCGATGTTTAACAAAACTAGCTCAAGTACTATTGCCTTTTAAATTATTAAATCATTGGAAATTGTTGTAGGATCATTTCAATATAAAGCAATTGATGTGGTTGGTTTAACCTGCAGTCTGAAATGATGATACTCTGATGTTTCAGGTCTTGTTATTAGGACCAACTCTCTCCCAGGGGAACTTATTAAAGTGAACAAAGATTACGTTGGATTCTACAGAGTCAACCATGACGAACCCATGTGGAGTAAAATAAGTCTTCAATTTCAAACCAACCACTTGGTAATCTAGCCTAGCTCTGCATCTTCACTTTTACCTATAAGTGCACATGAGTGTAATTAATTAATGGGGGACAACAATTTAAGGGTGGACACATTTAGATGTTAATATGGTTGTGTGGAATGCAACTGATTGTGGGAAAAGTGACTTGCTTTTGCAATTAATGACAGATAATTGATGCCCACATGTCATAAAAGTAGCAGATTTTAGGATTAAATACTACTTTAGATCGTCTGACAGTGAATTAAGAAGTAAAAACCTTTCATCATCTTGCTTAAACAGGTATTTGATGCAGCGGATCGTACCGGTTACGTGGATGATATTTTTTCACTGGCCAGGTAGATAATACATGGGGTTGAGTTTAAACGTATCATATTGGGCATGTCATTCCCACTGTATGTTGATGATGCCCTTACTCTTCCTTCTCTCTTCATCAGGGCTGCTCTTGTAGATTATGGGACTGCTTTTAACTTGACCAAGTACTTGGTCAATGAGACAGACTATATTGTGTGGGTTCGCCTGGCGTCCTCCATCGCCTACGTCCAGGACATGTTGTCAGACACAACACTGTACCCTACATTTCAGGTGAAGACACCTTTTTTTCCCTCCCCCCTAAAAGATAAAAGATCTAATACATTACATTTGACTTTGATTTAAATCAGGATCAATTCAGTGCATGGCATATCGTTTTTATCTTTTACGGTATGTAACCTATTAACTTATTTATTTTATGATTCAGAAATTATTTCGTGACCTTGTTTTACCAATATCAACCCAACTTGGTTGGCAAGATCAAGGAACACAGACAGTAAGGTAGGGCTATTCAATTCTAGGAATATTTTTCTTCAAAGGAAAATCATGGTGGAATGAAAGTAAAATAACTGTTGTTAAATCAAGTCTGTGATGCTAGCCATTGTTTTCTTCAGTTCTGATATGGTTATCTTATTATCTTTAACTAAATTAGCAAATACATTATGATAAACTTAATTGTTTAATTTCTTTGCTTATTTTATGCATTCACTTAAATTATTCATTTTTTCCCCACTTGTTTTGTTGACAAGTAAATCATGTATTTGTAGATTTCACTTCAGCGTCTAATAAATTTCAGTGATATTGTAACTCATTCGGGCAAATTTGCCCGATAGATTACTGCGAGAGACCGTTTTGGGCATTGCTTGCCAGATGGAGGATCCTATTGCAACGACTCAGGCATCCAAGATCTTTGATCAGTGGATTGCTGGAAATATCAGGTATCTGCCTAGAATAGTTGTTGAGTCCTACCAGTATCATGCCATCACACATTCAATATAAAGACATCACTGATACACACATTAATGTGTGCTCCAAATTGAATTCTCCCTCTTTAGTAGTGTAGAGGTGAACCTGAGGCTGCTTGTCTACCGCTATGGGATGAGGAACTCTGGCACTGAGGACAAATGGAACATTATGTTCCAGAGATACAAAGATTCTACTTTGGCCCAAGAGAAGGACAAGCTGTTGTATGGGCTGGCGTCTGTGAAGGATGTGAATCTTCTCTACAAGTAACATAAACCCTCCTCCTCTTATGTGCACAAATGGAACCTGTATATTGTTATTATTATATTGTATTTATTAACTTATTTTACTTGTGAAAAGAAAGGAGAATGAAACAGCTGAAGAATAAAAACAATGGACACTCTTATGTATATATTTAGTGATAGAATGTGAAGAATCCAACTTGATGAACCAGTGAAACAACCAAAGATACCAATTGTAAAAAAAAAAACGACTAATCAGTACATTCAAGGCAAACAACATACACACATGTACACACCAAACAACCATGTGTTACGTACTATTACTAGAACTCTCACGCAGCTTTACACAAAATGACAAAGTGGTTAAAAAAGGAAGCAGTGAAACCATTTTTTTGTGCAAAACTTTAAATTAGTTCAACATCTATTAACACTAAGTAGGCTGGAGCATAGTTTTAAAATATGAAAAACATCAACGGATAACTTTTCTATCAACATTACATAGATGAATG
Organism: Lota lota; assembly: GCA_026745465.1. Lineage (NCBI taxonomy): Eukaryota > Metazoa > Chordata > Actinopteri > Gadiformes > Lotidae > Lota > Lota lota. Next base: position 47,982 of record JACYXH010000448.1, read on the forward strand.
TGTTTCATTTATGGATGTTCACAATGTTAAATTGACAGAATTTAAATATAAATAAAAAACACATTTTCATTCTATTTTTATATATTTTGTGGAAACACTGTGTGTGTGTGTGTGTGTGATGTCTCCCAGGCTGCTAGAGGCAACTAAGGATGAGAGTGTGATGAGGAGCCAGGATCTGTTCACTGTGGTGCGGTATGTTTCCTTGAATCCACTGGGCAAAAGCATGGCCTGGGACTGGACCACCCTCAACTGGGATTATCTGGTTAAGAGGTCAGTGCAATGTAATGGAAGTGCCAAAGTGGAATGGAAAAGCAGGGATTTTCACTTAAATGTGTCAAATGGACTGTACCTGTAATACTAATAATACTAATAATAACAAAAGTAATACATTTCAATACATTTTATAATTAAATTATTTAAAAAAATCAGTTTAACAACAATTTGGTTACATTGTTAACATTAGACAAGCTATTTTTCGGTTAGGAGAATGAGCATTGAAATGCTTTTATAATCAAAGCTGTACATTTTCAACAGATACACCATTAACGACAGAAATCTTGGCCGCCTGTTGAGCCGAATCACGACTACTTACAACACAGAAGTTCAGCTCTGGAAGGTGAGAACATACACTTGGAAACTTGACACCAGTATGGAAAGGAAATACTTAATGTGGCCATATTTGTATTTTAGATGGAGCACTTTTTCAAGCTCACACCCAATGCTGGCGCTGGGGAAATGCCCAGAAAGCAAGCCCTTGAGACTGTAAGGAACAACATTGAGTGGATCAGGATGAATGAGAGAGTGATTAGAATATGGTTGGAAAACAACGTTGCATAAGATTCCTGTTAGCCACGTACAGTATCCCAATACAGAACCATTCAATTCCAGTGTACGTGTCTCACTTCAAGCATTCACATTACACAACTTTGTGTTGTGGCTGCTGTAGCTGATATCAAATGTAAGTTACTAAAAGGACTTCAATCTTGGGCGCTATTATCCAAACTTTGTTCTTTATACTTTGCATATTTAAAATCAATTTATACAAATCTGTATGCTTAAACTTTAAGTGATGAATTGATTTATACAGTAAACCATCATTCTTCACGTATACCATCTGTATAGTGTTTTTCTGTATGCATACAACAAAACTAAATTTCAATGGGAATTGCCATTGCCAGTCAGTCTATTTTTAATTGAATGTTTTATACAATACAGAACAAACAAAAATCTAATTCTCTCAGATAAATAAAATACCATTGTTGTCTTTATTATTCATGGCAATAAAATGATTCATACATGCCCATAGTGTTTTTTGTACTCTAATCAGCAGAGTATGTGTATAAGTAAACAATGTTTAAAAAAAACACACAAAAGGATATCAGCAATGGATGATACCAAGACAACCAAATATGCCATGTTCAGTTTTACAAACTATTGGGTCAGTGGTACTTGTGAGGTGGTCATTGGAACCTCGTTATTGATGGTCATTAGCTGCCTGGTTTGACATCGAAGCATTCCTATGATAGCTCTTCTGAACCTAAAGGAAGAGTCCAAGAGTACATTAGCGCACAACTGAATAATGTACACACTAGGGTTAGTCTAGTTATCTTTAGTCTAGCCAAAGATAAGGCCAGAACAAAGAACAGGAACAATAGAGTTTGAGGAAAGACCAAATAGGCCCTATTAACAGAAGCATTTTGAATCTCACTTCAAATCATGAATAAAAAACTATTGTGAGATTGCGATGCAAAGAGAGATGTTTTTCTTGATGTTAACGGGCGGGAATGGTTGCACGAGAGATGTAGACAACCATTGTCAAATCCACCTCCGCAGTGTGCTACTTTAAATCTAGATTATAGCAATAGGTTCTTGTCTAAACAGAATCTCTTGCTGAAGTGTTATCATGTTCTAAGCTTACATGTCATCTGTCGCCAAACTCTACAAAGTAAGGAGATGATTAGGAGGGTGTTGTGCCCTTGGTAAAAACATATGGGCTTTTTAATCTAGATTAAAAAGGTTGTATAATTGAGATACTTCTCTTGTGTACAGTGTCAGAGTCTCAAGACTAGAGCCCTTCAAACCAAGCCTGTGCTAAACACTGTGGTCAGAATCAGGGTTAGTTCAGGACTTTGGCTTTTTTGTGATCCTTCACAAGCTTTGACAAAGTGGGACCACTTTTTTGTCGATCGGTTCAGTGAACCCCACGTACGTACCCGTTAGCATTAGCAGGCTGATGTAAATTCCATGTTGTCAGAGCATTAGCTCCACAACTCAACTTAATACACCTTCCAGATAATGCAAACATGAATCACAACTATTTTGAAACAGAATGTGCAGAGGACGAAATGGCCCACCAGTTGGTTGGGGAACATGCGACATCAGCGAGAGCCAACAGAGACTGGTGGTGCAACTGTGGGGCATGCCACTGTACGGCAACCGATGTGGAGTGTCTGTGCTGCAGGGAGTGGGACTTGTTGACGTAAAGACAATCTGGTGAAGAAACTCTTGCTGGAGCTTGCATCACAGAAAATACACATTTTGATGCCATGGGCTTAATCACGCATACGCGCAATCTCGTGCACAGATTTTGACTCAATTCACCATCAAGGTTTAAAAAAGTATTCAGTTTACACATGTGGCTGGAGTTTAGGTCTAAGACTAAAGGATATAGCCTGACTACGCCCACGCCCTGACTACTTCCACCCAGGGAAATACTCACAATTTCACAATATTAGACACACTAACCCAATAAAGGGCACACAGTTTCGTTCACTAAAGAAAGTCAAAGACATGTTTCCAATATCAAAATCTTGCTTGAACGCCTTCTTGGCTCCTGGCCGTGAAGCTGTCCAGATCAGCATCGCTCACCAATCAGAGAGTAATTTAAGATACAGCTCCATGGAAACGCCATATGAAACACCCGGTTTTCGAATACTACATTCTAGAGTGAAAGTCGTTCGCTTGCTTAAACAATTACGATTTGACCATAATACGTTCGCCTGTTCATCTCTGTTGCTGTCGCAGTGTTTTGGCGTGAGAATTGTTTGGGCAGCATGAGAGTGTGAGGCTGAAGGTGAAAGCGTGTGTCACACGCCAGAAGCATGGGAGTTGGCATCCCTGCTGGGGATTATGGTTAGGGTTTGGGGTGGTATGTTCCATTTGGCCTAGGAAGTCGGATTTCCGACTTGGAAAGTCAAAAATAAGAACCATACAACTGTGACCTCACAATCCAAGATGGCTGCTCCGCGCATCAACAGTAGTGAAAGCTGTAGTAATATACTTTTATTTTGAACGTCTTATTTGTGTCTCATTAAATCCTACACACAGTACTGTCCAACTTTTATCTGTGGATACGTTGCTACGTTGTTTGTGTAGAGCATTCACAGTGTACAATTTGAGTGTGCTCCCATAGCAGCCACCGTACTTGCTACTGTGCATGCGCGGTTGTTGGTGCGCCCCGGACGGGTTCAGTTGGTCATGTCATGTTGGTCTAGGACTTACCATTATGTTAAAATAAAAGCAATACTGTTGCAAAGTATTCCCTCCGTATCAGGTCATTCAACAGTTTGTATGTGCAATATAACCCATAATGCATTGTTTTCAACTGGAATAAAAAACCATGGTGGCGGCGCCGAATAAGGCGAGCGAACGACGGACTCCTCAACAACATAGTAGTATTTTACTTATTTTACTGTTTTTATGTGTGATTTTACCCTGCAAAGTAGCTGGCTACATTATATATGACAAAGAGACACTTCTGAACATAAGAGAATAAATCATTACCCAGAGTTTTTCCACTGGGAACCCCAGTTGGCAAGGGACAACAATGTAAACAAAGTCACCTCAACGTGTTGTCCAACCACGTAGGTAAAACGCATCACTCTCGCCAACACGCATGGCGCTCGGAGAGAGGGCGAGCATCCAGCTGAGGAACGCTGTCCAGGAATGAGCTGTATTCCTCGGCCCCTACCACCTCCACACTGCGTGTGAACCAAGGGGGCGTACCTCGAAAGGGAGGCGAGAAACCCGCTGCAGAAGGCAAACTCACAGCTCGCTCGCTCACCGTGCTCACGACGGGCAGCTCGCTCGACGTGCTTACGGCGAACAGCTCCGACGTCTCCCCACAGTCAGCAGACTGTAGAGAGGAGGTTGAGGGGGCAAAGTCGGGGTCTGGAAGACTGTAACACGAAGCCGCATAGATGGCCTTGTGCGACGAGTCTTCAACCCGCTCATGAAGTGCACGGGGACGCCGCATAGAAGTGGACGACCCCCTGGCTATACTACACCGTCTAGCCGCCGCCCCACAGCCACTAAGTTGAGAAGGAGGGAGAGGCTGAGGGGAAGAGGAATGCACGACAGGCGCAGGGCGCGGTCGGCTTAAAGGACATAGATCCTTAAAGATGCCATATCATCTGTCTAACAGAGACGTGGCTGGATGAACGAATCCCGGACTTCTCAATCTCTCCCACGGGCTTCTCTGTTTATCGCGCGGGCAGGTCAAGTGAACTTTCGGGAAAAAGCAAGGGCGGAGGTGTATGCTTAATGATTAACAACGCCTGGTGTAAACCGGTAAGTGTTCATGCACTAAAGTCCTTCTGCTCTCAGGACCTTGAATATCTTGTCTTGCTCTGCCGCCCAAACTGGCTTCCGAGAGACTTTTCTGCCATCATATGCATAGCAGTTTATATTCCACCACAAGCCGACACGAACGTCGCACTTAAGGAACTGTATGGAACTATCAGCAACACAGAAAACAGACACCCAGAGGCCACTCTAATAGTGGTTGGAGACTTCAACTGACCGTCGCAAAGGAACGTCACCACCAATCATGTGCACGAGTCGATGCTGGTCTGTCGAATCAGATGCGATCCTTCAGGACTGCTTTGATTCAGTGACAGAGTTTGCAGAGAACAGTGGTGACGTAAGCAAGGTCGCGGCAGGAACCCTGGGCTTCATAGAAAAGGTGATAGAGGAAGTGGTCCCTACAAAAACTGTCCGTGTGTATCCAAACCGGAAACCATGGATTAATATCGACGTCAAAACAGCACTATATACAAGAACAGCAGCATTCAAAAATGGAAATACTATAGAAATAAAATTGCCTGCTATGACCTTTGAAGAGTGATCAAGGCAGCCAAGAGAGATTACGGCAAGAAAATAGAGTCACAGCTAAGCAGCAATGACCCACGCAGTATGTGGAAGGGACTACACACAATCTCTGACTTCAAAGAGACCCCTAGCTGCACAGCTGACTCAGCTGACTCTCTACCAGATGAGCTGAACAGTTTCTATGCCTGCTTTGAACTGACCCACACCAACCTCCTAGAGAGAGCCTACACCACAAACGACACAGCCAGCGCTCTGGTCATCGCAGAGGAAGATGTGTGTGTGTATTCAAACGCATCAACATCTGAAAAGCGGCCGGGCCGCAGATGGAATGCCGGGTGTTCAAAGCATGTGCAGACCAGCTGGCTGGTGTATTCACAAACATTTTCAACCTCTCCCTCTCCACGGGCATAGTGCCCACCTGCTTCAAGTCATCAGTCATCATCTCAGTACCGAAAAAGAGCAAGGTAACATGCCCAAACGACTAGCGCCCTGTTGCTCTTAGCCCCATGGTGAGCAAATGCTTTTGAGAAGCTTATCAAGGTGCTGATCTGCAGAATGCTGCCACCCACCCTGGACCCTCACCAATTTGCCTACAGGAATAACAGATTGACAGACGACGCCATTGCCACAGCACTCCACTCAGCCCACACCCACCTTGACAAGATGAATTCCTATGTGAGGATGCTGTTCGTGGACTATAGTTCAGCATTCAACACCATAGTCCCCTCCAGACTTGACAGCAAGCTCAGGGACATAGGCATCAACCCTGGCCTATGCGACTGGATCCTTAGCTTCCTGTAGGATTGAAAACAGGTGGTGAAGATGGGTTCTAGGATCTCCACCCCCCTGACCATCAGCACAGGATCCCCCCAGGCCTGTGTTGTAAGCCCCCTCCTCTACTCCCTGTACACCCATGACTGCGTGGCAACACACAGCTCCAACACGGTGATTAAGATGGCAGATGACACGACAGTAATCGGCCTGATCACCGACAGCGACGAGGCGGCCTATAGGAATGAAGTCGACCGCCTGGCTCAGTACAGCCAAGACAACAACCTCGCTCTCAACGCCGACAAGACCAAGGAGTTGGTGGTGGACTTCAGGAGGAAGAGACAGGTACATGACCCCATCACCATCAATGGGTCTGCTGTGGAGAGGGTAAACAGCATCAAGTTCCTGGGGGTCCACATCACCAACGACCTCACCTGGGACGAGCACACCAATCAGGTGGTGAAAAAAGCACAACGTCGCCTATTTCACCTTAGGCGGCTGAAAAGGTTCGGCTTGGGGCCCAAGATCCTGGGGGCCTTCTTCAGAGGCACAACGGAGAGCATCTTGACGGGATGCATCACTGCCTGGTACGGGAACTGCACTGCCCAAAGCCGCAAAGGGTAGTGTGGACAGCTGAAAGGATCAGCCGATGTGAGCTTCCCTCCATCCAGGACACCTACAAGGCCCGGTGTGTCAAGAAGGCCCTCAGAATCATTAGGGACACCAGCCACCCCAATCAGAAACTGTTTGAGCTACTGCCGTTGGGGAAGCGGTACCGAAGCCTCTGGGCCAAAACCCAGAGTGTGGCAACCCGGCTCCAGGACAGCGCCCCAGGCGGCTCAGGGGAGCGGTGGTAAATGGAGTATACCATCGCTCTCCGGAAGATCGCACGCCGGAGCTCATTAGCGGTGATCGCAATCACCGAAATGGGCGACACCTGCGACGGAGACGCCGATATAAGCGGCGCTCGGCGTGGCTTAGAGGAGGGGACGCGATACGAGGTATCTCAGTGCGGCGAGGAGGTGAATCCTCCACACACAACGAGGAGAGAGTGGTACGAGACGGGGAGAGGAACCCCGTCCACCCGCTACGGAAACGCAATACGAGGTATCTCAGCGCCACCGAAGGAGAACGGTACGAGTTGCGGAAGAGAGAAACCCCGTCCACGCGCTACGAGGAAAGGAGTTCCCACACGGCAACACGGTGCAAAAGAATTCCCTCGCCAGCACTACAGAAGAACGGGGTTCCCTCGTCGGCGACACGAGTTCGCCCGACAGTGACACGGAGGAGTGTCCTGAACCCCGGTAATCTCCGACGGACGACCGACAAGGGGGACTAACCCCCAAAGTAGCGGAGGCTCCCCGGGAACCCCCGACGGCTGTACCTGACCGTCCCGGAGAGGCGACGGAGAGGACCCCGGACTTCATTGATTTAGTTTGGTGTTAGGCACGGCCTAACTTACAAGTATTATTTAATTGTTTAATAAATACGCCCTTTTTGGCTTGAAACTGACTTCCGGTTTGTGTTCACTGGGGGGAGACTACCGCACGGTGGAACCGGGTTGCCAGATATGGTGGAGGATGCGGGCAATTCGTTCCAGCTACCGTGCACCCCAGTGAACACCACCGAACAAAAGAGAACCCTGACGGAGCGACGGAATCGATCGCCAGCCAACGCCAGCAGGGAAACCAAGCCATGGCTGCGGTGTCAGAGAGGGAAAGCTTGGACCTCCTCCAGGAGGCGGTCCTGCTCCTCACCCAGCGGGCGGCATACGGCACCCCGATCTCCGCGCCCACAAGCCGCCTCACCAAACTCGAGGACACGCAGGATTGGCTGGTGCAGGACCCGAGCGACGTGCTCTGGCGGGAGCTGGACACGGTAAGGAAGCGACTACACGTGGCCGAGGAGGACAGGGCCCGCCTGCAGTCGAAGCTGAACGGCAAGAAGCAGGAGTGCCAGGATGTGGCTGCCAGCCGCGAGGCGCTGCAGAAGCAGGCGGACCAGCTGATCCGGGAACTGGAGGACACCGCTCTCTCCACATTGGAGGAATCCCTCGCTGAGAAGGAGCTGCAGAGGAAGAGTCTCGAAGATTCCCTGAACGCGGAGAGGAACAGTGAGGCTCGCGCACAGCTGGCCGAGGAGCACAGCCGCGAGCTACAGGACAAGTGCTGCCTGCTGGAGGGACTGAACCGCGAGCTGCAGGAGAAGAGCCGCGCGGCAGACAGCGAGAAGGCCCAGTTAGAGAAGGAGCTGCTGCTGCTGCAGAGCACGCTGGAGTCTGAGAGGAGGAGCTCCAGCGAGGGCTCCGAGGAGATCCGCGAGCTGCAGAACCTGAGGAAGCAGGTGGTGGAGCTGGAGTCTGTGAACGACGAGCTCCTGGAGAAGGAGAGGCAGTGGGAGGCTTGGAGGGGAGCGCTAGAGGACGAGAAGAGCCAGGCGGAGAGACACACCCGGGACATGCAGAGACCGCTGGACAAGGAGAAGCAGAACAGGTTGCGCGCCAACCAGCGCACCACCGAGTCTCGCCAGGCGGTGGAGTTGGCCGTCAAGGAGCACCAGGCTGAGATTGTGGTGCTGCAACAGGTCCCGAAGGAGCAGAGACTTACGGTGGAAAGTTTGTCCAATACGCTCAAGGATCTGGAGATGAAGCGCTGCTCCATGTTGGAGCTGGACCTCAAGCAGTCGCTTCAGAAGATGGAGCAGCTGATGAAGCAGAAGGAGCGGCTGGAGGATGATGTCAAGGCCCTGCAAGTGCAGCTGGACACGGAGTCCAGCAAGCGGGTGACAGCGCAGAACGAGCTGACGGAGCGGCTAGCCTCCATACAGGACCTGGGCCGCAGCGACCAGCAGGTGGAGCGCAGCCACCAGCAGCTGGAGGATCTGCTGGCCGAGTGGCGGAGGAGGGCCCAGGAGGCCGGCCCTGCCGACCCACGCTAAGTCGAGAAGTACCGGAGCGACAGACATGGACCACACCCGAGGCGGCACAGACGCGCCGCCCGACCCGCCTACGGGGTCCCATGGCCCAATCCTCCGCGACGGAGACCTCCGAGGAGGATGACGGGAACCCCCAGCGACGCCTGCCTTGTGGCGTCCTGGAGAAGCCCGGGCCTTGATCAAAGGGGGGAGGAGTGTGGCAACCCGGCTCCAGGACAGCGCCCCAGGCGGCTCAGGGGAGCGGTGGTAAATGGAGTATACCACCGCTCTCCGGAAGATCGCACGCCGGAGCTCATTAGCGGTGATCGCAATCACCAAAATGGGCGACACCTGCGACGGAGACGCCGATATAAGCGGCGCTCGGCGTGGCTTAGAGGAGGGGACGCGATACGAGGTATCTCAGTGCGATGAGGAGGTGAATCCTCGACACACAACGAGGAGAGAGTGGTACGAGACGGGGAGAGGAACCCCATCCACCCGCTACGGAAACGCGATACGAGGTATCTCAGCGCCACCGAAGGAGAACGGTACGAAATGCGGAAGAGAGAGACCCCGTCCACGCGCTACGAGGAAAGGAGTTCCCACACGGCAACACGGTGCAAAAGAATTCCCTCGCCAGCACTACAGAAGAACGGGGTTCCCTCGTCGGCGACACGAGTTCGCCCGACAGTGACACGGAGGAGTGTCCTGAACCCCGGTAATCTCCGACGGACAACCGACAAGGGGTACTAACCCCCAAAGTAGCGGAGGCTCCCCGGGAACCCCCGACGGCTGTACCTGACCGTCCCGGAGAGGCGACGGAGAGGACCCCGGACTTCATTGATTTAGTTTGGTGTTAGGCACGGCCTAACTTACAAGTATTATTTAATTGTTTAATAAATACGCCCTTTTTGGCTTGAAACTGACTTCCGGTTTGTGTTCACTGGGGGGAGACTACCGCACGGTGGAACCGGGTTGCCACAAGAGGATGATGAACAGTTTTTTCCCCCAAGCAGCCAGGCTCCTGGAAAAATCCATTAACCCAGACATGGGCAAACTACGGCCCGCGGGCCACGTACGGCCCGTTAGGCTTTTTAATCCGGCCCGCCGAACTTGTCCAAATTATAGTAAAAACCTTCTTTTTTCCCCTTTCCCTGCAATGCCCACCTTTCCCCAATAGATGGCGCACTCGAAACACATTGACCGTTGTTGGAGTGGCGCGTATTTCTCTTTATTTCACTTTGTTTCACGTCACCATTAAGCCCTTCTGTAAAAATGAGCGGACCAAAGAGAAGGAAAGTGGACAGCGAATGCCGAGTGTTTAATAAGGAGTGGACAACAAAATACTTCTTCACTGAAGTCCGATCAAAGGCTGTATGTCTGATATGCCAAGAAGCTGTTGCGGTTTTCAAAGAGTACAATATCAGCCGTCACTTTGCCACGAAACATGCAAACTATGCTAGCAAGCAGTCAACACAAGAATGGGCGGCTACTGCTCAGAGGTTGGCAGCTAATTTACAGAATCAACAGAACTTTTTTCACCGACAAACTGCAATTCAAGAGTCAAGTACCAAGGCAAGTTATTTGCTGGCATTCAAATTAGCAAAGGCTAGCAAGCCTTTCTCCGAAGGTGAGTTTTTGAAAGAGTGCATGGTAGAGACAGCAGGTCTCTTGTGTCCGGAGAGCAAAGCCAAGTTTGAAAAAATTAGTTTAGCACGAAGGACAGTGACTCGTCGCGTGGAACTGATTGACGAAGATATAGTCAGCGAGTTAAACAAAAAGGCGGAGTCCTTTAAGTTATATTCACTAGCACTGGATGAAAGTAACGACATAAAAGACACTGCTCAGCTCCTAATTTTTATCCGAGGGATTAACGACAGTTTTGAGATAACGGAGGAGCTTTTGAGCATGGAATCACTGAAAGGGAAAACGCGAGGAGAGGACTTATATGAACAGGTGTCTTCTGTCATCGAGAGAATGAAGCTACCTTGGAGTAAACTTGCCAATGTCACCACGGATGGATCGCCAAATTTAACTGGAAAAAACATTGGGCTGCTGAAAAGAATCCAGGATAAAGTGAAAGAAGAAAACCCTGACCAGAATGTTATTTTACTTCACTGCATCATTCATCAGGAGTCTCTGTGTAAGTCTGTATTGCAGCTAGATCACGTCGTGGATCCAGTTGTAAAACTTGTTAACTTCATACGAGCAAGGGGACTTAATCATCGTCAGTTCATTACGTTTCTGGAAGAAACTAATGCGGACCACCAGGACCTACTTTACCACTCTCGCGTCCGCTGGTTAAGTTTGGGGAAAGTGTTTCAACGAGTCTGGGAGCTCAAAGACGAGATTCGCTCATTTTTTATTTTAATGAAGAAATCCGAAGAATTTCCCGAGCTGAGCGACACAAACTGGCTTTGTGACTTTGCGTTTGCTGTAGACATATTTTCACACATGAATGAGCTGAACGTGAAGCTACAGGGTAAAGATCAGTTTGCGCACGACATGTACACAAATGTGGGAGCCTTCAAATCCAAGCTGGTTTTATTCTCCAGGCAAATGTCAAACAAATCTTTCGCACATTTCCCCACACTAGCCGTGCAGAAAGAGGCCGCCCGAAATGCGAAGAAATACTGCAAATCACTGGACGATCTGCACAGAGAATTTTGCCGTCGGTTCTGTGATTTTGAAAAAATTGACAAGTCACTTCAACTGGTGTCCTGTCCCCTGTCACAAGACCCCGAATTAGCACCGCAGGAGCTGCAATTAGAACTGATCGATCTTCAGTCTGACTCCGTCTTAAAGGAGAAGTTCAAGTCTCTTAAACTGAATGACTTTTACGCTTCACTTAACGAGACCGCGTTTCCAAACCTCCGGAGGACGGCGCAGAAGATGCTGGTGTTGTTTGGCTCGACTTACGTGTGTGAACAGACGTTTAGCGTCATGAAAATCAACAAAGCCCATCACAGATCCAAGTTAACTGACCAACACCTCAGATCTGTCTTGAGAATTGCCACAACAAAACTAACTCCAGACTTTGATGCACTGGCAAAAAAGGGAGACCAACAACACTGTTCCCACTAAAATGATGAGTTTTTCTGCTGTGTTTTGAAAAAATGCATTTGGAAAGTTTGGAAGTGCGTCTTTAAATTAAGAGCAATGCGTATTTACGCACAGCAGCGGTACAGTAGCTTTATTAACACGCCGCACATCACCCTTAATTTAAATTTTCGACTGCAGGTAGGATATTTAATACAGCCTATGTCTGTGTGCTTGGCAACAATACACGTGCACTGTTTGCGCGTGAAGGCGAGGTCTTCCGTGGCGAGTTTGTAGAGCGCGCGGTCAAGACAATCCATTTATGATTTTGCGAAGTTTAACACAAGTAGATATTATTGAGCTTGAGTATTTTGTTGTGTAATAATATGTTTTGAATGTTGAAAGTGATTCCTTTTTTCAATAAATGTTGATTTCTTTAACTTTGCACCTTAAATTGAAACTTATTAAAAACAGACGCAATCTTGATAAATCACAGTGCGTGTGTTATTTGAATCTATTTACATTTCCTCATCCCAGTATCTGCGAAATAGTATGTAAATGTCATATCTTGCATATTCCTTGAGACAAATTTATTAATTGATAAGGGCTATTTTTCACATTTGAAAGACAGTTAATAAATTGGGTTGTAGTGTTCTTACTGTGCTATGAGGTTTGCACACACTACATTTAATGCTTTAGTATATCCGGCCCAAACACTCCCTCCAAATGCACCTGGCCCGGCCCCTCTGTCAAATTTGAAAACCTATTGTGGCCCGCGAGTCAAAAAGTTTGCCCACCCCTGCATTAACCCCAAACCAACCCCACGCACATTACAACAACCGATTATTTGATTATCTGCATTATATTCTGTGTTTTGCACAGCATTTTATTTTATTTTTTTATTTTTTTGCACTACCACCGTGGCTGGTACCACTACCACTTGAACACTTGTATTGATGTTGCTACTTATTATTTATTATTACTTACTTTGTTATTGTGATCTTGTATTGATGCTGCTATGTGACTGTTGAGGATCCAAGCCTACGAATTTTATTCTTGCGTACTTGTACGTTAAGATGTAATAAAAGCAACTCTGATTCTGATTCTGAATTGTTAACAATGGCTTAACAACTTGGGTGTGACATCATAAAGCGGTAAATGGAACACAGCAAAACATCAGCGTGCTAGTGCTAACAGTACATGGCTGGAGTTTTTTAAACAACGTAAGGCTGCAGACATATTTGGAAATCAAATACTGAAACACATCTTGACAATCTGGATGGTCACACAAGGCTAACCTTAGACAGCAGAAGTATGCCTACACCTTAAAATACATTTTATTATAATTTTTTCCATCTCAATGAGATAAATATATTAAACAAAAATCTGGGATGTAAATATATATAAATCAACCCATCAATTTTGATTGATGGGTTGATTCAAGATATTGAATCAACTCATATATGAATTGGCAAATTTGGGTTCACGAATTGATTCTGCAACTCGTTACACACCCAGACAACACAAAAAAAACGAAGTGATTAGCACTGTCCATTTTAATTGGGAACAGTATAACTGTAAACATCAAGGAAGACTTGCTTTGTTAAAGTCCCTACACACATATACATAGCATACATGTGTACATTAAGAGAGAAAAACTCACTTTTTGTTGGCAACAACGTAAATACAGGGATTGTAAAAGGTGGATGATTTCGCAAAGAGTGGAGCAATGATGGCCATTGCGGCAGGGATGTTCTTTGGGTCCGAAAATGATGCCCATAGACAGACTATGGAGTATGGAGACCAAGCCACCAGGAACATGATAATCATCACTACTGACATCTGGTGGGCAGAAAATAAAATGTGTAGCTTCATTAAAACGTTCAAATTCAAAATTCCAGCAGGCAAAACAATTTACCCTGCCAGTTAACCTCATATACTACTATCCATAATGAAATATAAATTACGTTTTATTAGAAGGTTGACAACGGTACACTCTTACCTTGATTTAAAAAAAATTAAGCTAGCGCTTTTTTCCTTTCTTTTTTCCTTTCTTCATCAACCCATCAAGAAAGATCACGTTTGGTAATCCTTTGCCATTTCTGTTTATTTTGTCACATGTGTCTTTTGCATTGTATAATTTCCTAAGGTCCATCTAGCTTTATTTAATGTACATTTAACTGTTAGGTGAGCAAATAATTGCTAACAAGCTAGTAATCTCTCATTATCACCAACCATCTATGCTGTTTACGAGAACGCGCATACGAGGTCGACATCCTACAACAAATACTAAGCTAGGCAAGAAAATAGATTTTTGTCATTTTATAAATTTCTTATTCAAAAACCAAAGCCCAAATTCATATTTTCTAACAGGTTAATAATCTATATATAAAATGAAAGATGCAATTTTGGCAACAGATTTGTAAACTCCATAGATTCGGAAAACATTTATGGACAATCCTTGCCTTAGACAAATTACGTCTGACTTGGGTAGTCTGTTAAAAACACATCAATCCAAATTTGACTACAGGGGGGTTTAAATGCCACATTGGCCACATTTAACCATCATGAAATACTACTAATTCAAGAAGTGGGAATATCAGTATCTAACACCTCATCTATGTGGATATAGGCTCAGCTAGAGCTGAGCAGGCAGCTGTTTCTTCACCTTAGTAACATCCTTCTGGTCCGACCAGTCCATGTTTAGGTTTTCCAGACAGTTGCGTGCTTTGAACCTCTTCATAGTGATTGACACATTGTAGTAGCAGTAGAACATGACACACAGGGGTGCCACAAAGTTTACAGTGATCACTGCCATTGTGTAAGAAACAAAAGAGCTGCAAATGAGAGGGAAAGAAAGATAATGCACATTTTACTATGGATTTGTTATTAACGTACTGTATTTATGATTGATGCAAAAACATTCAATATAGAGAATAGGGCATGCGCTCTACATCGGTTTTTCTAGGTATTTTAAATTAATTGAAGCCATACAGAATTGGCTATATTAACTTGTTATATTGCTAGCATTTCCTGGCAAGAGGACGAGGAACCTACGCATCGTTTTGCCTCCAATTGATGGTGCAGGTAGCTCCGGTTGGGTCAGGGGCATAGCCAGACCACCCAACGACAGGCATAGAAGACCAAAACACAGCATTGAGCCATGCCGCTATAATCAAGAGTGTGTACGAACGGACAGTCATTTTCTGGCCTTTGCGGGGAAAAAAGACACAAATATAGTGGTTTGGTTTCATTGATTGACAGCACTATCACATGAAGAAGGTGAATACAGAATTAATGTGTTGATGTGCTACCTATGTCAGGTCTACATATGCTCATATATCGGTCAATGGCGACCACAGTTAGCAGGCCGATACTGGCCATGCCAAAGAAGATGTTGAGTGCTGCATAGATCTGAAATGATGAATAACACAGGTTCAAATTATGAAAACTTGGACAGTGGAAGTAATTTGTGTCACAAGGCTATTCTGAAATGATAGGGTCTCAATTCAACTTAATAATTGTTAACAAAAGTAAGTGATATGGTATTATTTTAATAACTGACTATCTGAATTTGCATTTGAATTTGGAAAAATTGAAAGGAAACAAAAAATGTAATTCCACCAACTTGACATCCAGTGTATCCAAATTTCCAGCTGCCATGGAGATCGGAGGCAGCAGATAAAGGATAGCCGATGCCAGCCACACCGATGTCAGTAAAGGCAAGGTTTATTATGATGGCGTTGGTGGCTGTACGGAGCTCCTTACATTTCACAAACATTAGCAGCACCACAATGTTGCTTGCCAAACTGATAATGCCTGATGGCGACAAAGTATACACATTATAGGTTTTCTTTCTTACAATCATTCCTATATTTTTCTAGCCCAACAGCTGTCCCGTGATACCTCGGCATGGCAGATTCATTACATAAGTCTAATAAAGAGGCTTTCTAAGCACTCTGGGAATGTCTTAGCTGGTCTTGTAATAGCCTTTTGAGAGAATACACAATAATAAACTGCCAGATTCAAAATGTGGTTGCCTGGACAATACCATGACCTTGTAACTGAATGATGAATGAATAGTTTAACGAATTGCATGTCTACTAAACCTAAACCTTTTCAACACTAATAGGGTTCAATACCCTGATCACAGCTCTCCATAATTTGTGCATTGTTGATTTCAGTAATTTAGCTTTCAATATTTGTGGTGTTGTAAGCCATCCCACAAAATTAAATGGCGATGGCTTATTTGATTGTGATTAGGAAAATATTATGACTTCAAATGAAAAATGTCCTATTGCATTTACTTACTATTACATTTATTTGTATTGTGCCACTTAGGCTAAAATAAAAACAAAAACATTACCTGCAGTGATGAGGTAGCTGGCCACAATATTATGCTCCAGCTGTGTGAAAGCACTCTTCCCCCCGTAAGGTATGACTTCACCTGAAGCGTTAACCAAAGAATCTAGTCCCATTTTAATTAACTACAAAGTGAATTGCTATTGTCGATTAAATGAAATAACAATGTTTCCAGTAATACTATATTCAGTGGAACTCAATTAGCTAGGTGTGAGTTTCAATAATAATAATAATACCAAAAATAAATACAGAAAACCAATTCTGCAAAAGGCAACTTCACCCTAAAACCTGTAGCAGAATTCTAGGGACTTGGTAGAGAAGCCAGGGAGGGGGTTCTATGTGAGGGATTAGAACCCTCTATTTCACCCTTATTACCAATTCTTAGTAGCCTTTGTTTCTAGCAGTAGAGGATTACATCTCACGTGGGATTAGGTAGTTGCCCACGTGAGTCTTGGTTTCACAAATATGCTAAGTAGTGGCCTGCATTACATTCAAGTTTTTCTTTCTTCATTAGGATATTTGTCATGATAGAACATACATTGTCATGAATAAAACTGACATATTTGCATTTTTGTGTGCTTGTTTTTAACCTGCGTTTATATTATCTTCTTCACGCTCTTGCGCGTTCAAAGTCTCTAAAGAGGAGAGGACAGAAATAAGCAGATTTTCAACTTTATGTAAATCTATTCCAGCCTGTTTTGTTTTTACCCTTCACAGCCATGCCATCTTATGGACTGGGCACACGGTTCCTCTTCATAGGAGTACCCCTAGCTATGGTCCATCTTCATAAGGGGGCCCTATACCGTCCCTCTTCATAGGAGGGCCCTAGCTACATCCATCTTTGTAGGAGGGTTCCTTCATAGGAAGCTTCACTAGTTGCGGTCCTTCTTTCTGATTTTATGCAACAATATCTTCCCCTGAACCCACAACATGTCTGTGGGTTTAGCCACAACGATTTGGGTGTGGAATTGTTTATTGATTTTATCATATTTGGAGACCCCTGCCTAATTCTACCCCGGGGCATTGTGGTTGCTAGACATAATTGAGCTTATTTGGGAACTTGAGCACATACTGCAATCAGACATCTTGCTTTGCCCTAACTTTCTTTTTTGTTTGAAATATTGTTTCCACTTAATCCGGGGTGTCCAATCTGGACACATGCAAAATAAAGGAGGTTGTATATCATATGCATAACATTCATAACCACCATTTCCCAACTTTTTACTCTGACACATCCACCCTTTGCAGCCATATGCAACTTACTTAGGCCTACTCGAAAAACACTGAAACACATGCACATACTATATGTAGCTATACCTTATGATGGCATTCCATAAGGCATTTAAGTATACATGTTGGCAAATTAAATGAGTCAACGCCTTCTTTACCATACCATTTGTAAGTTCTGGAGATGTTGGGAATTTACGGTAGGCTAATAAGAGTCTGTATTGCCCTCACACACAGCCCTCTAGTGGTCTCAGCTGTTTTGTAAGTGAGCAGAATTATTTTTCTCACACTTTCTGCTGTGTATAAGTAATTTAAATCAGGTCTCTAAATCCCTTTTCTCCACATTATCTGTATACAGTATCAACCGTTAGGAAGTAGTGATTACATTTAATATCATTTTTTGAAGGTACTTGAACACTTGCATTATTCCATCACTAGCCTTGTTTTACACATTAAGCCTGCTAAATGGGTAACGGTTTCATTCAGAACATGTTTTTTTACCTTCTTGTTCATCATTCTTTGACATTTCTTTATAAATACACTGGTATTTTTTAGGCACATGCCACTAGCATATAATAACAAAGCCTATCTCTTACAGGTAGGAAGACCCCTCTCCACAGAAACAAATGCACCTGAGTCAGTGGTCATTTGATTTCAGGATTATTGCAAATTATGCATTATTGTGTCCCTCTTGGTGTATGCCTCAGATATGTCATGTAAAGTCTACCATGCAAATTAATCACTTCACATGGCTGATAAGACAAAGTTGCATTGTTGTACAATTGGCAAAGGAGGGGCCTTCAAAATATCCCCTTAAATGGGTGACAAGCATATTTAAGGTTATTCATTACTTATATGTATAATGTGATTGTCTTTGGTAAGCATAACATGTAACATACAAGAGATGTAGATTCTCAGTTTTTAAATATGATTTATTAACATTGCTAGGTTGCCCTTTTAAGGGCACATGTCAAATGAATGTCAACTGTATTAAAACGGAATATGAAGAATCTAACTGCCCTCGAGGTAGGAGTAAAGAAAAGGTTTAGATTTCGCCCTCTCTCTCATATATGTATCTGGTCATGGTCCCGGGAGACAAATGGAGTAGCTTTTGAGGAGTTGGATGCACCATTTAAATGTTCTCATTCTTTCTTCTTGTATTCCTCCAGGTGGGCTAGGATCCATCCTGATGGTCCCAAGATAGCCAAGGTGAACATGCCCAGTCCGATAGCAGTTTCCTGAACAATAAATAGAAAACGAAGATTTCACCCCTGAGCAATTTCATGCCAGTCCCAAGATACTTGTTAACTCTTTGTTTATTGCACAATTTAACTAAACATCTTTCACAAGAATATCCATATGTCCTTCAATATATGATATATTTATATAGAAAAACACCTAAATAATACATGATATATACACGTGAAAGTACCACAACAAAATGATATACGGAGCCCTTTCGCACATGAATATGTCGTAATGCGTCCGTTGTAATACCGGCCTAAATTTGAGGAAGTAGACACACGGCAGTTGAATCGTAGTATTTTACCCCACTTTAAATGGCGCAGAGCATTGCATATATGGTTCAAATAGATAACACGTTAGGTTAAAAACACATAGGCCTATTAGTAGTCAACTGGGCGACGTAGCATTTGATTTGACCTATGCAGCGAAAGCGGCCACGCCACCTTGTGAGAAGCTCCCTAGTCTTCAATCTAGCATTTACGTGAACATTTGACTTACGGCGGTGCCGAGTTTCTCCTTAGCGGGCCGAGTGTACAGAGTTGCCCGCTGGGTGATTGTTGTAGCCCGCAGTGCAGGGGCAACACGGGTAGCGGCTGTCTTAAGAAGTCCAGACATTATTCGCAGCGAGCAGTTATGTTGTAGGAAATCGTTCTGTGCAGTATCGGACTCTAGAGGTCGTATCTTTCTTTTCCGTTTTCTCAGCCAAACGGGGAAGTGACCAACGTTAAAAAGAAAAATATACCGCCATCTAGTGTATCGGAGTGTGTGATTTTAATTGTCAACAATTGCCCTTGCTATTAAAATATATATACACCTTATTTAAAACAAGCCATTTTTAATTTTGTAACAAGCTAATTATTCATTAGCCATTCTAGTTCCGCTCATATATATACACACACATATATATATATATTTGAACATGTACATCATGTATTGCTATCCATGTTTAATAGAAAGAAATAAACATTTATTATTGGAATATTCACTACAGCATTTTGAAGACGTAACTTTTCAAAAACAAATAAGTACTTTTAACTAATAGAAGAAAAACGTAAGTACAATGAACAACTGTTGACACTGTTTGACTTGAATAAGCAATACTAAATCTTACAAGTACAACCGCATTTTTTTGGTGACCGATTCGCATTTTATGTAAACATTGACATGCTTTTTAGGCAGATTTGCCAAATACTAGCATAAACCAAACACTCAGTATCATGGGTAAAGGGGACTATAGTGATTATTTGAAGAATTTCTGGATATGGTTTCTCCCAATGTCCTTTTCAACATTTTGGTTGGTATTCATTCGTCTCTTTCACTTCAAGACTAATTGTTCTTCATGGTAAGCACTGGGTCCACAAGTTTATTATGAACATGCATTAAACCTGGTAAGAATCAAGGAGAAAAGTACAAGGTGATTATAATGTGAGGATCTTTCACAGAAACAGACACATACTAAAAGTGCCTGATACAACCAAAATTTAATTAACTTGACAGTTATCAACTATCAACGAGATAGACAAACCAATATGTGAAAAGCAGCCCGGAAGAATCTTTTTTGATTCAGCTTATTAAGTCAATAAAAAAAACAAGAACATTATAGATTCAAGTAATATTGAATCATTGTTGGTATAAGCGAAATAAACGACTGTTATGTCCCGTTATTGGAATATAATGTACTTCAGTGGCGGAAATTAACAGCCTCATCACAAGCCCGTCGTACATTATCAGTATCCAATGAGACACCCCGTTGTGGTTTATTCCTTACATAATGCACTCCCTTGGAGTGTTATTGACTAATCAAAATCAATTATTCACCAATGCTGTGGTATGAAGTAAAATATTACATATATATGAAAAATAAAACCTGGAATATAGCATGCATCTAATGTTAGATATTCTGTAAAGATGTCAGTGTTTTAGCCTGTATTATTCCTTTTACATGCAGGTGCGAATACATAACTCCACCCCCCAGCAACATGATTGGTTCCTGCATGCAAACCTATCCCTTACCACACACTCCAGCCCCTTCCCATCAGGTAAGCTTTGTGAGGGTAATGTAATGTGCAACTTTCAGTCTCACCTTTAAAGTACTTGACGGTTTTGACCCGCAGCTCCAGCGTGGCATCCTCGTCACAGACAAAAATTGTGCGTGGATGCTGCTGAAAGGCTGAGACCGTCCACATGTGGTTCACCCCATCCTCTATGGCTTTGTACAGCGCAAAAGCTTTGTGAGCACCCGTGATCACAATCATCACCTAAGCAATAAGGAAGTGCATATGTGACATGTAAAGTACCA
This sequence comes from Lota lota, assembly GCA_026745465.1. NCBI lineage: Eukaryota > Metazoa > Chordata > Actinopteri > Gadiformes > Lotidae > Lota > Lota lota. The sequence continues at coordinate 68,947 of JACYXH010000448.1, forward strand.
CTTTACATCTTCTTAAATCCTTACAATTCCTTGACAATGACACAATATAACATGTCCTGTTATACCAAATTCCCCTTTTGGGATTTATAAAGAATCATCTTATCTTAATTAATTGCGGTAAACTAATTTAGTGACAAGTTGCAATGGTACCACTGTTTAAAGTCACAATGTGTAACATTCAACTAGATTGTAGCTTAAAACTTCCTGGACATAAAATCCCACCATACAACTGATATATTCTACAAATAAATACTGAGCTAGCCCGTACCTCTCTCTTTGTTTACAATAATCTTACCATCGACACTCCCAAGACCCCTCCCACTCACACCATCCAGCCAGCCGAGCTACGCTATTGCCAGTTAAGACTGGACCGAACACTGTAATTTAGTTGTTTCAATTCTGGAATTCTTCCACCAACTAACTGGGAGGGGCTCAATCTTGCACATTGCAACTTTAAATAAATAGCAAATCCAAATATGGCACTCGAAAATTCAAGTTCCATATTTGGATGACACATTTAGATGGTGGATGAATAATAGATGGCTGTTCTCCTGACCTCTCGGGCATCCATGACAGTCCCAACACCGACGGTTAGTGCCATGGTGGGCACCTTGGAGAGATCATTGCCGAAGAAACGAGCGTTGGCCACTATAGTGTCCTTGGCTAGGGTCTTCACTCTGGTCCTTGATACAAGGCTTGAACCCGGCTCATTGAAAGCTATATGGCCGTCTGGGCCAATGCCTTGACAAAATAACATTTACTCAAATTAAAAAGGTATTTATAGAATACACTGAAAGAGGGAAAGAGATTAGGATTTTTACCATACAATAAACTTAAGGCCACTATTAGCATAATAACAAAGCTAATGGGGCCATTAGCACATCAATTCATAGCAGACACTATTGCATATCTAATACGTTTCCTAGAATAATGCAATCCTAACCACTAGTAAATCTGCAGGTACTATATCCATGATTGCATGGATGATACACGCATGAATGGTTTAAGTGTTTCTTAAAAGACCAAGAAAACACTGTTCAACACAAAATAGAGTGACTAAACAGAACTACTGAGTTTCGTGGGCACCACCAAGTAAAATCGATCTCTACCTAAATGTAACCATCTCTAACCCAATACCTACACTTAACCATTATCTTACCTAACACCAACACTTAACCATCTCTAGCCTAATACCTTAACTTAACCATCTCTAACCCAATACCTAAACCTAACCATTCTCTTACCATCTCTTACCTAATACCAACACTTAACCATCTCTAACCTCATATCTTAATTTAACCATCTCTGCTGTGCCCGTTTTGTCTCTCACCACTAAATAAAGAGCTCTACCAACCTCCTACAAATAAATCAATTCCTCCCGCATCAGCAATGTTTTTCTCAAAGACAGCACATTCTGCTTCAAGGTCTTGTGCATTTCCATCCAAGATGTGAGCATTTGCTGGGTCAATGTCAACATGCTTGAAGAAGTTATTCCACATGTATGAGTGGTAGCTCTCAGGGTGGGCACGGGGCAGGCCTACAAAGGAGGGATGCAGGTTAACCATCTACACACTAGATGGCAGTACAAAAGCATTTATTTTACTAGTTTGATTCATAATAAACATTTAGGACACGAGTTTTATTTAAACAGCAATGGTTGATGTGTAGGCCCCTGCAATGTTATATTTATGTTATATGTGTATGACACAGAAGTAGGCCATTACTCACCCACATATTCATCCATGTTGAAGGTTTTCACATATTTGAAAGAAAGATCCCCACTCTTGTGATATTCAATTAACTTTTTATAACAGCTATAAGGAGTACTTCCTAAAATAAGATGCAATAGTTAAATAAATACATGACATGATTGACAAGTTTATATTTGTTATGTCAAATTATGTGTAGGCCTATAGATAATTGTCATGCTAGACATTCAATTCCTTCATGAAGAAAGGTGGCATGCAATTTCGAACAGCAAAAACGTCCTAGACGCAATCTGTGTCGTTGGGTCTGTGCAGCGATAAGAGCTGAAGTCAAACCAAGGAATTATCAACGGATGAAGCGATACAAGACGTGGCTTTTAAAGTTTGTTTCGCAGCGTATCAACAATGTGTCAGTGCATTTTAATTTCCAAAGCGATCCGCCATTTCCTAAGAACGTGACAGTGTGTTCGTAGAGAGCCAGGTTGGGCACATACAAGGCTGGTTAAAAGCGTACATGGTATGACATAGTAGCAGTGTTTGTTTAATCTTGGTCAGTTTTGAGAATTTATCGGCTACTTACCCGTGGGCAAGCCCAGTGTGAAATATTTTTCGGCTGTTGGTTTGAACTGGATTATTCTGTTACGAATGTATTTGGCTGCCCATTCACTGGCCAGGTCGTTGTCTTCAAGAATGACCAGTCTCATTGTTGTCGACAAACGACACAAAAAACACAGGTAAATAATTGTTCACACACCCGGAAACTAACAATGCTAAATTCACAACAGGTAACGTTATCGTTACTGGCAAATAAAGTTACACGGCACCAACAAACCTAAATTGATACTTCTATATTATATATTTCCAGTGAATCAGCAGAAACCCTAGTAACACTGTTAATTTGTCTCAGATCAACTTCGTCTTTGGCAAAATTAGGATTTGTCAATGTTCTCATGTGATCGCTTCACACATCACGTGATTATAGAACGTGTTGTCACGTTATCTCAGATTGCAAAACGTCTACAAAACTGTCAGAGCAAGGCATTTGGCGAAACAGACAAGCTATTTTTGCATGCATTTTATATAAATAAATAGATAAATACAACTATATAGTAAGATGGGCTTAATAAAAGTGAACATTACATTTTACTAATTTATTGTCTTACATGGCCTCCTGAAAGATATTCCTGAAATGGCGTATAAATGCAGGGGAATTTACACTCGGGTGCCACATGTATTTGATGGTGTATTAGTGTATTGGTTTTTTATTTGTTGGAGCTATACTGATATAGCATAATATAATACCCAAGTGGAGGGTGGCTATACTTTATAACTTCTACTACTACTACTAAAACTAAAATAATATGGAGTCAAGGCTGAAGCTTGAAAGTCTTGCTTTCTCTAACGAACTCATCACCAATCCAGACACAAGCAATCCATATATGCGCCTCAAAAACAAAGTTAATAGAACACCAAGTGCTTATTAAAATACACAACAGTTTACATGCAGGTTTTTTTTATGGATGTATGAGTGCATCTCTTTGAAGTGTTCTTTATGATACATTGTTGACTTGGGAGATTACCAAAAATATTTGGTGTCGGCTGCCATTCATTATAAATGTAGGCCTACATAAAATGTAGGTCTGCTTTACCGCCATGGAAACACCTAAACCTTTCCTAATATGTATTTTTTTTTCTTGCAAGTGGGCTTGAAGACCTACCTGCCTGGCCTTAGTGAGTCCAATTTAACCTTTCTCACATGAGAGTCAAGGTTTAACATGGTTTTCCAGTCCAAAGATATGTGCTACGTCGTCTATTGCTCTCCCTTAAAAGGAGCGAGATCTATCTATCTATCTATCTATCTAGATTGATAGATCTATCTAGATAGACAGATTTCATTTGTATATTTGTCTTGTTTTCGATGTTATAATATTTACCAAATATTATCTTGCATAAGATCAGTATTCAGAATTAAGTCATACTCCAATTAAGGGATTTACATGTATGTGTACAAACCAATTTTAAATATATATTTTATGAAAAGACAGATGAACAATCATTCTATCATATTTATTTGTATTATAAGTGTTGTTGAATCAAAACACCCGTTTGTCCCTGCATGTTTTTTCCTTATACAAATGTTAAATGACTGGTGTCTCAATAGTAAGCATAAAAAGGACACTGTTTAGACCTTTATAGGCACTGCTTTATTCTCTCACAGTGTGTTGAGTTGGCAATAAGAACATTTACAGAAGATTATATGAGACGTATACATAATCAATATGGCTTGAGTGAAACACAAGATTAAATGGATTATATGGAGAGTAATGTTTGGGTCATTGATAGCAATCATGTATGGCGCCCACAACATTGCTATTGTTCAATTACTATAATCCATTGCAACATGGAGCTACTGTGTGCGTGTGTGTATAGATATATATACACACACCTTTCCTTATTTTCCATTATGATCATTCTCACGTTTGTGCTCAAGATCATTGTATGGACAAAGTTGATTTTTATTTGCAGTAGGTATCACGGTGAAACATGGATCTAGGAGGGCAACAGGCTGCAAGTAGTAGCAACATGACACTGAATATAGACAGGCAGCACTGAACAGTGGACTGATTATTATCTTAATTATCTTATACTTTCCCAATGCAGTACAGCCATGTGACAACCGGGACCATGAAGTCTGCGCGCATCGAAAGATGTACCCAGATGTATGCGACTATATAGCTTTATGTCTCGCTCCAAACTGTTAACACTTAATTTACATTTGGAGCTGTGGGCAGTAGCCGAGGATAGAGCAGACACACAGAAACAAAGTAGCTGGGTCCTAAGCTTGCATACAAAATTCCTTTCAAATAAATTATCAGTGATTTATATGGCTGGGGTCAATTGGACCCCAAACAAAAACAATGTCAGTACATTTGAAAATAGCACAAGGGTTAAATAATCTCCCATGTTACAAGTGTAGTGTTAAGGACAATACAAGTTAAGGACAGTAGTGTAACCACAGCACTTGTATCAATATCTATATAATCCCATTGTTTTTTACTTGACTTTCTACAGCAAAAAACATACTACATCTGCTTACAGTCATGTTTTTGCTCAGACATATGCGGTAAGATCTTTGTTTATATTTTCTCATAAGAAAAACATAATTATGTCCTTTAAACAACAACATTATGTCAATAATTCACCACCAGTCAATCACCACATCGTTGCAGCCCAAAACAATACATGTTTGTTTGATCTATTTAGACTCACTGGCCCTCATGAGTAGGCCTACAATATCTTTAAGTCGCTGTGGTGACATTAAATTCAAGGAAACGCTTCAGTTTCATATCCCATTCACCTATAATACAGGTAACTAAGTACAGTGGATTGATAGCGGACAGTCACTGCCGGTCTTAATTTAGAATAATGCAGAACACCACAGGAAAAGCTACAGAAAAGACTTTGAACCTAATAGCCAACACTAGTAGCACACTCCCCAGCTCGGACACCCCTATAATGTTGCTTCCCTTAGCAAACACCTATATAATATTGCATAGCAGGAACCACTACTGCAAGCTCCCTAGGCAGCATATCTGCAGCAATGTGTAGCTTTTAGTGTAGAGCTTGATTTTCAACTGGAAAAAAGTCATTAAAGAGCAACCAGCATGTTGGCATCCCCACTAAATGTGTGGGGAAAGTATGTAGCAAAACAAATTCGAAATGATTACAGCTGGACTCATTTCTGAAATGCAAGAATGAACTCATTGGCTGAGGCAACACACCACATCACAAATGTATCAAAACATGCAAATCACACAAACTATATTTTCTTCCTTAACACACAAAAAGGTATACTGCTAAGATACTATACTACAGCACATTTATTCATTTTAAATTGCTAATTCTTTGAAACGTTATATATTAAATGGAATAAGAAAATAGAGGGAGCAATAAGCAGTGCTAAAATGCGATATGAAAAGGTGTTAAACAACAGTAAGTTTAAAACAGGCTGTAGCAGACTGCTACAGTTGTAAGGCAGCATTGTTAGCTCTCATGTTGTGTACAGGGCTTTCCCATAACATGTCAACTTACAGTTATACTATATATAATTATGAATGTTGCACATTTCACTCGCTGTTAAACCTTTTTTATTAATATCTTTTTCGGGGGAGGAGGGGTATGGATTCTTAACATAACTTTGATAGCGCCATATTAGGATTCATAGCTCTTCTCTATACTTTATGCACATTTAGCTTTGACACAGTCAGATCTGATCCCAAATACTGACATTAACATATGGTTCAGTATCTTTGGCATCTGAAAAAGTAGGCGGATAGGCCTGCAGTCGCGTTTTGGAGGTCTGCAGGTATCATGCTGGTCACATTTCTACAGCTACATTTGAAGAATCATGAGAAGTAGGCATACCTGTTCGTATTTGTTCATTTTACAGAAGAAAAAAGTATTGAGTTTCACATAGACATTTGCTAACAGTGTGTACATGTACACCTACCTGTAAGTAGAGATGCTATTACCTCATGCAATTTACAGTCTCTTAAAATGTATACATTTAACTATACCTACTCTAAATGTTTGAAAGATATATGATTTCAAATGAATGTGAAGCAAAAAGTACAGTTGTTTCATGCTGCTGTATTTAATGGCCATTTGTTTTGCATTTCATTATTGCATTTATTGCTGCTTGATGATATTGATACATTCTTAAAGGTGCAGTGTATAGGATTTAGTGGCATCTAGTGGTAAGGTTGCAGAATGCAACCAACTGAATACCCATCCGCCGCCCTCACTCTCCAATGACGCAGGAAAAGCTACAGTGACCTGTGCTGGCCTGTAAGGTGATTTCATCGTCTACAACAGCATCGAGTAAGTGTCAAGTGATGAGGTTCCTTGAAAGATTTATAATTTGTATTGAGTTATTTAGTATGTAAAACTATAGGGCATAGCTTACAAGTATCTAGGGCTGTTTGTCCATTCTGGGATACTGTATGAACATGGCAGTGTAACATGGCAGGCTCTGTGGAAGAGGACCCGTTGCTCCCCATGTAGATATTAAGGGCTCATTCTAAGGTAAAAAAACATTATTCTTATTTTCCTGGGATTATACACTAATCAAAACATGCTTATGATTATTATATTCCATTACTGCAAGGTCCATTCCGATAGATGCCGAAGTCTACACAATGCACCTTTAAGACAGCTGCCATTCTGCAAAGACATTACAGTATGTGATGAAAATGCACAGTTAGTGGGTTTTTTTCTCTGAGTCCAAATATGTACACCATTATGATGGAGATCCTGCATCTATCTTGATTAGACATTTCAAGGATTCAAGATAGTAATCAATACATTTAAGATTTTTGACTGGTATGCTGAAGACAATAATAAGTGTTTTAAGTATACAAGTAAATTGTCTACAATGCATTGATTTCAATGTAGTAATCAATAAATGTTAGACAATTTATAGGTATGCAAAAGACACTAATGGGATGGGAATACCCATATAAGAACTAAGGGAAATATGTATATTTAATATAACTTTTTCTTTTTTTTCTTTTTCTGACAACCCTCATACCACAATGATACTGCATTTCATATCTCTCTTCCTTTTCTTAAGAATCTTTTGAAGTAGCACGTTGGCAGAGAGTAAAGAAATTATGACTTTATATTAGGGTTTCCATGGCAATTATCCTCTATTCATTGCGTTATTTTAATTTTATAGATACAGATATCCTATCCAATATACCAAGTTGAAAAGACCAAAGGCTGTGGGGAAGAATATTCGCGAATATGAGTCGATCTTGGAAACCCGCACGTGCATTCTGTTTTCCCGCCAAGCCCCCGAACGGCAGTCGTCAAAGCAGCAGAAAAAGCTGGCGCAATCTTTACCATCCAGACACTCGTACACGTAGTCATCCTCCTCGTGGTACGGCACGATGTGGTTCATCTGCAGCAGGGATGTCCCCGGCCGGATGTTCAGCAAGCTAGTGGACTTGTGGTGCTGAGAGGGACAGACATACGCTTTGTGATGTTAATGCTTACGGGAATTAGGGCTGGCGTCATGGACAGACATATGCATTGTCATGTCAAAGCTTACAGGATATAATGCTGACGTAATTTTGAATGCCGGCTTTCCCTTGAACTGGCCAGGGGCTTCTCATGCACAGTGGTCTATGCCAAGGACTATTTGCCATTCCACTAGAGGGAAAATACTTAACTACTATATACTTTATATACTTTTATTTTGTTTTACGTCCAATGTCATCTCTGTTCACTGTATTTTTCACCATCATATTGTAACATCAGATCTTGGGGAGAACAAAAAAACAAAATTGGAGATTTATTTGCAGCACATCTTGCGCAAAATAAATGAAAACCTTTAATTTTATGTTTATTATTATTATTATATCGTTTTGTGAATGACTTATTGCCCTACATGGTTTAATCTATTACACTTTGGCAAGCTAGAAAATTGGTTAAAACACATTGTCTACTTATTTATCACTGTAAACGTGACAGGTAAAATAAATAAGTTAATTAAGTTGATATTTAAGTTAATACAAATTGTTAAAGCTTTGTGCAGCAGCGTAGAGAATCTCTTGTTCTGTTTTTTTGCAAGCCTCACTTTTTGAGGGTTGGCGGGGTTTGGAGAGAGTTGGGAGAGGAAGAGGCGGGAGCGGGAGTGGTGTTTATTTAAATTAAAAATATCAAATTATATTGGAGCCTTTAAATTAAGCTATATATTATCTTTTAACTTATATATTTACTTATATCTGTGCACGTCTCTGTTACCTTTTAAACTTAATACCATTTTTATTTACCACATTAACCATAAATATCCTCCAAGCTAATTAATCAATTAATCAAATAGTCACCTACTCCGTGATCACACGGACAATTCAGATGGCTATATCGTCAAAACAAATTACAAACATTTATTTAAAAAAACACATTTGGTCTCTTTATTGAAAAATGTGTGTGTAGTTAATCTTTAAATGGTCAAGCAACGAAAGCTCAAAAATCTTCTTTGCTGATTTTTCATGATTATTACAACATCACCCATCTTAAAAGAAGAACGACAAACAAAGCCTAATCAAACACAGGAAGACGCAGTACCTGTGCATTGTTGACCTTTGTCTTCTTGGTCTGTCGGTTACTAGTGAAGTAGTGCAGGGTGCCGTACTCCATGAGGGCTGCAAAGGTGAAGATGAAGCAGACGGAGACAAACAGGTCCATGGCCGTGACATACGACACCTTGGGCAGGGACTTCCTGGAAATAGTGCTGAGGGTCGTCATGGTGAGCACCGTAGTAATACCTATAAATAAATGAAATTACTATTATTCATATTTTCATTATTACAATTTGTATTTTTGTTAATAATAATAATTTACGATAATAACTATATATTATTTATTACTCTTTTATTGTATTATGTATTATGAAATCATTTATTAATAATAAACATGATGATTATTATTATAGAGACTGACTTCCATCTTAAACACTTTTTAAGGATACATAACTGAAATATTCTGGATACACACACAGATAAACATAATCTGCAGAGTTCCATCCCATTGTGTGAAACATGCAACTTTTACACATTTGATAAAAATAAGCTTCTTTACAGCTTTGAGTTCAGTTATATGTTATATACAAACCCAGAGATGTGCGGGCTGGTACTGCATCTTTGTTGATCCAGAAGGACACCCAAGACAAGACAACAATCATACTGCATGGTATGTACGTCTGGATGGTGAAGTATCCCATCCTCCGACTCAGGTCGAAAAAGATAGTCATGATGACATATTCCCCTAAAAAAATTGTAGCAATCAATACCATTGGTCCGAACACATTCTGATGTCCACACACACGCACCAACCAATGTTATGGTCTCACCTGACTGAGTGTGTGCAACCTCAGTAGTGTTCCTTAGCCCTACGAAGGCGAACTGATAGAGTCTCCAGTAACGCTGGTCGGCTACCTCCACTGAGCTCCTCTGCCAGCGGTACATGATCTCGTTCTTAGGGTAGCCATCTAGAAATGTCAGCCCAAACACACAAAAAGAAAGGCACACCAAAGACCAGATAATTTTTCATACTCGAGCAATCTGTATTCCATCCAAAGGACAGCAATACAACTGCAGGTGTATCAGTACACTGGTAGGAGAAGTAAATGGCACCTCTTTAAAGCAAAAAAAGAAAAGAAAATACATTCCAGACGGAGAAGATCTCCATCCATAATGCCATGAGATGGTCTTGTACTTTCCACATGGACTGGCGCATGTGGAAAATGACAACACATAGCAAGACATGGAAAGCTAGAGCACAATGTAGACAAATGATGACTTACAGACGGCACAGATGAATCAGAACAGGTAAAAGGGTGTCATTCTGCGGACAGGCCCGAGACCTTTCTTTACCAGTGACAGGTCATGACAGGTCACTTTCACAGCCTCTAAGGTGGTAATGAGCGAGGGTGTGTGTTTGTGTGTGTGTGTTTGGGAGAGGGCTGTAGCTGTAAACACTTGTCCACACACAGTGGCCCCTTGCAAGTGGACAAGCTACTTGAAGCTGAAGTTGAGATGATGTATTAAAACATGGGGGGGAAGCATGTAAAACACCTACAGCTCGAAAACTCCAGTGGGCAGGAGTGCTCATCCATGGGAAAGTTATGCAGCTTAAGGTAGCACTCCGCATTAATAGTCAACCTGACAAAAACAGAAATGGTGACAAAAACAAAGCAGGTCTCAGAATCATTCCTTAGTCATTGGAGCGTAAAGGATATTCTTCGAGATCGACATCAGCGCTGTGGCTTGCCAATCCACCTGTGTCCCCATCAACCTGCATATGCACCTTTACTTCTTTATAACAAACTCTCTATACATCTAAATGTAACCTTTTAGAATAATGGCAAAACCTAACAATTTCTTTGTCTACCTAACGTAAAGCATCTCTATACCTCAGCATTTGTAACATTATATACATACATGGACAGATTATGCTACCTTCTAACTCATATTTAGTTCCCTTTTGTATTGTCTTGAATGGTAGCCATAACTAGTTCATGAAGGAAAACATAGTTGTAGAAGAAACAGTAATGTAACCTAATAATGGTTTAGTGGGAAAGCTGATCCAAAACTTAATGCATACAGTACGTACACGCGCGCGCGCGCGCACACACACACACACACACACACACACACACACACACACACACACACACACACACACACACACACACACACACACACACACACACACACACACACACACACACACACACACACACACACACAGAGAAAAAGTATGTGTACAGCAGCACAAACAATAACAGCAACATTGTCATTAAAAACACAGAAAAATGGCTCTGGGATGGTGTGCACACATTTCCCCTGATCCATTTATCCTACCTCAACGTATACATCACTCTTCCATTGCTCCACAGTCTCAGGAGACGGTTCGGAGTGGTGATCCAGTGGGCGTCGGATTTCCTCGAGTTTCGGAAGAAGGTGTCAGGGATCCAGATCTTGCCCACCATGTTACTGTTTAGCATCAGTAGCTTCATGGAGCTGTTGAACTTGAGGCGGCTGTCGTACCACGTCTGGGCGAAGAAGATGTCAATGGTGTATTCCTGCAAGTGATGCCGAGGATGCACATCAGTACAGTGGGCGCAAGCTTTGTTTGCGCCCACTGAGTGTTCACCTCGGGGCAATATATGACATAAGGGTTTCGCTCACCATGTTGATGGGGTCAACCGGTCCGATGCTGTTGACGTACACTGCCGTCTCGATGACGGTCGGTCGCACTGAAACACATGCACAGAAGACATGCGTGAAGCTCTCTTTTAACCTAAGCATCGTTTAATCAGCATTTGTATATTTTTACACACACACACACACACACACACTATTATTAGATGATTAGCTTTTATGCCTGACATTTTTAATAATGGAATAATACAGCCTGACATTCACTTCTAATGTTCTTTGCTCATTTCAATCGTTGAGCTTAAAGCGCTACACCAAGAGCCCAGAGAGTCTGCTTTCTAAGAATAGGACCGGGCTAACGATGGAGCAATCAATATTCCTCTCCAGGATCATGCACACTTCCTCCAGACTGATGTGCAGTAATAGGTGCTATACATTATGTGAACTTGTCAGCCATTATCAGCAATCAGAAATAGAACAGTATTCTTGTTTTACATGTGAGAGATTACTAAATACGTGACCTTGCAGCCTTTTAATAATATAAACTTTGCACTTATAGAGGTGTACATGAACATTGAGATACTCTTATGTTGTAGCAGCTATTTGGCCTTGTGTTATCCCGGGCACAGAGCCTGTGCCGTAGACCAAAAGCTGAAGGGGCGAAGTTACGACTTGTTTCCTGTTTCATTACGGAGACATTCTACCGAAGGTAAACTGATTTGCGCAAGTAGACAAAGCTTTCAGGAGGGGGTTTTAATGTGTGTATTCCTACAGTGGCTAGTCTGCACGGTGTTGATTTGAAACCTTAACAGACTTTTTTTTACAGTTTAATGGTGGCCGATTTTGTGTTCGCCAATCACGCTTTTACCTGTAAAAGTGTGATTGGCGAACACAAAATCGGTTACACTTCCCGCAACATGATTTGTCGAGACAAACATGAAGCAAAAGAATGAGAAACGCACCATCCATCTATATTTGAGCTGATGGTCTGACAAAACGAGGAAACAAATCTGGTATCTGTGGCTGTCGCAGGCCTGTAATAATCCCGTCCAATAATTTAATTTAGCTCGAATAAAATGATTTAACCCCGGGATGTCACTAGACGTTTATGGTTGGGGGGGCTGAGCCATCACTGGGGGGGCTAAAGCCGTGTTCAGTAATTAAACTCACATAATCAAAAACTCCATGCACGAGTAATCATTAAATTCTATATTGAATTGGCAACATTTTCTCATCAGACCGGCCTTTAGAGCTGAATAATTTTTGTATATCCATCTAATAATCAAATTAAGGATTTGCGTTACTATGACTATAAATAACCTATGGCCAATACCAAGAAGAATTTGAAGAGCTGACCGCTGCCTTATTTCTTGTTATGTCAAATTAATCAAAGGAGAGGTTAGGGCCTATTTGTGAACTCAACCGTTATCACACAATACTCGTTTATTGTTAATTATACTCATTATCTAGCTGGGTAACTTTTATTTAACTGTAGAAGCTACAGTAGGCTAATAAACAACCACAAATGAGAGCTGGTTTGCAATATTTATTAGGCTATATTTTGCCACAAATTAATATGTTAGGTAGGCATTTTAACTTAAGTACTTACTATTGCAACTTAAAGCTTATCCATATTCCGATGAAAGGTATATGTGCACATGCTCTAGGTCCCCAGAGCATGTAGCATGTAGCACTCGCGTCAGACCGCTCATTTGTGAATGTGTGTCTATGGTAATTCAGTGTTGTTTGTGGTGATTGTTTTTTACTGTCAAAGAAATTGATCTATAACACAGACAATCCACTCAATGGCACAATCGCGATTCGATTTTTGAATAACAAATTGTACCAATTTTTTGTGTGAAGCACATTTGTTTGGGGGGGCTAACAACACACCTGATTGAAGTGCTGACCTGTCTATCTACCTACCTACGTGGCTACCTGCATGCATTTATTGCACAGCACATGACCGGTGTCTTCCACAAGGCTAGGCAGACCTATTGCTAAAGCTAGTGAGCTATTCACGTGTCTTGGGTAAATGGCTTTTGAGGGAAGACAGATTTTTTCGATTGGAACTTTAAAAAATCTAGCTTACTCTGGCTGGTTTCTCCAAATTGCCTACCCTAGCGTTAAAGCTATGCTGAGCAAGCAGCTAAAGGCATTCAAAGTTCATTTTACTCTTTAGCATGCTGTAAAATGCACTTTCATTTGACCGAAAAAACAACACCGAAATCTCAGATGATAACTAGTGTTGGTCTGTTAGTATCAGTATCAGTATTATATTTATATATTGCAAACCTCTAACTACAGCTATACCAAACCTAACGAAAGTCTACAAAATGTATATGATACAACCATTTGTACACTGTCAAGATAATTTGTTTAACCAACCAAGGACAAATGAAACAGTTTGTCCTTTCACAGAGTCCCCTGAGATATTCTGTCCTCACCTCCAATATCAGGTCGTAATTTGTTGTCATAGCCCAGGAGAAGTTTATTTAATATCAAGGTGACATCGCTCTCGTAGACCTTTGGCGACAGCACCCACGTTTTATTTATCGGGACATCCTCGTAATCCTCCTCATCTTGTTTGCTGGGTCCAAAAGCAGCGCTGTTGTTAAAGAAATTTGGAGAGAAAGACAAATACACATACAATACAAACATGGTAAATCACATGTTGTCGCGAGAGGAGGCAAAGGAGGGATTCAGCACCATGGACAGCAAACTGGGAGGCTTGAGCCACAATCAGTATTATCCAGAGCAGCTGCTGCTCTTTGTTTGGCAATTGAGAACACCTGCAGGTCATGAGCCAGCAAGCCAGCCATACTGCTGTTATATACAGTCCTACGTGCTGTGTCTCCCTCATTACCCTCTATTAAAAAGGGGACAATGGGAGTGACACAGGAGCCTATTCAGACCACTGTGTTAAATGAAGAATATATTATTGTTTAAACTCAACCCTATTCTGTAGTTTTTACTTTTCACTCTTACTTGCATGAAACTGCTGCAATATGATATATTGTTAAAAGGGGGAAAATTAACATTTGGATTAATGCAGATTTATACGATGCAAATACCCTCTTCAGGGAATGATTGGTGAGTTTAGTTAAATGAAACAGACTCAAACCCTCAAACCCATTTCATACAAGAGAAATTAGTGAGTCAAATATGAGACTTTTTTTTCTTCATGAGCAGTGCAATTTGCAATAACCTCACATATGTGAAAATACTTTCACTATCCGTCACATGGAACAAAAGGGGGGTTGAATATGTGAAATGATTGTGACTGTCAAAGCTGAAACATTTAAAATATTTCTGCAGTTTATTGGTTGATATAGCAATCTGACGGAGACTGTTCATTGGGGTGTCATCAGAACATGTTGGTTGGAATGGCCTTCAAGATGGATACAAAGGAAGGAGAGATAAGAGGAGAAATAAGGAAGCCACAGCCACAATGTTTGCCCAAGCCGTTGTACTGAAAATGTGCTTGTAATGGCTGCTAAATGATGGAAACAATTAACTACAATGAGAAAGAATATTTAGAGTTCAGTTTCATCTAGTTTGTCATGTTCATCTATTTTGTTTTATGTTAATGTATCTCATATGATGCCTCTCAAAGTTAAAGTCTGTCATGTCTTACTAATTCTAACAGTCCTTAAGTATGAGTGGATGCAAGCAAGCTATATCCTACAAAATAAACATTCTACCTATTTGTATTTCGGTTCTGGTGAGGCTCAATGTATTGAGCAAATATCCATTTGTATTGAGTGACATTGTCCACTGGAAAGCAGGTCACACACGCGCGCGCACAGGCACACACTATTTAATTTAGCCTACTGTCCAAATATTAACTGTCTCTCAAACTGTAACCACCAAATGATGCATTAAACAACAGTATGTTGCATACGCAATTATATTATCTATATGAATTGCTGACGAATGTAATTGTGTTCATGTAGCCGAGGCTACATGAACAAAACCGTAGGAAAACATCTGCAATCATTTCCCATTGTCATCCCCAACGGTTGGATGGCTCAATACAGCCCCACCGAAAGCTCCTTAGATATTCTGCAACATCGCACGGATCAGTTTGTACTCACCAGAGTCCTATAAGAGCAAACGCGAGCCAGGGAGTCATCGCTCTGCCTTTGACATATTGCTGCATAGCCTTAGCTAGAATCAAGCCAAGTACCTGTTTCATTTTCATAGCCCCACGCAACAACCTGGATACTAGGTTACAAAACAACCCGTCTGATTCGCTTTCCGTTTAAACCCTACCTAAGTCTGCCAGCATTAGTTAGCCTATTGTTCAATTGAAGCTAAATGCTACGATTCGTGGCTATTGAACTATGCACACATCTCAATATATTCCAGCAAGCACCCGTGGACAGGGTAGACCCTACAATACGCCCGGAGAGAGGGGTTGCGTAGTAAAGAGACGCTTCAGCTGCGTTCATCACGCAACGGCAACCGCTGACTTTGCTCTCAGGTTCTGCAGTGTAGAACTGATTACTTTTTTGGGGACTTGGAATAACATCAAAAGCGTAGGTCGATTAGTCTTTCAGAGAATGCACATGTGTATTCTGGTGTCTAGTATGATAGTAGCTAGTAGGCCTATTAATAATTATATTATAATATTATTTATGGCATCTTATTGAGTTAAACAAAGTCATGTTTTAACGGCAAAATGTTTCGGTTCATAAAATAAAGACATTAAATCAATATATGTTAGACCACTACAAAATAAAAGGTAATCCAAAGAAGGTGATATACTGTACATTTTACATCGAAGTGGAATTGTGAAGCATTGGGTTGCTAGGCAACTGTATCAACATCTTGCCTGGCATCCCTGGGAGATCTCGCGTCTTTAACTCACCAGACTCTTCTTTATTTTGGATAAACAAATGTAGTCTTATAAAGAAGTTCATGCATCCGTTATATCATAGCAAAGCACATTTTCTTCATCGTTAAGGTAAACCCTGCTTATAGTAGGAATGGGAAACATGTACATTGAAGTGCACTGAATATGATTGTCGCAATTGTATTGAGAAATTACAGTGCAGACATAAAAGTAGGTCCATTGCAAATTATTCACATGTGAACTAAACCCACTTATATATCTGCACTACAATTTTTAAATACAATGGCAACAATCATGTTCAGTGCACTTCCAATGGTTTTGAACAATGGTATCATTTAGCAATGTTCAGCAGTACACTGTGTTTAACAAAAATAAAGCAATGACAGCTTCTGTAATCACAAGTAGGCCTACATCATGACGTGACAAACATAAGTCACAAATATTGCCTTTTTAACTCAAGACACAAAAAAACAGTAAACAGATGTTTTCCCTTCTTCCTCATTACACAATGTGACAAATCAATGTTTCTTTATTTCTTTCTTTCTTTCTTTCTTTCTTTCTTTCTTTCTTTCTTTCTTTCTTTCCTATTGCAAAGAGTCACACAGTTAGCCTCTTCAGACCATCCTGATCTGGTGAGTACACATTCTGATCTCTTTGCAGATCACTGCGAATTGCCAACTTGAACATCTGGATGGTCTCCGGAGGGTAAAATATCTGTCGTATTTTGAGAGTTTTCCACGAGTTGAGTGCAAGAGTCAGCAAACATAAAAGCCCAAAACACAGATTAGAGGTTCCACACAGTCTACTCTGGCTGTTGATCTGCTACGTTCTGCTGAAGTATGTGACGCTCTCAGGCAGGCACAAGCAGGTTATATCCTAACCTCCAATATTGCGTGTTTACACGTAGGGCAATGTTTTATTCTTGGCAAACCTTTAGTGAACATACAACAACAAAGGTCCCGCTGACATACAGACACACATGATTTGCCTTGGCGAGTCAGCAGGAGTTGGTGGTCAAATCCTCAACATTGTCCAATCGGCCAAATGCACAGTTAGGGAGGGCAAAGCCACGCTGAACAGCAGTGTGCTGGATCGGCTCTAATCAGGTCTGAGTCCCATCAGCACATTTACACTGGCCTGTCTTACAAACAGACTGAGAGAGAGTAAAGATAAATACGCAGACTAAGGGATGCATTGAAAAGTTGCAAAGAAGCATTTTTGTTTCAACAATTTTGCTGTGTGATCTGTTACATCCATACAGGATATAGCCCAAGAGTACTGCTGCTTCATCCAAGAATGAAACAAATTGTCATAATCTCCCCCAACACACACACACACACACACACTATACATCCACACACACATGCATAAACGTCAAACAGACATACTATTACTACAGCTGTCAGAACAATTTACATAAACTAACACACACGCACGCACAGATGCACGCACACACACCCACGTGCACACATACACAGTCTTATGTGTGTATGTGTGTGTGTGTGTGGGGGGGGGGGGCTTCATTTCAAAAGTGAATAAGCCTTGTAACAGCCAGTCTATGGCCAGGAAGATAGCTGTCCACACTGGTTTGCTGCCACCCCCTCCCCCCCATGCTGTCTCTGGCTCCAGCCTTTACCCAGTCAGCCCACATCAGTGGGCCAGCCTTCAGCACAATCTTCAGGGGCCTCACATGGAGCTGTTCATTGATCACAGTGTAACTAGCTCCAATATGTTATTCAAATACAATCATTTACACAAAGCTTGAAAATACTATTGTAGACGTGTGTGCTTTCCCCTTCTATTTATGTTTGTGTAACAGTAACCGATGTTTTTTAGGTTGGTAGGGGAATTTGTCTGGATCTTTCTGGTACATTCTGTTTATTTTTCTACATAATATATTTGTTTTTATTTGCCAACAAAATATACTGACGGTGTTAAATGGTGAACACCCAAGGCAGTGCATAGCGCAGCATATCATCCATTAAAAACAATAATCTGGTGCAGTGCTATGCACATTTGTGTTTCTGCTGTGAAAGGATCTCTTGCTTCAGGTTTTTCACACAGCTCTGCAGTCACACTTTGCAATCCCACCTCATCTTGTTTTTTTTTACGTAATTCTTTAGTGATACTAAAACATATTCAAGAGATTGAACAACATATGAAAAAAGTAACTTCAAGAATAATGCATCATATGCCAGTGAGAATAACATACCATGTTCTTTGGCATGCTTAACTCACTAATCAAATGTTTGCAAAGTTGTGTGGGACACAATATTCACATGCTTAATATTGTATGCTGGGACAAAGCCAACGTTAAAATATGTTCAATATGTTCATTATTTAGGCAGATCCAGAAGATCGACAGGGCTAATGTGGGTAATGTCATGTCAATCAAGTATGTGAGGCTAACATACACATACACATCACACATTTAAATGGCTTACATTGGGGAGGTATAAATTGCATCATTTTATTCTAGCCCATGAACCCTGAACAGATAACATACAAAGAAATACTAACCATTGCATGATGCACTCATCATTATCTCAATCTAAAAATATGTTTTCATATCTTGGAAAATGGTTAGGGTTAGTTCAATGTAAAATAAATATTGAATATATAATAAGGAGTGAAATAGATTGTATAATGTGTGTCCATTGCTACATAACATAAAATAACAACCAGAAAACATTTGTTATATAAATACACCAATTTAAGACATTATGACAAAACATTTCACAGTGTCTTCAAGTCAAAAGAAGGGCAACAGAATTCAGCCCAAAGAAAATATACTAATGCTAAAACGGCAATAAACACAAACCACTTGCCAGATTTGATGTAACAATTCAGGCCAAGTAAGTTATGCTTCTGCCCAGGGTCACTGTACTGTGCATATCTGAGGATAGCAAATCCCTGCAGGAACTTTGTGTGTGTGTGTGTCTCTGTGTGTGTGTGTGTGTGTGTGTGTGTGTGTGTGTGTGTGTGTGTGTGTGTGTGTGTGTGTGTGTGTGTGTGTGTGTGTGTGTGTGTGTGTGTGTGTGTGTGTGTGTGTGTGTGTGTGTGTGTGTGTGAGATGAATTCTGCAATTGTAGTCATAAATATTGTTTGTTTTGTGTTTTTTGTGTTCGTTTTGCGGGGGTATTTTTTTTTTTACAAATAATATGGTTGGGACTTTTTCATGTGGAAGGCTCCTTATCTTTGATAGCCGAATCTCTGTTGAGATACGTGGCCCAATAGACCATGTTGAAGCCCCAGAACAGAACGGGGAACATGATGCGGGACATGCGGTCGATTTTGCTGACGCTGTTGAAGGTCTTCTTGTTCTGCTCAGGCCGGGCCGCCGCTTTCCCCCCCGCGGCGAGGGGGTCTGTTGTGGCAGACTTGGAGACAGTGGGCAGTGGGGAGTCCTTTGTGTTGTGGGAGGAGTAGTTGGCCACAGCCACAGCATACGCATTGTTTTTCTTCAACGTGGTGGCGGCTTCCTTTTTCTGTGAACGTAAAACGACAACGAAAATAAAAAGCTACTTGCAGGAAGGTTAATTTATTTGAGGATCCTTTGGGATCAGAAAATACTTCCTTTTAAAAAAAAGTGGCAAAATAGAACCATTGTAAAAGGTTTCTGGCTGAATAGACCCTTCTCACAGAGGTGTCATTGTAGGGCAAATACAGGTGTCACTCGTATAACTAATTATGGATCTGCTACTTTTATGTACCAGGGCAAGGGTAGTTACGACAATTTCCCTACCTGTGCGTCGGTACATAAAAGTAGCAGATTCATTAATGTAATGATGAGCGACATGGGTTTGTCCTATGATGACACCTCTGTAAAGAGGGTCTATATAGTGCTAGATTTACATTCTCATTTTGATCCTGCAGATGCATGCTCATTGTGTGATGTCAGCTCCCAGAGCTCTAGTGAATATACTTACATTGCTATGGGGATTGAGAATGCTGTCTATTTTGCTGTGATGTGTCTGTGCTGCTTGAGTGATGGGGTGTACCTTATCATTCACCACGCTCTTCCCATCCCAAGCCCAGCCCCGCTTGGTGAAGTAGTTCACGGTGGCAAATTCAATGAGTGCAGAGAAGACAAAGGCGTAGCAGACCGCGATGAACCAATCCATGGCTGTTGCATAGGCCACCTTGGGAAGTGAATTGCGGGCACTGATGCTCAATGTTGTCATAGTGAGCACTGTGGTGACACCTGTACAGAAGAGAAAGAAATATAAAATATTATCTAAATCTAGACATTTTTGGTAGATTGTATTATCTTGCTAATCATCAGTTTATTCGCTGTTATTATCTCAATAACACTTTTTCTATATATTTTTAATGTTAGCTGAATTTTTTTTTCACTTTAGACAGACAGACAGACTACACACACACTTTCAACTGTACTACATCTTCTAGTTCTACGCTATTGAACACAAGGCAAGGAAGGGCAAGTTTATTTATATAGCACCATTTAAACCCAAGGCCATTCATAGTGCTTTACAAAGTAAGAAATCACGGGTATAAATATTAAAAGGAGAATCATTTAAAATATAATAAAACAGGAGAAGGAGAAATGTACATTTCCAGAAATAAGATAACAAAATAAATTTTAAAATGTTAGCTACAGATATCAATTTTTTATTAAAAGCTGTGGCCAACAGAAATGTGTTTAGCCTTTATGTTCTCTCTTTCTCTCACACACACGAGGCAAAATTGTTTGCCTCAAAATCTGCTTTGGGCTTAAGCATCTTATTTCTTTGATGTTAACCTCTTTGATCCACAGAGCAGCTGTTTAGGGTAAATATATGTAGCAATGTCCATACTACACGCCACCTAGGTGGCTCCCATACTCCACCTAGGTGACTTTCCTCAGGCTCCTCCAGACCAATAGACACAGGGTGGTGATGTTGAAAACCGGTTTATTGTTAAGGTTGCATAGAATGAAGCATGCAGCTGGTGCTCCACGCTGTCATGCCGGAGAGCTCTCTCGAGTGTGTGTGGTGGTGGCTGGTTTAACCTGTGCACATTGATTGCTCAATGTGCAACAGGTGTGCAGCCTCACCCAGCCCCAGAGTCCAATCAGTCTGACTCGGGCCAGGTGAGGCTGCTTAAACCAGCCACCCTCCCACAATATATTAGTTTAAAGAAATTGCAGCGGTATTTGTTCCCTACATGGCAGAAGGCCATTCGCTTCACATGCCAGTTAATGGCTCACTATGGGACTTTTTCGAGGCACAACAGATGTAATTGAGGCCGAGATGTAAGTCTTTCACACAACACTGCTACAATACTGGAAAGAACTGGAATAACTGTCACTAGAAGTGAAGAGGATGAGGATAAGAAAACACCATGGCAAAAAAAGAATGCGCACTACTGCAGTGAAAATGTAGTATTTATAAAAGGATAAATGTAATGACTATCTGACTGGTGACATAATGACTTGGATAACTTTCTGGTATAGAAATTGAAAGAGAGCCTAGAACCTTTCATTGCTGGGAGTTGGTTAGCTTTGTAACCTGCCTCCAAACCATGGCAACTGTGAAGCAATTACAATTACTCTGCGAGAGGCATAGAGAGCAATGTTTTACTGTCTGTTGATATAAATAGACTGGCGACAGTAGAATTAACTATCAAGCAGCCTTAGAGTCACTCAGAACCTTTATATTTTTTTGAGTAGTCTTGAGTATGGATGCAGATTATAGAAAGCTAACTTAGGAACATTTGTGATTTGTCATAAAGGGGTTTGACAGAGAAACTGGCAGCCACTATTCATTTTAAGAAAACAGTGTTGCAGTGTCACAAAATATGAATTATTGTTTATGTAAAAAATACCATGTACACGTCTATGTTTGTTATCAGTTCCAAAGATTTGTTATTCTTACCAAAGACGGTTCTTGCTGGCACAGACTCCCTGTTGAGCCAGAAGGAGACTTGGGAGAGGATCACCGTCATTATACAAGGTAGATATGTTTGAATCACAAAGTAGCCAATCTTTCTTTTTAAATGGAAGTGGGCAGTCATGACAGTGTATTCACCTAAGGACAAGAAAAGAAAATAAGCAAAAGTGCCCAATGGGTATTTACATCTATTAAAGAGTAAACATAGTTTATGTAGAATAAACATACTTTTGAAGTCCAGCGATATCCATATATGTGAATCAACCCCTCTTACAAATGATGTAGCATGTGAGAAATAATTGCAGGACAATGTAAAGGATAAGGGCAGTAGTTGATAGAGCTGAACTGTGGTACACACCAGTGCTGGATTTAATGGTCTCCTGCCCCACTGTTTGGCCCACCAAGTCATACTGGTTGAGTCTGGATCCATCGGGGGCGACCTCCACTGACTCAGAGGCATTACGGGTCCAGAGGTACGTTACCTCTGCCCTGGTATAGGCATCTGAAACAGGACAAATATGTCTGACCTACATCATCAGCTGATACACAGCAGACACCTGCTTAAAAAAAGTCACTGTTCTATCTTTTTTTTGGTATTATCTAGCTAAAGTACTGGTTGGATGATAAGATGGTAAACTGTGATGTTTAGTTTTTTGTAGAATCTTGTACATTAGCTTGAGACAAATTTAGCGTTGTAAAGGCAAAATAGCGCAGTATGAAAAGGTATGGGAAATGCATTATTGAACACGTTTTATCAACACTTACAGCTGCCAAACTTCAGTGGACATGAGTGAGAGTCCATTGGAAAGTCTTCAAGGTGCATGGGACACTCCGCTTGAACAGTTAACCTAGTAGAAAACATACATTAGCACACATTATGCCCACACATTCACAGAGAAATTGCTATGCTTAACCTCTTCATCCCGAAATGACCCCTTCAACCCCTCCCCCCCAATTGCAAAGACATTTTAAGGCATTTCATTTGCTCTGTTAAAAACAATATGGTTCTTTATCTTTTTTTTGTATCGCGCTTAATTATGAGGCAAAATAATTCACGCTCCATGTTTTTTGGGCTTAAGCATGTTATTTCTTTGATGTTAAACATATTTGATCCACACAGCAGCTGTTTAGGGTAAATATACTATTTTAAAGGAAATTGAAGGGGTATTTGTTACATATATGGCAGAAGGCCATTCACTTCACCTGCCAGTTAACGGCTGGCAGGTGAAGCGTGCGGTTTGCGTTGCATTGTGTTGCAAAGACGTTTTAAGGCATTTATTTGCTCTGTTCCAGCCATTGTTGCAAAGACGTTTTAAGGCATTTCTTTATTTTAGGCAAATTCTATCTTTTTTTAGCACACATTATGCCCACACATTCACAGAGAAATCTCTATTCTTAATCCACTCACTTGTGTGTGCACATGTGATTGACTATCAAAGTACACCTAATTAACTTAAATCTTACACCAAATCAAATTAAACACCATTACTTTGAATGAGCCAACTTACAATCATATGGATTTAGTTCAATAATCAAGAAGGTATTGGAGCTTTCACACTTGATATTGAATAGGGATGGGTTATACTGGGTACACTGGGAAAGGCAAGGAAAATGTGCAGTTATTAGTGGAAAAGTACTGGGAAATTGGTCACATGGGATCAGACAATCTAGCACTACATCTATGTGCAAGATGATATCACTGTTTCGGTTTCCCGGAGCCAGGATTCTGAAAGCTATTGCAATGGACCGGGGCGCTAAAAGTATGTCACATACGCTTCACAAGCTGAACAGGTTATCAGGGATCTGTTTGATGTGGAAAAGTGTTAACGCTCTGCGGACCGACAATCTGCTCAAGTGGTAGACCACAACAATCAAAGCCATGAACCGTACATTCAGGCCCAAGGAAGATAGGCGATTGGTTAGACCCTCTGATGTCTCTGGTGCTGTTGGCGCCCCAGGCCTCCTCAGGATTAACTCCCATTGAGCTGCTGTGTGACGGAACTCAGCTGGGTGTGCTGGGCCTGATTCAATAAATCTGGGAGACAGGCCCAAGCTCACGTAATAATGAGATGCAGTATGTTTAAAATGTCACACATTAGGGTGTGCATACCAGAATTAGCTTGGGTCCCCGTAGCATTGGACAACCTCTGTACAACAGTGGGTCTGTCTGGGTAATGCCACACTTTTATTGAGACCATTCAGAGCTTCAGCTCCTCATGTATAGAATGCTCCATCCATAGTATAGAATGTTACATCCAATTTATAGAAGGCTGCATCTGCTGCTGCCTACTTGGATGATGTCATTATCCACAATAGTAGTAGCAGTGCTCCAATCACTGAGGCAGACGGGGGTTATGGTCAACCCAATATGGAACCCCATGTCTGCTTCCTCCTTCACACCGTGTAAATATTGCCCTAGCCTTTTATGGTAGCATTGTCTTATGATGTGCTTATATTGAAATACAATGTATCCGAGTATGATGAATACTACCACAGCATTTGTATTTTATAGTGAATTGTGTACCACTTCAATGCATTGTAAAAACTGTATTGTGTTGACTTTTTATATTCTTTAGTTTTAGTTAAACTCGTTATAATGTTTATATAGTCTATATGATATGGTAAAATGTAAGAGCTATTATTTGAGTGTAATTTGTTAGAATTGCCATAGCAATCTCTCAGCTATTAGTGAGTGAAATGCTCTGTGAGAATAAGTGCTTCGAGTTGACTGTGCCTGCCTCTATATGAGAAAATTTCGATTTTAGAACACTCATTTCTGACCAAACAGGGCATCTCTTCTGTGATGGGTTCGAATCCATCTTGCCTGGCAATCACAGGTGCGTGAATGCTCAATGGCTCCGAAATGTAGGGAGGGAGGGGAGGTTTTTATGGGTTGTTTATATCTTTGCTCTCAAACTCTCAATCTTACCTACTGCTGCTTTAAGAGTAAAAAATATAAAAACGTAAGTAACCTCATAGTATACAGCAGGGTTCCGTCTTCCATTATCCTCAGCAGCTTGTTTGGCATGGTCATGTTGTGGGCCACAGACTTTTTGCCATTGTGGAAAAAGGTATCAGGGGTCCAGATTTTGCTGGCCATCAGGTTGTTGAGGCGCAGGATGTCCATAGGCCCATGGAACTTGAGTCTCTGGTCCTTCCAGCTCTGGCGGAAGAATACGTCTACTGTGTACTCCTGGTCAGGATGGAGAGAATTATTATTTTTTGAATTTAAGTGAAAGTATCCTCATGACGAAACAGCCAACTCCATCTAAGAGATCTGATGTGTGCCGTTTTATATTTATTAAAAATAAATGAAAATAAAAAAAACTCTCAAATTATATTACACAAACCCTCAAGAATGCTGAAAAACTGCAGCACCTTTAATTTCATAATGAACATTTGGACTTTGAACGTATATTACTCAAAAGCATCATGACCATCTTCAATGTCCCTCTTTGGCTAATGTATGTCTGCAATATGTTAATGCATAAAATGTAATTGTTAATTGTGGGAGTGTGTGTGGATGATGGCTGGTTTAAGCAGCCTCACCTGGCCCGAGTCAGACTGATTGGACTCTGGAGCTGGGTGAGGCTGCACACCTGTTTTACATCACACTCAGGGAGTGCTCTCCTACATGGCACCATGGAGCACCATCTGTATGTATCATTCTACTCAACCTTGGCAATAAACCGGTTCCAACATCACCACCTTGTGTCCTTTTGTTTGGAGGAGCACAAGAAAAGTCACCTAGGTGGAGTATGGAAGCCACCTAGGTGGCGTGTAGTATTGGACTTGCTGCACTAATATTAATTAGAAATATTATATAATATATATATATATATTATATAAAGAGTAATCAGCATCAGTTTTACACTTACACAGTGTGTGTGTGTGTGTGTGTGTGTGTGTGTGTGTGTGTGTGTGTGTGTGTGTGTGTGTGTGTGTGTGTGTGTGTGTGTGTGTGTGTGTGTGTGTGTGTGTGTGTGTGTGTGTGTGTGTGTGTGTGTGTGTGTGTGTGTGTGTGTGTGTGTGTCTACAAGCCCGTGAGGGGGTAACAACTCAGATATTAAAATAGTTGAGAAGATAAGACACAGAAAAGGGTCCTCAATTGAAAGCATTTGCTGCTACCTTGCTAAAAGGTGCAGCATAAATTATGCATAGGTCCATCTATCTTTGTCATTTCTTTTTTTTTCCTTTCCTTGCCATCTCTTTCAGGGATAGGTGACTGGAACAAGAACACTTCCAAAAGATCTGACCCTGTTCCTTGTTGCCCTTAGTTTCTGTATGGATAAATATTTGAGGGACTGCAAAGTGCTGGGCTTAGAGAATGTGTTATGGAAAAGCTTTTATGGTGAGCTAAAGTAAACTGAGTAGATGTGGAAAGAGAAGATGGGTATGACAATGGAAGAGACAGAAGTACGAAAAACCATCTAAAGGAAAGATTGAAACACAAAAAGCATAGAGATATAGACTCCTGTATGTGTGCGCATGCATGTGTGTTATGATGGGTATGGGTCCATTTGACTGAACATGTGCATAGAATATCCACTTGCATTTTGTGTGTGTGTGTGTGTGTGTGTGTGTGTGTGTGTGTGTGTGTGTGTGTGTGTGTGTGTGTGTGTGTGTGTGTGTGTGTGTGTGTGTGTGTGTGTGTGTGTGTGTGTGTGTGTGTGTGTGTGTGAGAGAGAGTCTGTGACAATCACCTTTCTGAAATACGAGGTTTCCAATGGCAACAGGGGACAGAGCTATCAACAATGATGAACTAATCTAGCATGGCAGATCTACCATTTATTCAGGATTACAGAAAGATGTTCACACTTTTAGACACAAATGACGTCTGAAAGGTTTAATGTTGTTAGTGGGTTGTTTTTTTCAACAGAATCCAGATATAATTTCTGAAACATCAAAGGTTTATGCATTGTCCAAACCCAAATAATATAAAGGAGGACATATTTATGTTTAGCTGGTAACTATGGAAGGAAATCACTGCCATAATGTTTCGAAGTTTAAGAGCCGTTGTATTTTGTATATGGAAATGTAAACACCATTGAATTCATAACAGTGAAATATTATACAACAAAGTAATCTGAATTTATTCGTTTTGAATTCACCTCTTTGAAATTCAAACATAGCATTTCAAGTTGATCCATTTCAAAAACACGATTTCAAATAAAATGTTTTCAATGTTTTTAAGTCAAAATATTAAGTTGCAGATATTCGAAATACGATATTCATTACTCATATTCAAGTTTGAACCAAACCCTAGAACCAAAAACCAAACCCTGAAACATAACCCAAACAGGAAACCCTGACATTAAAACCAAACCTTAGAACCAGAATGAAAATCCTAAAACATAACCAAAATAGGCAACAATTACACTAAAGCCAAACCCTACAACCCAAAACCAAACACTAAAAGCATACATTCAGGTGAAACTATCCTAAGACAAAAAAGAAATACCTAACCCTGACCCAAATAGGAAATGATAACCTTAAAATCAAACCCTAGAACCAAAAACAAAACCTTAAAACCAAAAACAAAACCCTGAAACTTGAACAACATAAGAAATCCTAACACTAAAACCAAACCTTAGACCCAAAAACCAAACCACAAATAGGAAACCCTAACCCTAACCACTATGCTAATGGTATACAAAAATTCTCATTACTGCATTAACTAATGTTAATTAATGGTTAATTAATGTACCCTTCTTGTAAAGTGTACCATTTCGCTTCTTCCAAATACTGATTGCTAATAACGCATAATACTATGTGAACTATATAATATGAAAAAGAGCCATTGCCTTTCATAACACATACCATGTCTGTGTCGGACACTGGACCGAAGCTGGTGACGTAGATGTTCGTCTTCACCTCAGTAACCCGGTCTATGAAACAATGAAGAAAATAATTTGGATAAAACATATATTTTATATCACAAATATATATATATATATATATATATATATATATATATATATCACAACACTTGTATACAATTTAGTCTAATGCATTATGAGAAGTATTTAGTATGTTTTGGTAAAGAAGGTTAAGGTCAACATATACAGTATCTCACAAAAGTGAGTACACCGCTCACATTTTTGTAAATATTTGAGTATATCTTTTCATGTGACAACACTGAAGAAATGACACTTTGCTACAATGTAAAGTAGTGAGTGTACAGCTTGTATAACAGTGTAAATTTGCTGTCCCCTCTAAATAACTCAACACAGCCATTAATGTCTAAACCGCTGGCAACAAAAGTGAGTACACCCCTCAGTGAAAATTTCCAAATTGGGCCCAATTAGCCATTTTCCCTCCCAGGTGTCATGTGACTCGTTAGTGTTACAAGGTCTCAGGTGTGAATGGGGAGCAGGTGTGTTAAATTTGGTGTCATCGCTCTCACACTCCCTCATACTGGTCACTGGAAGTTCAACATGGCACCTCATGGCAAAGAACTCTCTGAGGATCTGAAAAAAAGATTTTTTGCTCTACATAAAGATGGCCTGGGCTATAAGAAGATTGCGAAGACCCTGCGGTTTAACAGGACAGGTTCCACTCAGAACAGGCTCGCCATGGTCGACCAAAGAAGTTGAGTGCACGTGCTCAGCGTCATATCCAGAGGTTGTCTTTGGGAAATAGACGTATGAGTGCTGCCAGCATTGCTGCAGAGGTTGAAGGGGTGGGGGGTCAGCCTGTCAGTGCTCAGACCATACGCCGCACACTGCATCAAATTGGTCTGCATGGCTGTCGTCCCAGAAAGAAGCCTCTTCTAAAGATGATGCACAAGAAAGCCCACAAACAGTTTGCTGAAGACAAGCAGAATAAGGACATGGATTACTGGAACCATGTCCTGTGGTCTGATGAGACCAAGATAAACGTATTTGGTTCAGATGGTGTCAAGCGTGTGTGGTGGCAACCAGGTGAGGAGTACAAAGACAAGTGCGTCTTGCCTACAGTCAAGCATGGTGGTGGGAGTGTCATGGTCTGGGGCTGCATGAGTGCTGCCGGCACTGGGGAGCTACAGTTCATTGAGGGAACCATGGATGCCAACATGTACTGTGACATACTGAAGCAGAGCATGATCCCCTCCCTTCGGAGACTAGGCCGCAGGGCAGTATTCCAACATGATAACAATCCCAAACACACCTCCAAGACGACCACTGCCTTGCTAAAGAAGCTGAGGGTAAAGGTGATGGACTGGCCAAGCAAGACCTAAACCCTGTTGAGCATATGTGGGGCATCCTCAAACGGAAGGTGGAGAAGTGCAAGGTCTCTAACATCCACCAGCTCCATGATGTCGTCATGGAGGAGTGGAAGAGGACTCCAGTGGCAACCTGTGAAGCTCTGGTGAACTCAATGCCCAAGAGGGTTAAGGCAGTGCTGGAAAACGATGGTGGCCACACAAAATATTGACACTTTGGGCCCAATTTGGACATTTGCACGTACTCACTTTTGTTGCCAGCGGTTTAGACATTAATGGCTGTGTGTTGAGCTATTTTGAGGGGACAGCAAATTTACACTGTTATACAAGCTGTACACTCACTACTTTATATTGTAGCAATGTGTCATTTCTTCAGTGTTGTCACATGAAAAGATATACTCAAATATTTACAAAAATGTGAGAAGTGTACTCACTTTTGTGAGATACTGTATGTGTGATGTAAAATTTAATGAAAACAAATTAATATTAAAAAGCTTTCAGAGAAAATAGGGATGGGTAAAAATATCGACTCATGTGGGAATCGGGATTCTTTGCTTTCGCAATACTATGTAAACGTTAGTATCGCCAGGTTGACTCAAATAATGTTTTTATTTGAAAAAAAAAAGCTGAACTTACTGAAAGCAAAATAATGGGACTATCCTACAGAGGGCACTATGTCTATATGATCCTTTCTAACCAATAAGGACATCGCTTCCCTGATTGGCTTGGGGAATCCGTCTGCCTATTAATAACAGCCGCGTGAAATGCAACACAAATGCAACACAGGACAGGAGGGAGGGGATGTTTTTTCAAAGTCTCTCTCTCTCTCTCTCTCTCTCTCTCTCTCTCTCTCTCTCTCTCTCTCTCTCTCTCTCTCTCTCTCTCTCTCTCTCTCTCTAACCCTTGACATCTCACTAGGTTTAAGGACCTATAATTATTGTAATCTTTAAAATAAATCATATTAGGAGAGACGATGTAGTGAAATACTGCATATATGAACATCCTGACTGACTTATGGTACTCAATGATTAATTTATGGTCATGAAAATAAGCACTTCAGAGCATAATCTATTTTAAACCTCTAACGTCAATGTGGCCACAGATTTACCTCATTAACGATGATCAAAGAAAGAAAGGTTCTTCATTTGAAACACAGTCCACAGCCTGGAGCTGGGGTTTCGATTTCTCCATGGATAGAACATATTTGAATATGTTTGTTTCATCACGGTTAGTGTGTAAAATTAGATGACATTATATACTGAGCCTGACACTAAGACAAAAGTCACCCATTGAGCAATCCCACTGTGACTTGGAAGTCACAGAAGGATTGTGTCACAGTGGGATGCCTGAGAAACTACCACAACCGGGCCCCCGTCGGGTCTGTTTGACACTGTTTCCTCCTCAAACCGATGAGCACTTGACTATTAAAGGAGAAATAATACATGTAGATAATATGAGATTAGAGGCTGATCCAAACAAAAGCAGCTACAAAAACGACTTATTCTAATTGATGTCCTTTAAAAGGAAAATGTTATTTTAAAAAAAGGGTTAAACTCCCACATAAGAAGACTAGGACCTTCACATCTGTTGTTAGAACAATGGGCCGTCATTCCCATTGCTATAGTGAGGTGCAGGGATTTGTATTTCAATAGAATCATTACTGCTGCATTACATGCACAAATACAAGGTCATCATACCAGACTGTGGTACCTCTAACGTTATAAATGTCGTCAATTCATAAAAATAAATATTGCATGTTAAAACATCTATGGTAATGGATTTAGAGATGATTACAAACAATGAATGAATGATAAATGGATGAAAATATGTCTAAATGCATCAATGACTTAGTTTAGCCTTTGAGCAACTAGATGTTATGAAATGATTGTGACTAACTCGATGCTGCAAGTAACTCTCAGTGGAGTCCAGGTGTATGTGTAAAGTGCTTCACCTCCCAAGCCAGGTCTTATTCTGTTGTCATAGCCATCCAATAGGCTATCCAGGATTTTGGTAAAGGTCTTGATGTTGTTTTTGAAGACATTGGTTTTATTAGATTCTGCGTTTGATCTACACAAACAATAGAAAAATGCAAAAAGAGGCAACTGGAAGAGCTTCTAGTATTTTATGACTGTTTTGTTTTATTTGTTATCATAAGTAAAATATGTTTTTTATTTTTTTATCATAAATAAAATAATCGATTGTATTCTTCCCTTCTGAAAGAAAAAAACACTGTATTTCACACCAAAAATAGCTATATTATCCATCATATATTTAGTTCTGTGCATTATGTAAATACATGTTTATAAAGTGATAACTGGCATAGATGGAAAAATAAAATATCCTTTACACTGTGCAATACGATTAGTTAACCATTAATTTAAATTAGTTAATGGCGTGATGAGCATTATTATATAGCATTAGTACTGAACAATTGATATTCATTCGTAGGTGAAAAAAAGATTATACGGTCGCTAACAATGATGGCGCGTAAAGTGGTCTTCTTAACCAATCGGTTGGTATAAAACACATGCAGCTGAGATGCAGATGAAGGCTGATGCCACACTCACCGTGATTGCCATGTTAACATGGAATAGAGAAACACCACTCTTACAAAGGAACACCGTTGTCTCCTCATCGCTGACGCCTGTCAGTAATTCCACCAGAATCACCAATATTGCACTGTATTGAGGAGAGCTTCTTTATTAGTGTTTCCTCATTTGTCAAACTGAACAATAATCCGCTAAATGAAGAATCAGTTTAAATTATTGAAATCCAAAATATAGTGTGACAATTAAAGTGAGGTGTTATACGGGAAGTATTTTGCCTCTTGCCAGGCCGTTATTGTGAATAAGAATGTGTTCTTTAATTAACTTGCTTTGTATATAAAGGTTGTTACATACCCCAAAGATGTTTCTCGTATCCTACAACGAATGACGGCCAATATTGGACACTAGGCTAAGAAACGCAGGTAAATCCGAGGTGAGTAGGATTCAAATATTAAAGTCATCATTCTATAAAGAGTGTGCATGCGTTCCGTCTCTTCAACAGAATCCCCATTCGCATATCCAGATGTTGCCTACGTAAGTAGGTCAAAAAAAAAGTCGAGACAGCGATTTCAAAAATCTAAAGTACTATACGTGTTGGCGGATATCCATAGAACGCAGTTTGGATAAACATCTGTGGCCCACTTGTGGCGTGTGTCTCTTCTTATATTGTCACCAGTGAAGCGTGGGGAGATCCGTCCGCCCGAAGCGTCATGCGTGTTTATGGATGATTGGACACGCTGATGAATTCAGTTTATAAACTGTGTGTCTTTGTAGGTTAACTAATGGAAGTAATCAGCCTTTCTGTTTCTGTTAGTGGATCATACCTGAAGACCCTAACCCTCGACATATTTAGATCATGATATGTCATGATCTAAATATGTGCATTTTAAGACATTTCGAGAGAAAATATTGTATTATAATCAACCTAAATTACCTGTTTGTCAAGCAATACTGGAAGGTGGAATTTGGAGGCAATGAAAATTAAAAATATGATGTTTTCCTATTTAACTAGACAAGTTGCCGCATGTGCATTTTCTGAAGATAATGCGTGTGGTTGCGTGGGCCAACTCGTCGTGTGCGCATTATTCCGTGAGCATGCTAACATGCTAATGTTAGGCTAAATAGCGAGCACGCCAAGAATGAAGTCCCTGTGCTGATTTGAAGCTGACTTGTGATTGATTGAATAATGGGGCTGAGTTTTTGTGGATTGCGAGTTATAACGCACCTTGTTGCCAAAGAGTTACTTAACTTTTTGGAGAGTTTACGCGCGGTTTCTATACGTGTACCAACTTTGACAACTCTGAGTTGGTCACCTTCGGAATAGTTGAAGTCAGCATTATTTCCCCATTGACTTCCATTATATATCTAAAAAAAAAAAATAGCTCGGTGAGCACCTGCAACAGTGGTAGTTTGAAATTGAGACTGTGACGTCATTTATTTAGCTTTCGATGCAAAAAAGAATTAGGTCCCTGGGGTTCTCTGAAGCGGACTTGTGATTGGTTGAATAATGGCAGCTCATTTGCATAATATAATTTTTGCATAAATCAGCCATAACTCGGCCATTTTTTTAACAGAATCAAAAAGAAAATAATACCACAAGGTCGGGCACTATTAAGGAGTTGATGTACTACATTTCGGGTTTACGGGTCAGTTTTCACGATTTTGTTAAGGTTTTCCTAAACGTTCAAGGTACAGAAAAATCGATCTCAACGGACCGTATGGGTCCTTGAGGCAAAAAGATTCAGAATGTCAAATAAGGCCCGGATACCAAGTTTCAGATTTTTTTATAAAACGGGGCAGAGGACGTGGCCGTTTAGGTTTGACAACGAGCGCCCCACTGTGGTCACAGTGGTACCAAACATTTTGGAGACCTCCTTACTTCCGGTCTACATATGACTATTTAATTTGACAACTCTCAGGTGTTCACGTTTGGAGTGGTTGACTCATTCACTTTCAATATTAAATAATAATATTATACAAATTAATAAAAAAAAACCTATACATGGTTTGGTTAAAGTTTAACACACTAAAGTCTAGTTAATTCTGAATTCTGGCTTCACACTAATCATTGACACAGACAGGTGGGAGCCAATGTGCTGAGAAGGAAGACAAACTTTCAAATGGGGCAATCGTGCAGCATAGCACTGTCTAATCTACTTTCCTTTAGGCCTACACTGTTGCTTGTTTCAAGTTCTATAAAACTATAGGCTTAACCTTTCATTTTTCACACTCAAGCGTATAGAACGCACGTTTAGAGAGAGCACAAGCACATCCGCTTTCAATCCGCACCGATACTAATGAAGGAGCATTACCACACCGCAAGTGGAGCTGAAGTGCGTGGGGGAGTGGAGCGCTTCATCCTGGGGACACAACAACAACACAAACATGCATTTGAGAACAACTGCATGAATTTAAACTAATATTATTTGGACGCGGTTGTGTTCAGCTAATCAAATGGAATAGCCTAGACGAGTGATTCCGCGCCGGATTTAATATGCCCCCAGTGTGAATACAAGGGTGCAAAAAAGTCCAGCTTCCGCCTGTGCTTGAGCTTTGGTGTGTGGATGCCGTGAATGGATTTGGGTGATTAAAATGGTCTGTTCAATTGTCATGAACAAAACATGTGTGAGTTATACGCTTTGGGATACACCTGAGCTACTAATAGCTATAGGTCACCAGAGAGCCATCTGAGGACAGGGTGAATCTTATCATGACAGCCGTGTTGTGTCATTGTTATATCAAGGGGCTGTTTGGCAAACTGTGCAATGGTGGAAAGTTGATGTCCTTTCAGTGAGAGACAATGTATCTTCCATTACTGTGCTACATCTGCCATTTCGAAGTATTCTGAATGTTTGTTCAGTCACCTAGAGATATATCCAAGGTATCTATTTGAAATACCTGTTTTTAGTTGATGCCCTGAAAGGATTAAAACTCAACAAACCACAGTACATAATCTTGAATCACCTCATAGACATTCATAAACAAAGTCCGAACCACACAACCAATCCTTTATCCCATCAAATAATATCTACTCATTTACATTTACATTGACATTTAGGGCATTTAGCAGAAACCTTTATCCAAAGTGACTTATTTACTTACTACATTTGTCCGAAGAAAACATGAATCAACATGAATCACTATAGAGTTAATACACGGGGGACAATATGTGATATTAGGAAATAAGCTTCCGTTTATTTATTCCAATATAAGGATCATCTGAAATTATTTCAAAACATGGATTTAGTTTAGTTTATAGTGATATAGTTATAGTGTTCTGTGTTTATTGTGTGTGTGGATATTGAAAGGTGATCATTATTTCTTGCAACATCTACAAACATTACAGATGTTACTGATTTTAATGACATTTCATACATTGATTACATCAAATTTATTTCAATTATCAATTGTTTGAAATGAGTTGTAAAGAGAGAGCGAGAGAGCAGAGAGCAGAAAAGGGCCATACTTTGAAAAAACATCCCCTCTCTCTCTGCTTCCTCCCTTCCTACATTTCTCTAACATTGAGTTGCAGAACCCGATATGTAGTTCTGTACTCCACTCTATTGGAGTAATGGCGACTTACACCTTACATATATTTGGATGAATTGACAACCTAAGACAGATTTATTAAATATTATTTCATGTTATGTAATACGTTTTATGTATTTGTTTAAATATTGGTATAACAACATGCATATGCTTATTAAAAACATGGGTTGTTGGTTGCTTATTCCCTAAAAGCTACAAAAAGTAGTTGTATCACAGCTGAATATGTATAAGCAAGGAAACTATTACTTTAACGGTTGTAAATATGTGAATGGCCATGCCCCACAAACCTTAGTTACAAGAGACAGTGTGAGATTGATGGCTTTGGCCAGCTTCTGAACTAGGACAACATAGATAGGTGTTTACCACTGGCAACTGTCCAGGTATATACACTATATACACTACTTATCTTAACCTCTTAACCTCACACCAGCCAAACAATCCTTCAGGTACCTGAGTTTATACATACAAGCGTGATCATGGCCATCAAGGATCTTGGAAATAGAAGCCTAATCCTGGAACATAGGGGGGACATCCAGGCTCAGCATGTAACATTTGTTCACAGTATTTTGAGTGGAAGGTCTACATTTGTTACATTATGACAACCCAGTGATACAAATAGGGAGTAGAATCAGCCAGCCAGAACATGGAGGACATTAAGCATTGTGTCCACCACTTCAGTTTAGTCCAAAGATGTACATGTTCTTGAGTCAACTAGATGTGTGTACTGTTGTGTACTATATTTTGTCTTTGATATGAATTTCAATTACATAAAAGTGTTAAGTTTTGATTCTACCAAATTTGTTGGAATTTGGTTGCATTTTCTATTGCTATTTCTATTTCTATTTTCTAACTGTTGTCAATATCTATATAAATCAACAATAATATTTATACAGTCATTATGAAATGTAGTAAACTGATCATATCATATGTAATATATAGTCAATCAATTATTTGGAATTCATGAGCCAGATTATTCTTATTATTCGATAGGTGTCAACACTGCTTCAGTAGTGACCACAGTTACAATATGATGTGACATGAAAGTGTATGTAACTAGCTTTCTATACACTGCTGCAGACACTCTTGTGCTGATCTGGATATGGTTGGGAAATTAATGCAGTGACCTTGTCCCATTGTGGACCAGATCCTATCCTTCATTTTCAGCCAAAGGAAGGCATTTTGCCCAAAAACCTCCAGGGCGCCTTTGTCCACATTGTAGGTACATCTGTTCCAGGCTAAACTTGTGTTGGGTTGTGATGTTTGCTGTCCATGGAGGGAATGAAACACAGATCACTTCATTGTTGCAGAAGCATAACAGCAGCACTCTATAATGGGTTGTTTGTTGGCTAGTTCTTGTAACCCGATGTATGCTCAGTATGCATTTGAAGATGGGAAGATAGAAAATACTGAAAATAGTTTAAATGTGCTTATAAATAGGAGTGTGTCATACAGGACTTTAACCATTTGTATAGCAACACCTCTGGAAATCGTAATACCAGTAGATGGCATAATGGCACTCACAGAGAGAGAGAGAGAGAGAGAGAGAGAGAGAGGAGAGAGAGAGAGAGAGAGAGAGAGAGAGAGAGAGAGAGAGAGAGAGAGAGAGAGAGAGAGAGAGAGAGAGAGAGAGAGAGAGAGAGAGAGAGAGAGAGAGAGAGAGAGAGAGAGAGAGAGAGAGAGAGAGAGAGAGAGAGAGAGAGAGAGAGAGAGAGAGAGAGAGAGAGAGAGAGAGAGAGAGAGAGAGAGAGAGAGAGAGAGAGCCCTCTGCTGGTAATAAGATTATACTGTGAATGTGAATATTTTAATAGACACTTCAAGTACATGTGTGTTTTTCACATGTGGGGTATTCAAAAAATATACATGTGAACTGTAAGCATATGTGATTATTTGACTTGTGAACACATTACAACTCTGCGTGTGAACTTTTTCAACTGTGATCTACACATTTCAAGTGCATATGATTATTTCACATGTGAATATTTAGTACCCAACATGGTTGTCCCATGTTTGTCATGGTGGCTATAGAACTTCACTACAGCAGCGCTAAGAGCACCACCAAAAACCAAAGCTTGCGGTTTATCACAACAGGGCTTCTGACTGTCCAAAACAGGCCTTCGGCCTGTCCACAACAACAAGCCTTCTGACTGTCCACAACAGGCCTTCTGACTGTCCACAACAGGCCTTCTGACTGTCCACAACAGGCCTTCTGACTGTCCACAACACGGCTTCTGACTATCCACAACAGGGCTTCTGACTGTTTGCAACTGGCCTTCCAAATGTCTACAAGAACAGGGCTTGGATTTTCCACCTCAGTGGTTCTGACTGTCCAAAACAACAGGCGTTCTGACAGACACCATTTTGGTTCTGAAATACAGCAGATGGCCTCTATCCATGTTGCTGATAAGGCTGCCTTCAGAGGTGATAAGGCTGCCTCCTAACACCTTCAGAGGTGATGCTATCCAGGGTTGTTGGGCTCTGCACGTCACAATATATGTATATCTGATAGTATATGGGCCATCCTACATCATATTTATATATATATGTATATATACTGTACATCAAATGTGTGTGTGTGTGTGTGTGTGTGTGTGTGTGTGTGTGTGTGTGTGTGTGTGTGTGTGTGTGTGTGTGTGTGTGTGTGTGTGTGTGTGTGTGTGTGTGTGTGTGTGTGTGTGCGCGCGTGCGCTATAAGGCCCTCTACTGGCAAGATTTCTAAAGTTGAATGTGAAAGAGACTTTCCAATAGGATTAACAGGCCAATTAAAATGTTAAGTTGGATGTTAAATTAAAGCAATGAATTAATGCATTGCTAATGTATGGGAGGAGCAAGGACACGTCGTAGATTGTATGGAGGGCGTAGGATGGAAGTACAAGTAGGCCCTTCTGATGAAGAGATGCACACCGTGGTGAAGGGCAAGATGTATACTGTGACGCCAAACATGAACATGAAAGACATTACGCAATAAAATGTTATGCAAGACAGACACTACAGCCATCCAGTGGTTATAATCTATCACCATGAGAAACCCGCTGCAAAGATGAATTCATGTAAATTTCTGATGACATCAGGGTTGTAAATAATTATTATTTTGGGGGAAGATTATTGTAATTGTTGCAATGATTATTCAATAAATAATTCTGCCAGTATATGCCTGTCACATGTACTGGCAAAATAATGAGGACAAAATATTGCTTTATGTTTTATGCTTCAGCTGCCATGATCTTTGCCACTAGTCGTTGTGCACACAGTAGACTCAGAGTTCAATCTATTTAGTTTGAAGCAATGCTTTCACGGTCAGTGGTTGTACTCAGTGTTATGTTATGCAGTAATCTTGTTTGGTTGAAGTAAGTGCCTTTTATTGGTACAGACTATCACTGTAATGAAGTCTTTTATTACTTTATTATGTTAAATAGGTTCAATGATTGCCCATTCCGGAACTTTTAGGATATTTACCGTCCTAAGATATATAGTGACACACACAATCGCAAACGCACACACGCGCATATGCACAAACGCCCGTCCCCTGTCCCCAATCCGAACACACGCAGAAGAAGAAACAGAGATGGAGGGATTAAAGGTGTTCCTTCTCAAATGATCACTGAATGTAAATGGCCCAGACGACGCATCAGAACTGAAATCCATTGGACGACCTTTTTTCTCCATCATTTTATTGGAATACACATCCTCCGATCATCTGATAGCGCTTAAAGTGATTTTCCTATTTCGTTAATAATTGTCGATTTATTTTATGGATTTTATTTCCTGAAAAATGTGTTTGATTTGTTGAACAAATTGTGAACTTGGTCTGTGGAGCCTGTGACGCGAGACACATTGAATGTGTAGCCAACGAGGGAGCGGGAGCGTGCAGGTATTACAGGCAAAATGCGCAGCTCTCCAGACGTGCTTGTGTTGCACGATGCTCCGCTTCTAGGTTACTAAAGGTGATCGCGGGGCCGTCTTCTCACTGCTTGATATTTGGAGACCTTCAGCAGCCGACACTACAACACAACGATATCAGCCTGATGCAAATCGGTGCTGGACACTGCTGCTGCGTTTGCTGAAATGCTGGAGTCAGCCGGAGGGGATGGCATCTCCTTAGCATATTGAAACGGGTTTGGGTGACTGCAAGAATCGATGCGACTTTTCTCCTGCGCTATAACGTCTACTACACTCCAGGTGAAACCGGGCACACGTTTATTTTTCACTCCAATTCATCTTGAATAGAACATTTCGCTTTCATGTCGATAACAGCGCGCATGCGTTGGTTTTGCAATAATTGGACAACCCGTGACTAAGTTATATCGTTAATATTTTTTCGCTGGGAGTCGTCTCCAGGAACAAAGTAAGTGATGTGGACGACTCTAGACCGCGGACGTTGGGGGATTGGTTGTCTGTCTCTCGTTGTGGCCATGGTATGCGGTGCTCAGAGGTAAAAAAATAAATAAATTAAAATCAAAAAGAAATCTCATGACTGCATGATGTCCTTCAGAGAGGGCCTTTTAGTTGGCAACTATTTAAACTGTTATTTCATAGTTCTCATCAAATCTGCCTTTATCCCCTTTAGCGCTAACGAGCCTAGCAACATGTCCTACGTGAAAGCCACTGTGGACAAACTGCTTAAGGGTTATGACATTCGTCTGAGGCCTGATTTTGGAGGTAAACGCGTTTTGGCCATAAGACTAACATTAGCGGATTATGATCATGAATAACCGTTAACTGCGTGCGTTTTAGTGTAGCAACTGAATCCACTTTCGTCATATTCCCAAGGTGCTCCGGTGGACGTTGGCATGAGTATAGATATCGCCAGCATTGATATGGTGTCAGAAGTCAACATGGTAAGTTACCTAAATGATTTTAGTGGAACAAATGTGACAAGCGTGCATGGAGAAGAGGAGAAACACACGTGTCAGCTTTTCCCCGATGCCGTATCATCGCTCACAACACTCACAGACTTTGTAAGGTTCTGCCCGTAGACATGGTTGGTGCAATGTGTTTTCTGAAACACACAGACGAATACGCAATGTGTCAAAGCAATTCTTATGCATCCATCGAGTAGGCCTATCACAAGGCTAAAAGAGACGCAGAATGTAACGAGGGAGAAACAAAGACAGGGAAAAAGACGGTATTTTTGGTGTCCTAGATTTTCTGTTAAAAATGACTTCTCAGCTATTTTGTCCACACACACACACACACACACACACACACACACACACACACACACACACACACACACACACACACACACACACACACACACACACACACACAATTGCGTGGCAAGCAATGTCATACAGTTGTTGCCGAGTGACAAGTGATAGAGGAAGGAGATAGGACCCTACTTGTGCATGTTTGGATTTATTTTGCCTTAATGCAGTATTTGT
Source organism: Lota lota (assembly GCA_026745465.1). NCBI lineage: Eukaryota > Metazoa > Chordata > Actinopteri > Gadiformes > Lotidae > Lota > Lota lota. The sequence continues at coordinate 109,807 of JACYXH010000448.1, forward strand.
ATTGTTATCAGGTGACTCATTGAAAGCACCATCAATTAACCTTAACAGTAATTTGACCACTGCGAGAGCATTCAAACGCGGAATAGTAAAGTAGCTCACTCACTCACTCTCTCTCACACACACACGCACGCACGCACACACACACACACACACACACACACACACACACACACACACACACACACACACACACACACACACACACACACACACACACACACACACACATACATACATACACACAAACACATATGAGCGTACACACACAGTCACTCACTCAGTCACACACACACACACACACACACACACACACACACACACACACACACACACACACACACACACACACACACACACACACACACACACACACACACACAAATACACACATCCTCAGTGAACATGTGCAAGTGCCATGTCAGTTAGGTGGCCATCTGTTGACATGTTACAGAAAAGTGCATACAGTGCAGAAATGCATGTGGATAATACAGTGCAGATATAAATGTAAAGGATAGCTACACATTGACATATTCCAGGGGATGTCACTTGGCTTTATGATGATCATGTGTCTAACCTCATTCATGCTAAATTCATTCAGACATATTCCTCAAATTACAAACAGCATTTATCAACACAATATGGACAGTATTTGTAAAAGTCAAAGATATGTTTACAATGTGCACCCAAGCTATGAATTGTTCATCTGTATTAACTAACTGACAAAGGCCCTGGGAGGAATCTGATTGGACGTTGTTATCCATGCCTGCTTGAAGAGTTCATTGTTTTTACCTTGGTTCCCCTATGTTCTTTATGGTGAGATACAACAGTATTTTATGGAGTTGATGAGCATAGAAGATACTAGAAATAATTGTAATATGTGGTATTTTAAGTAAGACTAGAGTGCTCAATTAGCTGAACATGCTAACTGGCCTGGCAAAGCCTTACAGTTTATCTTTGCAGGTGCCAACACAGACCCATATAAAGCATTTCTTCTTCTGGGTGAAATAATCGTACAAAGCGACTACGTGGGCACGGCCTTCGACCAAATGTTTGATAACTTTTTATTTTTTCCTTATTCAAACTTAAACATCACTCAATTAAAAGACCAAACCAGGTCATTTTGACTTACCTTTATTTCCCCTTTCTATGACAAAGCAAATGTGCTGCATAGGTGTATACAGGAAGTGTGTACTATTCTTACAGGTATATGTATGGGACGATTCTGTCACTGTGTAGGCTTACTTGTATGAGCAGGAAGCCTCATATAGGTAGACCAAGGGTTTTTTATTATGCCTTATTCTATTTTATTTAATATGTGTGGTTTATAACTAAGTGTTCATTACAGAAGGCAACCGCCAAAGTGTGTTAGTGTGTGCTGCTGCACTTTTGATATGAGCGTTTATTTGTGCATTTTATGTTGCCCTTAAATATTGTTGGATAGAGAGATGAAGATAGGATGTCTCCTACTCTAGTCATAACATACGGAAATGTTGTGACTAGATACAATAACTCATGTTGTTTATAAGTACGATTTGTTGCAATGTTTGCAACAAAACATTCATTATTTTAGGCTCATAGTAAAAGGTTCACACATGTTTAGTAAATTCGCACATCTTTTTGCCAGCTTCCTTTTTTCATTGTGGTTTCAATGCCAGTTAAATGTCTGCTCAGATGAAAACTGAGACAGCGATTTTGGAAGTCGCCCTATCCAGTCTCTTCATTGCATATTGATACAGAGTTGTGGGGTGACCATGCCTGTATGCTTGTCAGGGTCTTGTGGTCTTGTCAGTTGGTGAGCAGATTACAGGGAGATTTCAGATCATTGTAAGACATGTACAGTCTTAGACACCAGACAAGCTGTGCTGTCAGAAGGAAAGTTGCGAGCAAGGGGAGACGATTGATGCAATGTGAGACATAAAGGAGAGCAGCAGCCAAGGTCTAGCCATTGTTCTCCAGCTCCCCTAGCTAATAATGAACTGTGGCAACAATTCTTAATGGATATAGATGTTTTATATGTACTACAGCATTTGTCTGATTGTCAGGCACTGGCAGTCTTTGTATATTATCCCAGGGTACACATTCACAGTGCTGGGTCATATACCATATATATCATGTCCATATATCATGGACATAATAAGTAAATTGGAAAAATCTGCTCTTTATCCATTGTGTTTGCCAATGGATATCCAGCCTAATTTCAAATTGCCGTTTTCGAACAGCCAATTATACAATAATTCATTTATGCTAGGATGGAAGTATAAAAAACTGCATAGATGTTTGGCTAAATGTATCTGTTTGTGTGTCTATTGTTATGCACAAGCAATGCATTAAGTGATGAGATTTGACCAGTAGTGCAGATTGTTTCATTAAAAAAATTTCCTAAAATGCACAGGAATGTTGCCACATCAGCCCACGATCGCAAAATGAAACATGTCTGTTCTATATATATGTATGTATATCTATTATATATACATAGCTTTTATATATGTGTACGTCTATGTATATCTATAAATATATATAGAGAGAGAGAGAGAGAGAGAGAGAGAGAGAGAGAGAGAGAGAGAGAGAGAGAGAGAGAGAGAGAGAGAGAGAGAGAGAGAGAGAGAGAGAGAGAGAGAGAGAGAGAGAGAGAGAGAGAGAGAGAGAGAGAGAGAGAGAGAGAGAGAGAGAGAGAGAGAGAATATGTATATGTGACATATTCCTGCCTTACTTTGGCAATAAGCTGTGCTGCAGCAATAATGTTTATAGAAAGGTACAAAAGGGTAGTGATGAGAGATGAGTGAGGAAAGTCTGGCTCTATGAACACTGCAAGATTCATTTCAACCAAGTTTCTTCATTTGCTCCACCGTTTGCTGCACATCTGGCCAAAGCTGTTTGCTGAATGTGTAAAAAAATTCAACATGCAGCATTTATAATTTTAGATTAATTAACCTGGTCGACGTTTAATATGTTTTTATCTAAGTGCCATTTTGATTTAGACTTTTCTGGATAAGATATGGCAGCAAGCATTTTGTTGCTCATCTGAGTCCAGCCATGGCCCAACTTAGGGGGCTTTTAACAACTTGGATTTCCGGACGTTAGCAAGTCCACTCTAGAGCCATTATGCATGAGGTTAATGGACTTCCATCCAATTATGTGGATAATCATTGCATTCCATCGAATGGAGACGGAATGTCTCGGCCGACTTGTCTCTGCCGGGCAGTGTCAGATGGTGAAACATAAGGCCTTGGTCCGAAGGTTGCTCGGGGCTTAACGTTTAATGTGATCAGCTTCTTTCAACTGGCCCGGTCTTTGCAGTGGTCTGACTTGTTGAAAACTATTAATGAAAAAAGAGACTAACTTTTGTTAGAGTCACATCTCCTTATCCCAGTCTTGCTTACTCCTCTTTCTGTAAGCCAGCAGAGGCGTTGCCATGGAAACGTGGGGATACAGTTAGAAGGCTCATTGCGTGTGGTGGTTGTTTTGCTGATGTGTCTGTAATTTGTGTACGAGTTGTCTACACTGAGGGTGTTATTTTCACTCTTTTTCTTTTTTACAAAAGCTTCAAATAAGTAAATATGTAATTTAATTGCATCATTTTTGAGTATTCAAACCTTGTTGGGACTTGTGAGGGAGGCGGCGGAGATGCCAGTGGCCCATTAAAGACTACACACTGGATGTAAATTTATATTTATATGTGCCTTGAATCGAAATATAACTTAAGAATATGTGTATATATAAGAGAAGAATAAAATGTCTGGACTTCCCCAGTTTATGCGCAGTGTGGATCTGTTTTTAGCTACCTTCTCTTCAAAATAATGCATATTGTGCTAATTCCTATACTAATTAAAGCAATGCACTACGGCTAAATGTAAAAACACTGTTTTTGCATCAAAAGTAATATTTGCGTTTGCAGCCCCGTCGGTCCAGCCACTTTTTTTTTTTTTTGTCTTCTCCTTGCAGCCATGCCTTCTCCAATGCACATTCCCAGCTGGGTGACTCTATCTAGAGTTGGAACAAAGGCTTGTTCTCTCATTCAAACATAGAAGTAGTCCTAACTAAGCAGCCTTGAGATTTATATGTAAAATGGTGCTGATTGTATTTAATATGTGGCATATGTGAAAGAATTATGTTACAAATATAATGTTGTTTACAACCTTTAGTAGTCTCTCAGTCTAGCATTGTCCTGCCCACATAGCTCCTAACTAGCTGCCTACCTTGGCTGTGCACATACAATTGTGTACATTTTTGTGGTTAGTAGACTGCCCATGAGTTTTATAAACAACACCATGTCAATGTTGGATAATTGCCCCATCTCAATCTTGGATAATTGTTTGATGTCCAATATCTGTTGCTTACTTGTAGCAAGAGACAAATGTAGATCATACAGTGGTTATGTCCTTAATAAGGTGAAACAGGAATTTGACAATTATTAGACAAATTGTAAAATATGGATATGGCAAATGGGTATGGAAAATTTCATACCTTTGCGGCCTCCTTTCACCGTCCTCCCAACTTTATTTTAAAATGTAAAATAAATCAGAAAAAAAAGTCACTTCTAAACATATCTTCTTAATAGGTTGATACATATTTGAAACTGTCTGTTTAAAAGAGAGGTACAGCTTTTTTTTGTTAGGTTTAGCAATTTTGTTAGAATTTTGTTAAAGTCTCCTTACACAACATTGCATAATGATACAAAAAAAACATGCTGATGAGCCACAAGAGGATTGTTTTTTCTTTCCCTGAGTGACAAGAATGATTGATATTGTTTTTATTGACCTCTGCGTCCCGCTTGTTTTAGACCAATCATTGACAAAGAGCCAGAACAACCAATGAGCAGCACAACCATGGCTGTAATAAAATAGCCATTCAACTGGCTAGCATTAGTTTGCAATGGCAGAGACAGCAAGACAAGACAATTCCCATGCTTTGGCTGGAACAGAGAACACTGACAAACACAGACCAATGTTCACAGTGTGGCATGTAACATAAGTAGTTTGTAAGTAAAACAGAGATTTGAGCCAAGACAGTCAGAAAACGTACACTGCAAATCACAAACTGTAACAACTGTGGCGGTATCCCAGCATACGATCAACAGTGTCACGCGTGTTATAGATGGAACCATTACAAGACATCTTGCAAATCTAAGACGCAGTATTCAAGGACATAGAAATCTAGAAAATATGTCAAGCAAGTAGACCAGAACAAGCCATAAGTGAGAGTTATGAATCCTTCGGAATAACATTGGAAATTTGTAATAGACTGTAATGCAAATGTGAAGTGTTTACTACTAGTCATGTAAATAGCAAGCCTATTGAAATTAAAGAAGATACGGGAGCAAAATGCAACGTCATACCATATGATTTGGAAAAACAAATAGACGCTTCAAGACAAACTGGTTGCGTAAATCAGATGAACACTGCTGGATCAGTCATCCTGTCTTGTAGCAGGCCAGCTACATTCACTGCACTTCTACATTATAGAAATACATTTTCAGCCTCTGGTAGGCTTACCAGCAAGCCTAAGCATATGCTAGTCTAAGCATACCTATGCTTAGACTAGATCTAGTAACACTGAACAAGGAAGTCAACCAACTAAACGTGAACAACGATGCCGACCTGCCCAACAATATCTTCACTGAGTGTGCAGATCTCTTGAAGGATGAGCTTGGTAAGCTACCAGTCACATACTCAAATAGATCCTGCTGCACAACATCCGTCCCAGCATGTTATAAAACCAATAGCCATGCAGGACAGAGTAAAAGCAGAGCTTGACAGGATGAAATAGCTAGATGTAATCATTCGTCGCTCCAAGCCATGGGAGTGGATGTCATCCATGATGGTGATAAACAAAGAGCAAACTAAGACATACAAATCTGCATTGACCCCGGGGACGTAGTGCAAACCAACTGATGGAAAAGTTGAGAAGAGATGGAACAGATACATTCCCAAACCGGCTAAATATGAGATACATCCCTCTCCTGCACAGAGACTCATGTCAAGGCAGACACGTACCACTCTACTGGTCAGTAAACATCTACTGGCTCCTACTCATCCCAACACCCAGCAAGTGAAAGCCTGATTACTGAAAAATAAAACTAGCGACCACAAGTAGCAGTGTGATAATTGTATAGTACCATCGTTGTGTAGGAGTGTTATATTGAGCGATGTTGTATATGAAATGCGCCCCACACACCATGGCGTTATGCTATAAATCTTATAAGCTTAACCCTCTCTCGGACGTGGACATCAAAATCCCTCCTGGCTAGATGAAGCGCCACACATCTTCACACACACCGTGGCATTCTACTGCATGATAAGTTTCCTAGAAGCTTAACCCTCTTAACAGATTGTTTCCTTGTTTGATAACTAAAGTAGGCTATCGCTCTTTCTGAGAAAGTTGGTATCCAAAACTAAACTGTTGCGATACAACTTCACGTCATGTTATCAAAAGCAGCCTAGATCCACTTACCGCAGTGCAAGTAAACATTGGCTTGTAGCGCGGACTGCTATCAAGATGAATGATCAATACATATAACAGTGATAATTATAAGTCTATGAATGTAGTTTACTATCGATGCAATAAGAGGACTGTGTGTTGAAAAACATAAATAGGCTGTTATCCTTGCTGTGTCCTACAATAAATGCAGTGTCCATGGTGACTATGACAAATATCACCTATTGTGATTGGTTAAACTGATTTATTCAAAGGCTAAAGCCATAAAAAATCGACCTTGTGTGATAAAAATGTATATCAGTTTCGCAAATTGGAAATCACAGCTTACGTGTACAGTCCCATTCAGCTCCATGATTTGTATTTATTTCATTGACGTGGGGAAAATCACAACAAACAATCACTAACGAACCATTTTTAATTGGATTGTATCATTCATCACCTCTCCACTGTGAATGCCAGTGTGTGCTGAGCGATCTGGTGCATACTGGCAGCACAGGTAGGTGCCACACACTGGTAGTGGATGAGGTGTCGTATATCCCACCCATGTTTATCATTGTAAAAATGATCAGTTTATACATTACTGATAATTTTCAACCCTTAAACATAATGTGTATGTACGCCATACACAAAGACACACACTCAAACGTTAAGCAACGTGGGTTTAATATGCATACCTAATGTAATGTTTTTACACTATGAATACTTTGCTAAGGTACACTACTTGCGATACAACCACTATATGTCACACACTTTGAGTCAGCCATGTTTGTAAACGTCCTGACATTCATGCTCCTGCAACACGACCATCTTGTTTCATTGTTAGCGGTTAGAAGCCGACACAATCCAAGAAGAAATGATTGTCATTATTTAAATATTATAGCCAATTAGTTTAATTTGGTTCTTTGTTGAAGTTTGTACTTTGTTGATGTTGCGACGGTGCCATTCCAGCACATCTTTGTACAAGCTATTGTGTCCAACTCCGTCCAACTGGCATAAAGCAGCTAAGCTCAAAATCTCAGCAAAACATAGTTATAACTGATGACACCAACCAATATACAGGTTAGATACATACAATGTGAGTTGCAAGTTTACTCTGGCAACAGGGACAACAGACATGGCTACTTTATATAATTCACAATGTCTGGGTCTGTAGTTTACACCAAGGGCCACAATGAGCAAAGAAAATACACTGACATGCCATTTACATCCCTGCTATTTATGCTAATCTAACAACATACATTTTTCACGAAGAAAACTCTCTGCCAGTGTCGGGATACTATTGTACTGTAGGTTACTTCAGCAACTAATATTTAATTACTGTTAACCGGTCTCACACTTGTTGCATTTCCTGTTATTATAAAGGAAATGCAAACTAGTATTCGTTTACATAGCTAAGAGTTTGACTCCCATAGTCCTCAATCAACACTGAATGCTACTTCTGCTGTACAGGCCCTAAGATTGCAATCATAAATGTTAAATAGTTTTGTTAAACCTGCACTATGTAACTTTTCTAATGCAGCTATTCCATTAAACAATATCTTACCTAGAAAGTTGCTCAAGAATAAAGCGCGGCCAACCACGAGTCAAACCATCCAGGGAATTCTTCACTATAAATTCTTCCCCCCCACCGTGGGAAAATCCACTGTGTTTTTCAGACGACAGTAACTGTTGTCACAAGCAAGTAGAGGGTGCTAATGGGAAAACTTACATAGTGCAGCTTGAGTGTAGATTTAATATCATGCTTATATTTTACAGTTCAGTTAGCACAGATTCCTAACACAAAACAATCAATCTCAGTGGGAATATGTGGCTTCTTTGACAAGGGCTAAAAGAGGCTGCGGCCTCTATAAACAAGGACTGAGGCTGATTGGCTAGTGAACCTTCAATAAGTGGAAAACAATTGACGTACAAGTCTCAGAAGTACATAGGTCAGACCCCCCAAACTATAAAGACTTGTATAAGCATTGCTAAATTAATCTTGTTCAACTATTTAAAATTCAACTAACAACTCATTGTTCTTAATTCATATCCATTAACTGATCGTTTGTTAAGACCTCGTAGATAGTTAGCGTTATCAAATTGACTAAACTAAATGCCACCGGCTAATAAGCTAGTCCCAAGTCTTCCATCTCCTCTTCTCTCTCACGCCCATCCTCCATTCCTCTGATGTCGTCAAGGACTGCACATTCGTATAGATGCCTACGAATTGTTGGGGGGGGGGGGGGGGGGGGGGGGGGGGGGGGAATTAGGTCAAGCAGTGGCACACTGCAGTATGGGCTCGCATTGCTCTGACGTTCATAGGTGCCCACGTTTGTCACGCCTTTGCTGCAGTAAAATATGGATAGAGGCGGAAAAAGAGAAATTCAGATGGAGGGAAAAATACAGTCAAGAGTAACAGCAGCAGAGAATACTTAGTGTACAACAAAGGGGACATTTGAGGGAACAGAGATAAATGCCAAGGGCATTGCCATACTTTTGTTTTCTCCTCATGTCCGCATATTGAATGCAGTGCATTTTGGTGCAGTACTGCTGTCTCTCTCCCTCTCTCTCTCGCACTCGCTCTCTCTCTGCCTCTCCCTCTTCATGCATTAGCGCAGCTCATAAGCATAACAGTATTCTCCTCACGTTCAGCCCATCATTTTTGCTGTGGAAATCCTGAGGTGCTAGAGTGATGATGGCAAAGTGGGCGTAGAGAGGAACAGCTGTTTCTAATAATAGGCTCCAAAGAAAGCATTCATCCCCTCTGAGGCTGCAACACACACACACACACACACACACACACACACACACACACACACACACACACACACACACACACACACACACACACACACACACACACACACACACACACACACACTTCTGTCTATATCCCCTTAATGTCTGTTATAAGAAACTGCTGTCTTATGAGACAGCAGTTTCTCATTCCAACTTATGTCATCTTCAGTTAAAGTTGCCCGCTAACAATTCCTGTGGCTAGCTAAATGGTTAACGCCTCTGTCAATTAGTGGAACTGTAGTCTGCTACAGAGGAAACATGCTGGAAGCAATTCTAGAAGGATTACGGTCAATACTCGGATTTGTGGTTTGAGGTTGTATTCTTTTTTATAACAACCGGTTTTTAACTATAATCATGAGTAGTTTGAAAAGGTCATTAACAAAACAAATTCCTTATTGTGAATACCTTTTTTAGATTCTGATCCTATCTGATTCTATCCTTGAATCTTTTCTGTCTTTGAACATAGTGGCAGAGGCACACTCATGTGGTAAACATGAGTCCGAATTTGTCTTTTAATGAGTAATAGAGCATCTTAACCAGCCATGTTTTCATGTACAAGCATTATTGTTTAGATATTGTTGTGCGTGGTGTTTATTTGATCATTGTATTTTACCTCACAGAAAGCAAAATCTTTTTTTAAAGGAAAGTTTATTTCCCTCCAGCATGTTTCTAAAGTGCCTGCATAGGCATCTTTGCAAAGTGCAACTAATGCTGAAAAACCAAGAGTGCTGTGAGTAGAATGTTAAACTGCAGCTTTGCAACACAGTTTAGCCTGATAGAGCAGGAACCGATGCAAACTAGGGCCACCAAGCCGCTTCTCTAGGAGACATGGTCACAGGATGGATTTACTTGTGGATTAGCACGTTGTATTCTTGAGAAACGTTGTCTTTCAGTTATTTTTTTATGTAGTAAATAGCAACAGTAGAAAAGTCACATATTCCCGGTTTAAGCCTTCCATAGCCTTCCTGACCACCAACACAAACCAACTGCTTACATCTAGGCCTACTGCTTTTACATTCTAATTGTAGAAACACATTTCAAGAGACTTAAAGTGCTCCATCCACTGTTACAATGTATGCCTAGACGTGACCAAGGTGAGATAGTTCCTTGTATATTAAGCATGTAGTGCCTCTTGCAGATATGCTATAACTCACCCGCCCCTACAGCAACCCTACATGCAATATGAAGAGAGTACTTACTTTAGTGATGTGAATGTAAATGTAGTAATGTAAGTTTAACTATAGACATGTAACTTAAGCTATAGGGATTATATTTATTACGATAGGAAGACCTGACCAAAAAGAAGAAAAGGGCAGAGATTTCTCCGACCCAGGTAACATCCCCCTAAACTTCCAAAACAAAATAAATCCAAACAGACCAAAAAAAGTAAACCTAACTGACCAAAACAAAAGTAAATGTAAACTGACCATAAAAAAGTACATTTGAATGACTAAATCTAAAGTAAATCTGAATGACCAAATCAAAAGTAAATCTAAACGACCAAAACAAAAGTAAATCTAAACTGACCAAAACAAAAGCTAAATAACTGAGCCACCATATCTCCCCCTCTTCCTTAACCTAAACATAAATATGATGATTAAAACCCTGTTGCATATAACACTAAAGTTTAAACCATCATGACGTAATGCAGAGTGAACAGGCAGAGTTCCCTGCCTGCGGTGGCTTTTGTTGGGGTGTGGAGGTCACAGCAAATGGTTTTGTAAGGATGTGGACTGTAGGTCACAGCAAGTTGGAGACATCAGGCTGGTTCCCAAAGCATCAGATGCTGTTCTTTTCATGTCTGGAATTTTACCTAAAGATAGAATTTCCTGTATATTTTAAAGGAGGGCATTTGTGTGACACCTTCAAATGGACTGTTAATGAACACCATTCAAATGCTGGTAATGGAAGATGAAGAGGGTGAATGAATGAATGGGTGGATGTAAAATGTATAATGAATACCTCCCAGTCAGTGTATATTTCCTCTGTCTTTCTCAATATGTGATACACATAAAACATGATTTTATCAAAATACCAGTAAGAAATTCTGATTCAGTATTAAAATCTGATAAATCACGAACCATGGTAACCTAAAACCAACATTTTTGGGTAACACATTTTAGATAGATTTCAGACTATTTAGGTCTTAGATGGGGTTGTACCCTTTCATATTATACGTCTATATGCTATATGGAATTTATCATATTAAGCAAGTCCATTGCAAAAATACAACTTTGCAATGAACATATTTCATGAATTTTGCATATTTCCCATACTTATCTTGCTTCTTCTCACACACACACACACACACACACACACACACACACACACACACACACACACACACACACACACACACATGCACGCACGCAGGCACACAAACACACACACACACACACACACACACAGACTGGGAATGCTAACTCTGGGTGGCTGACATTTACTACGCAAACGCTTTTTTGACACATGCTCTGACTCCTTTGCAGGACTACACCATCACAATGTACTTCCAGCAGTCGTGGAGGGACAAGCGTCTGTCCTACACTGGGATCCCACTCAACCTGACCCTGGACAACAGGGTGGCGGACCAATTGTGGGTGCCAGACACCTACTTCATCAATGACAAGAAGTCCTTCGTCCACGGGGTGACAGTCAAGAACCGCATGATCCGACTACATCCAGATGGAACTGTGCTGTACGGCCTTAGGTAAGAGGGAAATCTTACTGTCATAGCTTATCTTTTAGATGGTCCGGTTCCTTTGTTGTTGTGTTCTAATTTAGCATGGCCATATTATTGGATATATCTAGTTTACCCCATTTTGCGCGATACAAAGGATAACCTATATAAGGATATGTAAACGTGTTAAGACACATATATAAAACCTTCTTCTAAGGAGAGCAAAATCCCTGCACTAACTTCTGTTCCATTCCACCCTGGTGTGATGCTTGTATGGGTGTTCACTCACTGACATGTTAATTTGGTAGGTTTTCCAGAATGTATTCCTTTAGCAGATTAAAGAATACCCACTTTGAAGAAGTGAAAGACCTCAACATGACAACATATTCATTTATAAATTATATTATTATTTTGCATTACTTGTGGACTCGTTTTAATTACATTTGCAGTCACACTGCAAAAAGGCCGAGATTAGATTAGAACAGATTCAAATAGAATAGAATGTCACTGTCCAACCAAGGCTGCAAACTTGTCTTGGCCTTATGGGCCATTCACTTTAAAACGACAATGTCAGTGTCCTTGGTTTTTCAAAGCACAGAAGTGATACATGAAAGACGTTCATCACAAAGAACGACAACAACAACAAGAGGTTCGATTTCATGTGGTAAATACATTTCCAACTCTATACAATCTACCTCAATCTTTGCCCATGTTTTGAATGGGCCTAATCACCTAATCATTTGTAAATCTCTGGGAGCTAAGTGAGCAACATATGACATTTTGTTTTCGTGTGGCCAGGAGGGACTTCCCGCTGTATAACAATTGTTTGGTCAAGGTCAGTGAAGATAAGGCAGAATGTTGAACTTATAATTACAGGGAAATCATTGGCGCTGTGCTCTATAACAGAGGGTGGTTGCAGTTGTGATTTGGGCCAGCACAGGGCTGGTATTAAAAGCAATCGGTACCATAACCAGAAAGAGCTTTAATGCTTTATTTTGCACATACAAGGAATTTTCAAGTATGTTGGTGAGTATAAAAAGCATAAAATACACTGATAAAAAACACAAGTGTCAAGTGATATTAAATAAACAATTGAAGAAATAAAATACACAAAATATGATCAAATGGTAAAGTTGTTAAGGTACAAAGCTAGGACCCAAACGCAAGACACCGAGACAGAGATGGAACGGGGTCAAAAGGGATTTATTTAGTACAAGCAAGGGCAAGGCAGGTGGATAGTCAGGCAGGCAGGGGTTCGTTGGCAGGCGGGTGGCAGCAGGCTGAGAGACGTAGGCAGGCGGGTGGTCCGGCAGGCGAGTAGTCGATAATGGGAAGGCAGTCAGACGAGTGGAGCAGGAGTCGGAACGGGACCGGGGAGGACTAGAGGAAAAGGACAGGCGGGTTAGAACAGGCTAGGACTGAGGTACAGGTAACTAGAACGCTGGGACGAGGTACTAACTTGTAAAGTGTAACAACGAACTGGCGCCGGCTGCTTGGTGAGGAGGGAGGAAATAGGGTGCGTTGATTACTGGATTGGAGACCGGAGTGTAGAGCGGAGTGCACATGGGTAATTGCTGGCAGAGAGGTAAACAAGGGCACGTGGGGAAGTGACAGCCGGCGCCACTAGGTGGTGGCAGAGGGTCACCTTACAGTACCCCCCCCTCTACGAGCACCTCCAGGCGGACGAACGGGGTGAGAGGGGTGCTGCCGATGAAAGTCCCGGATAAGGGAAGCGTCCAGGATACGACTCCGCGGAACCCAGGACCGCTCCTCAGGTCCGTAGCCTTCCCTGTCCACCAGGTACTGGAATCCTCGGCCGCGATGACGCACGTCGAGGAGGCGTCTGACCATGTACGCCGGATGGTTGTCGATCAGCCGGGGGGGAGGTGGCGCCGAGGACGGAGGAGACAGCGGACTAGAGGAGACGGGCTTCAGCTGAGAGACGTGGAAGGTGGGGTGAATGCGGAGAGAAGAGGGGAGCTTGAGGCGGACGGCACAAGGGTTGACCAGGGACTCAACCTCAAACGGTCCGACAAACCAGGGGGGAGAGTTTCTGGGAGGACTCCTTTAAAGGAAGGTCCTTGGACCGGAGCCAGACCTTCTCTCCGGGGGAGTACTGCGGGGCCGGTTGTCGGTGCTTGTTCGCCTGGTGTTGAGAGCGGGAGGACGCACGGAGAAGTGCGGTACGGGCATGCTTCCAGGTGCGCTGGCAGCAGCGTAGGTGAGCCTGAACGGAGGGAACAGCGATCTCTGCCTCCAAGGCAGGGAACAGGGGCGGTTGGTAGCCGAGAGAGCACATGAACATAGACAAACCAGTAGACGCATTGACCAGAGTGTTGTGGGCATACTCAACCCAAGGCAGTTGAGCACTCCAGGACGAGGAGTTGGTGCTGGTCACGCAGCGGAGTGCGGCTTCCATCTCCTGGTTCGCCCTTTCGGATTGGCCATTGGTCTGTGGATGGTAGCCGGAGGAAAGGCTGACCGTGGTTCCCAGAGCCGCACAGAACGCTCGCCAGACCTGGGAGATAAACTGCGGACCCCGGTCCGACACGATATCCAGAGGAATGCCATGGAGGCGAAACACATGGGAAACCAAGAGGTCCGCAGTCTCTCTGGAGGAGGGGAGCTTAGAGAGCGCAACAAAATGTGCGGCCTTGGAAAAACGGTCTATGATGGTGAATATGGTGGTGTTACCATCAGAGGGGGGAAGACCGGTGACAAAGTCCAAGGCAATGTGGGACCATGGACGACTGGGGATAGGCAAGGGTCGGAGCAGGCCGGTACGTGGCTGAGTAGAGATCTTGCTACGGGCGCAGACAGCACACGCCGCAATGAAGGCGCGGACGTCAGTGTCCATGGAGGGCCACCAAAACCGCCGACGAACGAACTCCAGTGTTCGTGTTATGCCTGGGTGACAAGTAAGGCTCGAGGAGTGAGCCCAGGTGAGAACCTTGGACCTCACCTTGTCGGGGAAGAACAGCCGATTTGGCGGACCAGAGCCGGGGTCAGGCTGTTGCTGCTGGGCCTGGAGAACAGCGGATTCGACCTCCAGGGTGAGCATAGCGACTAGGCAAGTGAGTGGAATAATAGGCTCGGGGTCCGGTCTAGGGTCTTCGGGAGAGTGTAGACGGGAAAGGGCGTCCGGATTAACGTTGCGGGATCCAGGTCGGTAGGTTAAGGTGAACTTGAAACGACCGAAGAAGAGCGCCGACCTGGCCTGCCTGGAGTTGAGTCTCTTGGCCGACTGAATATATTCCAGGTTCCGGTGGTCCGTCCAGACAACGAATGGCTGGTCCGCTCCTTTCAGCCAGTGGCGCCACTCCTCCAGAGCCAGTTTCCCCGGCAAGAGCTCACGGTTCCCAACGTCGTAGTTGCGCTCAGGCGGGGTCAGCCGACACGAGAAGAAGGCGCAGGGATGGAGCTTGTGGTCTGTGGCGGAACGCTGAGACAGCACCGCCCCCACCCCAGTGTCGGAAGCGTCGACCTCCACGATGAACTGGAGAGTCGGGTCGGGCTGAACGAGGATGGGCGCGGAAATGAATCGCTCCTTCAGATCTTGAAAAGCGGACTCCGCCTCCGGCGTCCACTCAAAGAGCCTCTTAGAAGAGGTAAGGGCAGTGAGAGGGGTAGCGATCTGACCATAGTTTCTGATGAAACGGCGGTAAAAATTGGCGAAGCCGAGAAACTGCTGGAGCTGTTTCCTGGAGGAAGGAGAGGACCACTCAGCTACCACAGAGACCTTGCATGGATCCATCCTCACCTCTCCCTGGCCGATGATGTACCCCAGGAAGGAGACGGACGGGACATAGAAGTCGCACTTCTCTGCCTTTACGAAGAGCCTGTTCTCCAGAAGGCACTGGAGAACCTGCCGTACATGTACCCTGTGCTCCTCCAGGGACCCGGAGAAGATCAAGATGTCGTCCAAGTAAACGAATACGGAGTGGGTCAGCATGTCGCGGAGGACATCGTTAACCAACGCTTGGAAGACCGCAGGAGCATTGGTGAGACCGAAAGGCATGACAAGATATTCAAAGTGGCCCAAAGGGGTGTTGAAGGCCGTCCTCCACTCGTCCCCCTCCCGGATCCGGACCAGATGGTACGCATTGCGCAGGTCCAGTTTTGAGAAGATTGTGGCTCCGTTGAGGGGAACAAAAGCGGAGCTAATGAGAGGCAGCGGGTATTTGTTCTTCACCGTGATGTTGTTTAATCCACGATAGTCGATGCAAGGACGGAGGGAGTCGTCCTTCTTACCGACAAAAAAAAAACCCGCTCCTACCGGGGAAGAGGAGGGACGGATTATCCCAGCGGCGAGGGACTCCTGGATGTATTTCTCCATGGACAACCGCTCGGGACGAGAGAGGTTATACAGCCGACTGCTGGGCAAGGGGGCTCCAGGGAGTAGGTCGATGGCGCAGTCGTAAGGACGGTGGAGAGGTAACGAGAGAGCGCGGGCCTTGCTAAAAACCTCTCCCAGGTCATGGTAGACCGATGGAACGGAGGAGAGGTCGGGAGGAGAGGGTGGTGGAAACTCAGGAGTGAGGGAAGGTTGGGCGGAACGAAGACAGTGGGCGAGACAGAAGGGGCTCCAGGAGGAGATCCGACTCTCCTTCCAGTCCATCTGGGGGTTGTGACGCTGCAGCCAGGGGAATCCCAAGACTACTGGGGTGAGAGGACAGTCCAACACGTGTAGAGAGAGAGACTCGCGGTGGTTCCCGGAGACGTTTAGAGACAACGGTACAGTCCGGCGATCGACCCAAGCGAGTCTCTTCCCGTTGAGGGACTGGGCCAAAATGGGGGAATCCAAGGGGGTTGTCTTAATCCCAAGTTGCCTGACCAACTGCCGATCAATGAAGGATTCGTCCGCTCCCGAATCCACGAGGACTGACAGCGGAAAGGAATGATCCTGCCATAGCAAGACAAAGTCCAGAACGGGACGGGAAGCCGAGGGATCAAGCGTTCGACTCGCCAGAATCCCTCGGGTTACCAGCGAGCCGACCCTTTTCCCGGAGAGGTGGGACAGGAAGCAATGGTGTGTCCCGGGAGACCGCAATAAAGGCAAACACCAGTTGCCAGCCGGTGTTGCCTCTCGGTCGGGGATAGGTGGGCTCATCCCAATTGCATAGGCTCCGGCTCAGGTAGGGGAGTTGGCTCAGGGCGGGGAGAATAAGACCGAGGCGGAGGTGGTAGCGGGGCAGCCAGAGGGAAAGAGATAGGTGCAGGGGATGAACGGTGTGTGAGCTCGCGACGCCGTTCGCGCAGACGATTGTCCAGTCAGGTTGCGAGGGAGATGAGGTGGTCCAAATTGGGTGACTCCTCCCGAACAGCCAACTCATCCTTGAGGGGATCGGAAAGCGCGTTCAAGAAAGCCCCCATTAAGGCCACGTCATTCCACCCACTCTCCGCAGCGAGAGTTCGAAAATCCACTGCAAAATCAGCGACACTTCGGGAGCCCTGGCGGACGGAGAAGAGGTGCATGGAAGCCTCTCTGCCCCGGACAGGGTGATCGAAAACTCTCCGCATCTCCGTGGTGAACTCAGAGTAGGAGGAACAGAATTCAGCCCCCTTCTCCACTACGGAGGTCGCCCAAGAGAGGGCCCTACCACGTAAGGCTCCGACGAGGTAAGCGATCCGGGAGCTGTCGGTGGGGTAGGTTAGGGGCTGGAGCCGGAACACAAGATCACATTGTAAAAGGAAGTCCCGACAGGTACCCAGATCACCTCCGTATCGTTCGGGGGCCGGGATGTATGGCTCACGTGAAGCGGCTGGCTGGGGAGGGGCAGAGGGAAGAAGCGGCACAACGGGAGTTGGCACTGGAACCTGGCTTGCCCGGACGGCAACAGTAAGCTCCCGGATGGCGGTCTTTATCTCCACCAGATCCTGGTCGTGACGTCCGAGCAACGCTCCATGACCGGAGATGGCCTGGTGTAAGGTTCCTATGTCTGCTGGGTCCATGTTTGGCCAGTTCGTACTGTTAAGGTACAAAGCTAGGACCCAAACGCAAGACACCGAGACAGAGATGGAATGGGGTCGAAAGGGATTTATTTAGTACAGGCAAGGGCAAGGCAGGCGGATAGTCAGGCAGGCAGGGGTTCGTTGGCAGGCGGGTGGCAGCAGGCTGAGAGACGTAGGCAGGCGGGTGGTCCGGCAGGCGAGTAGTCGATAATGGTAAGGCAGTCAGACGAGTGGAGCAGGAGTCGGAACGGGACCGGGGAGGACTAGAGGAAAAGGACAGGCGGGTTAGAACAGGCTAGGACTGAGGTACAGGTAACTAGAACGCTGGGACGAGGTACTAACTTGTAAAGTGTAACAACGAACTGGCGCCGGCTGCTTGGTGAGGAGGGAGGAAATAGGGTGCGTTGATTACTGGATTGGAGACCGGAGTGTAGAGCGGAGTGCACGTGGGTAATTGCTGGCAGAGAGGTAAACAAGGGCACGTGGGGAAGTGACAGCCGGCGCCACTAGGTGGTGGCAGAGGGTCACCTTACAAAAGTGGTACAATGGTACACTGCTGTATAACATACTCTTGCCCGCTGTAATGTGAACGGCCCTTAATTTCCAAATCATTAGAGAAGAAAGCTGACATTGGTAACATATTGCCCAATTTTTACGACGTAAGAAAGTTATTACATAGCAATATCTCATCTCGTCCAGATAGTGACAGTGACTCTTAAAGCAGCTGTCACCTGTGATGTTTAGGCTTGCTGCATTGGCACCATTTTTCAAAAATATATATCCTCCATCTGCCACTGAGCCAATGTCTATTTTCTTTATGTTTCTGGAGCAGAATATGACAGTGAATCATTTATGAGCTTTGCTCACCCTGCAGTCCAGAGCACACACCTTCTCCCAGCTCTAGTGATGCAGTCCAGAGCACACACCTTCTCCCAGCTCTAGTGATGCAGTCCAGAGCACACACCTTCTCCAAACTCTAGTGATCCATTCCACAGCACAAACCTTCTCCTGACTCAAGTGATGCAGTCCAGAGCACACACCTTCTCCCAGCTCTAGTGATGCAGTCCAGAGCACACACCTTCTCCCAGCTCTAGTGATGCAGTCCAGAGCACACACCTTCTCCCAGCTCTAGTGATGCAATCACGAGCCCACACCTTCTCCCAGCTCTAGTGATGCAGTCCAGAGCACACACCTTCTCCCAGATCTAGTGAGGTGGCCTGTGGCCTCGGCTGCAACTGAAAGTTGTGCTATTGAAGTCAGAACCCAGGGTGTCAGCTTCTAAGGGCAAATGAGGGACAGTGGATGTCAATAACTCAGCCCCTTTGCTTTAAAGAGATTAAGCGCTTTGATGGGAGGAGGATGATGATGAGTTGACAGTTTTAAAAATAGAGACACCCGTTGTGTTTTTTTACTCTATCGTTTTGAGACAGAGTTGCATATGCAGATGCAAGGGGGCTCTCGCATGACAATGCATTGAGCGTTGTCCTCCATCTGCAATTAGTTCATTATCAATCATAATAATAATGAGTTAATGATTTAAACATTTATTTATCAAATGTATACTATGTTCCACTTAGAAAATAGATCAGAATATTTTTTGTCATTTTTTATTTGTACATAAAACATTGCGTTTGAGTATTGACTGTACACACACACAAGGCATGTAATGCAAGCCAGCAGCCCCACAGTGCGCACCCGCCCCGGCAGTACGCCAGAGACAAGTACCCCCCTCCCAGAAGAACCTATGCAACGGTTGCAACTGACAGGAGGAGACACGTGCAGGGCGCAGCAGCAGCTCCAGAGGACGAAAGGGACCCCTTTAAGTGTAGAGGCTTCAGAATACTGCACACACAAGCAGGAAAGGTCACACACACGTTTGCCAATGACAGCAAATGGAATAGAGAGAGGGGTACATTTTTGGCATAAGACCTAGCAAATTGCATGGCCACAGCAGCAAATAATCTCCCCAGAAAGAATCTCCAGCACGCAGCCGAAGTCAAGGAGCAGAAGGACAAGATGGATCCACCATGCACCATAAGGGCTAGCATGTTAGCTAGTTACCTTCCTAGCTGTTAAATGACACAGATCATTCTCCCATCCTTCTACGATATATAAAAGCTACACTATGTACGTTTTCCCATTAGCAAACTATAGTGGCTTGAGTTGTAGTTAGAGTTATAGCGATATCATTTTCAGATGAAAGGTACTGTCATCTGAAAATGAAGTAGCTGCAGGTGAAAAGTTACATAGTGTAGGTTTAATGTATTGTCACTTCATCTATTCAATTCAATTATCCAGCTTTCTCAGGGTCTGTGACTAAGTCACACTGGGGCATAAGCTCCAGCAAACCATTCAAACTTGAACCTGCACTTTACGTTTTCCCTTTAGCAGCCTCTAGTGGCTAGAGTTT
This sequence comes from Lota lota, assembly GCA_026745465.1. NCBI lineage: Eukaryota > Metazoa > Chordata > Actinopteri > Gadiformes > Lotidae > Lota > Lota lota. Next base: position 130,059 of record JACYXH010000448.1, read on the forward strand.
GAGTAAATAGCTGCAGTAGAAAAGTTACATAGCGCAGGTTTAAGGGGATATTTCAGAATTGTTTATGTTTACCTTCATAGACCACCCATTTTCAACATAATTTGTCTGCCCAAATAAGGGTTTCCGGAGCCACTGGTCTCGCTATAAAAACTATAGCCTAAAAATATATATAATGGCAAAACGGCCTAATTTTTTTTTCTAATTTGATCTTTCAAATTATATATAGATTATTAAACTGTTAAAAAATGCCTGCCCTAGGGACTTAACTGTCTGACATCAACATGGCTTGCAAATTCTCATTACCAGCATAGATAGATGGCAGTAAAAGATCACTATGAGCTGGTTAACAATAATGTAACATATAATGACTTCACCATGTGCTGTATTGATTGTCTTGGCTATACATACTTAAAGGCCGAGATGATTAACAAATTCTGCATTAATATTCAGACGGGATGCCAATGGGATCACTTTGGTGGTCTATTTGTTACCTGATCAAACAGTGATTATGAGATTACTTCTTCAGTTATAATTGGCATGAGCCAGGCCTAGCTTCAGTAACCTCTAAGTACTAAATATGACCAACATTTTATTTTATATGAAAGCAATTGAATTGAAATTCCTGCAATATAAAGAAATATCACTTTTATTATAGAATATGGATATTGGTACCTTTAGAGCAGTAGCCTACCATTTCTTTATTATTTATTATTGGAAGAATGTTTTACATCTTTTTTGTCACTTCCATCAGTACATAAATTATTCGGTTGGTCATGGGGTCAGAGAAAAAGTCAGGCATGAGTGTGTTTTTTGTTGTTGCTGACATACCCAAAGAAACAACAAAGAGTGACAGAGTTGTTCTCCTGCTCTCATGTATTGGCTGTCTATTGAATGGTAAATAGATGTTTACCTTCGCTGTGGTAGACATCAATTGTTGTCCATATATATATTAAAGAATCACTGAACAGTCCTCTTGCTTTCATCAGTAAAATATCAAAAATACCTGCATTGAGCATCAGCTCCATATTCATTCTTTGCACTTCCACAATAAATGATGTCAAACATAGTTAGTTTCTGACACAAGCCTCTAACATACAATGCAAGAAAAGTTGTTTGATAATAACATTCCAAATGTACAGAACCCTTTCATATTCCTACATGGCATTCTCATGAGGCTAAAAGCAAACATCCCGGAAGACAGCATAACAACAGTGCTACACTGGATCTCTGGGAATCCTAGCGTAACACGCTGAACGTCCCCTCCTTCCAACACGGCTTGTTGGTTGAGAGGGACATGACAAGGGGTTTCTTCTCCACTGCTTCGCCTTAACCCTTCTGCCGCAACCAGGGAACCACCAGCTACAATGACTGTTATCTTGCATGTTTTGAATGTATTTTCGACTTATGATTGTTGCCTCACACTACCCACCACTGGTCAGAGTAAGAGTTTGTTCACGTGGGGCTGAATCCTACAGTGGGAATTGGGAATAAAACAACAAACCTTTTCCTATACCGGTGTCCTTCTTTCAAGTCGATGCCGGATGTAAAACAATGCAATAGCCTATTATTTCAGATATTAGTTTGTGAAAGTGTGCAATAGTTTGACATATAACACAATACATATGACGCTAATTTGGATGTCTAAATAGAAATACAAAAAGGCAGTGGAGCACACATCACAATACCAAATAGTAATATTGGTTATTGAAGTCTGAGTCAAATTACTGCATAGCAGCAGGCGTTATGAAAAAACTTATTTTATTTTGCATGACACTTTGCATGCACACAAAAAAGAAGTATGTGCATGCAAAGGTTTGCTGAAACCTATGACTAATAATGTCATGATGCCGACCACCGTACGAAACTTTTAGATAGCATGGGTAGATTCAAGGAAGAGGTAGAATTAGAGCCACAAATCAAGCAGGCAGGCCCAGGGTGACAATTTTAAAAGGGGGTAGTGTGTATTATCAGGAGGACATAACAGTGGCTGCTACGATTTTGACTGCAATTGCCAACCATCAACCTAATTAAAATTATGATTAAAATAATACAGTAAAATCTATTAAAATTACATTTAACTCCAAATACAATAAAAAATATTTCAAGTATTTATATTGTTTAATATTGATAATATTGTGTCGGATGTACGAAAACTTCAGAACATAGGTATAAAAAAGCAAGACAGTGTATTTGGTAACCTTGAGCTCCTCAACAAAATCACTAGGACCGCAGTTCTACTGAACCAGCTCTACTGGTCGGAGGAGGCCGGTGGCAGCATCAAAGTAAACAAAGATGCGGGAATCAGGGAGGTCTTCGAGGTAGGCTACAGAAAGGAACCTTGTTAAGGATCTTTAAAAAGAAGTATCCTGGCTTTGTTTGTAAACATACTCAAGAACTCAAGAACTGTTGATCCATCACCTATCATCCAATGTTATGGTTGGATTTAGCGTGCAAGTCAATTCTGCAACTGAATGTAGCCCAGTTACCACAGTGTCCATGTAAATGCAACAATGAATATGTTAATCCCTCAACTGGATAATGAACGTAACCTGGTTACTCTGGGTTTCGTTGTGCAGGTAAACGTACCGATTGTTTCTTCTCCCAAGGTACGCACCACTTATCAAACGTGTGAGACCATCAGTGAGGACAGTAAAGCTGTGGTAAGAGGACGTTACACTCCAGCATCAATTCTAACCTACAAACTGGATTTTGGCCACCCTGGACTAGCCTGGTAATCATCCTGAATTTATATTTAGTTTCACTTCATTCAGGCTAAACTTTCTTTCGTCTTGGACTGGACGTTGCTCTCTCTGGACAGAGCAAAAAGCAGAATCCAAACTTTTCGCTATGTGACTAGCAGTGTTGTTTTCTGTTGCTCACTATGGTCACACGGATTCTGTCTGCATATATTTACAAGAACCTGATTGGATTGGTAAGGATTCATGTCAAGCATAGAACCACTCAAGCAACCAACACCAGAACATATTTTAAAAGATGGCGGGGATTCAGGGGCTGGAACCAGGCAAACCATGGTCTCCCACATAGACAACGAGTCATATACCTCTTCTGTTATGGACTACATTGTGGGATGGTGGCTGGTTTAAGCAGCCTCACCTGGCCCGAGTCAGACTGATTGGACTCTGGGGCTGGGTGGGGCTGCACACCTGTTGCACATTGAGCAATCAGTGTGCACAGGTTAAACCAGCCACCACCACACACACTCAGAGAGAGCTCTCTGGCATGGTGCCATGGAGCGCCATGGAGCGCCATGGAGCGCCATGGAGCGCCATGGAGCGCCATGGAGCGCCATGGAGCGCCATGGAGCGCCATGGAGCGCCATGGAGCGCCATGGAGCGCCATGGAGCGCCATGGAGCGCCATCTGCATGCCTCATTCCATGCAACCTTTACAATAAACCGGTTCAACATCACCTACAATGTGTCCATTGGTTTGGAGGAGCCCGAGGAAAGTCACCTAGGTGGAGTGGGAAAAGCCACCTAGGTGGCGTGTAGTAAATTGGACATTGCTACATACATCAACAACTGTGTAGACAGTTTCCCAAGTCACAAACAAATAAGAACTTTCCTAAACCAGAAACCTTGGATGGACAGCAAGGTTGTATATGGCAACGCAGCGAGCTACTGCACATCCAGGGCTAACCTAAAGAGGGGCATCAGGAGGGTCAAACGTGCCCACAAACTGTCACAGGAGGAACACTTCCAGAACAACTCTGATGGCAGTGTGGTGCACAATCAACAACCTGGCACTGAAGACCAAGGAGCTCATTGTGGACCACAAAAGGTTGCTGACGAGGCCCGGTCCACGTCAATAGAACTGATTTAGAGTGGACCACCAGTTTAAGATCCTGGCTGTCCATATCTCAGCGGATCTCTCCTGGTGCCTCAACACCTTCTCCCCGGTCAAGAAGGCATAGAAGCACCGTTACTTCTTATGGAGGCTAAAGAAAGTCCACCTGTGAACTTATATCACTGTACTGTCTAGAGCAAGCATGGCCAACCAGTCAATCACTTAGTAATTGCAGGTCGATTATAATTTATTACTGGATAAATAATATGGCCATCATCACTGACAATCCTCGTCTCTAAACCAATCCGTGGTATTCAGGGTCTGCACGATTATCAAACACAAAGTGCATGTGCCTTGTAATCCAGCGTTGCTCTAGCAAAGAAGGGCCATCTATAATGGCATTTCCAAAGTTTGCACTAAACCCACAAGAGGGATTCCCAAGGCAAGAGTGAGCTGTGAAAGATACAAGGACTTTAAACTGTTGTAGGTGAGATGCAAGATTATGAAGAGACCAATACTTTGAAGCTCAACAACCCCCAAAAAAGTCCCCTCCTTCTCTGCTCCCTCCCTCCCTAAATGTAGTATCTATGTGTTGCATTCAAGCACCTGTTATTGACAGCCCCTGATCTATCAGGGAAGAGATGCCCTGATTGGTCAGAAATGAGCCGGACGTGTTCTAAAATTTAAATTATGTCATACTTAGGCAGATATTCTCACAGCCTATTTCAGTCACTAATGCCTGACAGCTTGCTATGCCATTCCTAACACATTACACTTAAATAATAGCTTTTAGATCTTACCTACAGTACCTTTAAATTGAAACTAGCAGTCAAGCACAGCAGTCAATGTTCAAGAAGCCCAATAACAGAAAAAAGCAGCTCCCATTTACTACCAATCGGTAATTGATTTTCTGCCATGACACTCACCAATGAGCTTTACCAGGCCTGTGCACCAGTTGTTGATTCCCCGCTGGGTTGACAACTCTGCTCCTCTTTTCACCTGATGGTCCAGAATATATGGCCTCATGTCTGATAACATGACTACAACGTTTATATCAACCTTTGACCTATGAAATTACTGGTGTGCAGTCCACTTATTTAAGATCGTTCATTTCTATAGATGAATGCAGACAATTTATAGATTTATCTAGAGTTGTGAACCAATTTTGTAGGGGTAGTTGTAGTAAATGGATACACAGTCCTTTTTGCGGACTCCCTTTTGACAGGTTACTGGCCTGAAACTCTATTTTTACCCCCAACACCCTCCCTTTCCAATGTCCATGTCCACTCTCTCCACACCTGTTTTATAATTTATCTGGAGCAGTTCTTAATGCATGCAGCATCTCAGAGAGATGGGTCGACAACCCTATAATATTCTGCAATGTGGGAGAATATGAATATTCAATCCTGGATGGTTTTTCTTGACGTTGTGGTGGCTGAATATAGACAGGCTTGTGTTGAACTGGACATTTGCTGTCAGAAGAGTGAGGTCATGGCTAGCTGGAACACATTTTTATGGTTTTATAGATTTTAGTAGTACCTTGTGTAGAAGTACTATGCTCGAACCTCACATATGCATGTACAACATGCTAATCTTTGACTTTATAATTGATAATATAATTGGATCATTAAGGCTGCGATAATGAGACACCCGTTAAAATAGGCCTGTTGCTGTATGTTGCCCATAGCAACAAAGGGAGGGAATATACACTTAGCAATTTATGCTCAAGTGCTTCCACATACAGATGAAGTGGCGTAATGTAGATAGTACGTGCTAATAACTTGAGTAAATTATAATCTGAACTATGTAACTTTTCTACTGCAGCTATTTACTCCATTCAAAAATATCTGAACTAGATAGTTTCTGAAAAATAAAACAAGCCCATCTGCTAGTCAATCCATCCAGGAAATATTTCTCTATAAAACAAAGAAATATATATATATATGGTCCACTTTTAGGGAACCTTCAAACTATTTCAATAATTCTTTGCTGCAATTTGGTATAATCAAAGTCAGCGATCTCCTGCGGCTCCATATGCATATCAGGCAACCCCAAGGTTGGATAACACTGATGTGAGGCGGTAAGACAGGGTTCATGTTTCAGCCTGGTCTTCTGCAAAAGCATGAAGGAAACTTTCTCAACAGAAATGACAAAAACTGTCCCATCTGAACAGAGCCCAAAATGTGAGAACTGGGTATGGGTAACAGCAACAGTTACTTGAAGACTTGTACACTTGTTAGTTGTGAGCCATAAACAAACGTACCTGTCATTCAAGCACAAGTGCTCTTTGTTTTGGATGCTTGTTCAGGTCATTGTACATAGGTAAACTATAGTAAGTGACTTCAACAAAAAAGGTTTATGCTGTCCCTAAAGTTGCGTACTCTAATGGCATTTGGTGAATGTGCATATATCATTAGGACACTTTTCTTTCTCCCCTTAAGGATCACAACTACAGCAGCCTGCATGATGGACTTGCGCAGATACCCATTGGACGAGCAGAACTGCACCTTGGAGATAGAGAGCTGTAAGTGTGTGAGTCTGTGTGTGTTCATATAGGACTGTAGATCCTAGGCTATGGAGGCCATGCAGCATTTTAAACCAACTAATGCAAACTGCCATTTCCTGTTCAATTAAATGTGTCCAGATTGCTGCAGCTAAATAATAGATAGTACCTGCCTGCAAAGTCAAGGCTATTCTTCAAGGTCTTAACAAAGACTCTGTGCTCGGTGTACTCCAAGTGGGAGCTTAACAAGAACTCATAAATGTTCCCCCTGGAATATTATCACATTGTGTTCAAATTCTATGTGAAGATCGACTGATAATTACAATTGTACTTTATTTGAGAAATGGCAAAGCATCTGAGAGATTCATAGCATGCTGCGGAGATTAATAACATTTTTTGCAGTAGTAATTTTCTTTGGTAGTGTTTGTTAAAACGCAGACATTCGATTTACAATGTTGAAGTTGTTATAATGTGAAACTGTGAAACAGTCAATTGTTATATATATATATGCTAACAATGCCAGAAGCTTTTCTTTAGCTTCCAATGATTTAATTTATTAAGAAATGATGTTCAACTGATGTGATTGACTATACTTCTTATACTGGTTAGTTTATGCTTTTTGATCTAATATTTCCCTTGCTGAGTAACATTTCACAGACAACAGATATAATTCTACTTTACTTTCACAAAACAGACTTGACTTAATCAAAAGTCTGATGGGAAGGGCGCTGAAATGGGTGTAAATGCGACGTGTCCCTTCCTTTCACTTATTTGATCGTTTTGACCAATCCTGTCGAAGGAGGCATTAAGCATTAAACTTATTTGTATACTGAAAATACTTCAGATATACAATTGTTAAAATATTGATCTGTAAGATCCATGTTGCCATTCCATGTTGGAAAATATGCATGAATCCTTTCAGCACTGTTGTCTCCCCAGCTCGAATTACCCTCAACACCCGGAAATGATATTATTATGTTATAAAGATGCTTTTACCTTCTATTTAACTAACCATGTTTATTATTCACAATTTGTATGCATAATATCAAAGAATTTAGACCAACATTGTTTTTATTAACTGTAAATATAACAATGAGGTTGTCAGTACATTCTCAAGGCTCTATATTAGCGTTTGAAGACCATATAGGATAATTATTGATAACCGGTGACACCTCATGTGCTCATACAGATGGATACACCACTGATGACATTGAGTTCTACTGGCAAGGAGGGAGTTCCGGGTCGGTCACAGGGGTGGAGAACATCGAACTTCCCCAGTTTTCCATCATGGACTATCAAACGCTCTCCAAGAAAGCAGTGTTTGCTACAGGTAACTGACATTGATTTAGTGATTTCAATATGATCATAAAGGATGAAACACTTTTTTTTTATGTTCCTTGGAATAACGTCAACTGTCATGGCTGAACGTCGAAGACATTTGTCAGAGCGACTCTTTTTTACTCTTCTGTTCAAAATCATGAGCCTGCTACTTGCTTGGTCCGAGGAATGCTGCTTGGTATCAAGCTCTCTCTGTGTTGAGCTACACCAATGTTTGCTATGGAAACAAAGGACCAAATACTTTCACAGGAAAACAGGGCTGAGAGGAATCATTTGGAATGAAATAAAGATACAATTGTACGCATCGGTTACCCTACTGCCAAGCACATTATGTACATGGAATCAATGAACTCTTTATGACTCAAATCAACTGAACACTATCACCCCTGAGTCACTGATGGTGTTAAAGCGTGAAAAGGGGGGCTTTCTGCACCTCACAGACAGGGACGTTTCTAAAACTGTGGATAAAATGAAAGAACTACTGTAGCGTTTCTGTGACACATGGAGACGACAAGGACCTGAAGCTTTGTCTGACCCAGAAAATGCATTCCTCTAAGGTGACAGATAGAGTCATGGGTCTGTGGACTGTGGACTGTGGACTGGAGGAGTTGAAAGCAGAATGAACTTCTGGCAATGCAAGGACTGAACACCATGATGGACAGAGCCCAGGAGAAAGCAGAGCAGTTCAATGTGTTTTATAGCCTCTGACTCCACCCCACCCTCCTTTATCCACCAATCAAAAAATAAGGTGGGGTCCATCCAGTCCCGGGTCCTTAAATGGACCTTCTCTCGTTTGTTTATATAGCAAAGTGTAAGCACACATGCACGCACGCACACACACACACACACACACACACACACACACACACACACACACACACACACACACACACACACACACAATGTTATTACAATAATAATAATAATATAATAATAATAATCTTCTGACCGAGTCTTCTGTGTTGTATCAAACCGAAATGAGCCCATTGGCTCTGTGTGTACAGATTCGGTCTTGACTGAATACTGGATGTCACCTAACACAGGTTCCTACCCGCGGTTGTCGCTGAGCTTCAAGCTGAAGAGGAACATTGGCTACTTCATCCTGCAAACATACATGCCCTCCACCCTGATCACCATCCTGTCATGGGTCTCCTTCTGGATCAACTATGACGCTTCAGCCGCCAGAGTAGCCTTGGGTTCGTAATTCCATTTGATCTTTGTGATTAGCTTTTTGATTATTTTGTATTATTTGTTTACTTAATTTGACATTTTTTAAAGGTTGAAGGTGCTCACAAAAGAAGGACTGTATTGACTCGGGAAAACTAGTTTATATTATTAGGGGTGCACTCGAGTACACGTCAAGCGCGGAGCTCCTCTACTGCAGATGCCAGCATGTAAAGATGGAAGAGATGGGAACTTCATATTGCTACTGTTTGTATTGAATAGCTATCTTATTTATTTAATGGATTTTATTGATTTTGTTCACAGTGGAAGTGTTACAGATAAAGCAGAAAAGACAAAGAAGTTGGGATATCAATTCTGTTTGTTTTCTAAGCAAGTCTTTAAATTTTGTCCACTGTGGGACAGATAGGGAAATGTATAAAGAGAAGGGTAGGTGAGGAAAGGGGGGAAAGAGAGAGGGAGATTGTTCAATTCTCAATTGTATAGGCTATCCTTATTTCTTTGAATAGCCTACATGCTCTACTTCATTACAAAAAATGTTAGATCAACAAGTGTGTATTTTTCATTATTTGACACTGGCAAAACCCTTGCACAGCCTAAAAAACATTAAAATGGAAACTAACGTATACTTTGAGTCATTTATTAACCAGGTACTTTATTACTTTTACTTGAGTAGGTTTCTGAAATGGTAATTTTCACTCTTACTTGAGTAATTGTTGATGGGAGTAGTTGTACTTCTACTTGACTATAGATTTTCAGTACTCTCCCCACCCCTGCTCACTAGGTGCTTTTGCCCAAAAAGACCACCGGAGTAAAATAAAAGGCTGGTTTGAGTGGCACTCATAGACACTCATAAGAAAAGAAAATAACCTCATGCTTTCAAACGTTTTGTCAAGTATATTGCGAAAAATAGGTTTCAAGGGACTATAGCAATAACTTACACATGTGCAGTTGAAGTTGTTGATGGCCCCCAAGCAATATAAACCTTTTCGGCTAACCTCATGCAAAGTCGTGCATTCATTCATTCATTCACTCAGAAAACGTGTGAATTGAACACCGCCATCAGTCATGACCAGACACTGATTAATGAAGTCAGTCAGTAATACTTCAGTCACAAATTAGTCACTAATGGATATAACAAAAACAAAACACCATTTAGCTAATGTGCCAAGCTAATGCAATCATTGTATCTAAACAACTTCCATTTTTTAGGCATTGTAATTTGTGTCAGCTCGAAGGCTTGGCGATAGGCTCTTTGGGGAGTTATGCTGATGGCAAAGTGGGAAATGGAGCTTATAAGAATTTGTGTGGGGGACTTGGAGTATAAAGGGCCCAATTTTGCCCTTTAATTTCTTGCAGGGTCTAACTTCACCACAAATGGCAATGAACACTTGGGTCAGTGGTCACGCCTATTTTCCTAAAATCCATAGGAACAAATAATATTACAATAAAATGCCCCAATCATATGTGCAATATTTGGCTTCCAAGCAATGCAAATAAGTAAAAAAATGTTTTACCAGGTGTAATAATAGTAAAGAAAATTATATGAATGGCTTCATAATAAAAATCGAACAACCACTGAACAATTGCTACAGAGAGAAATTATGAAAATAGCTGTAGTTCCCTCTAATACTGACTTTAGTTTTTGGTTTAGACTAAGATTCACAATTCATCTGTAAATGTAGGTTTAGGGTTAAGAATAATCTTTTCAGTAGTTAAGAGTACAAATATGTACAAAGGACGCTTCTGACCATGTGATGCACACACACACACACACACACACACACACACACACACACACACACACACACACACACACACACACACACACACACACACACACACACACACACACACACCCACCCACCCACCCACCCACCCACCCACCCACCCACCCACCCACCCACCCACACACACACACACACACACACACACACACACACACACACACACACACACACATACTCTCAGTGGTTTGGGCTTTTGTGTTCCTAAATATATGACCTCAGCCTCAAGCGTCTTTTTGACCAATTGACAAAGCCTCTGCTCTGACTCTGACTGTGCGCATCCTAAATGCTAATTTGATGTGAGGCTCTTTTACATATGCTACATGACCAGCCTTCAATCATTGCAACCATCTAAGCTCTATCACACAGTTGTTCTATAAAGAACTCTGCATTTACATGTTCACGGTCAACTTTTGTTGTTGTTCATTGTTGTTGTCATTGTAGTCAATTCCTAGCACAAGTCTGCTCGTAGGACTCTAGTGTATGCTTCACATCATGTAGCCAAAAGTGTTGCTTCTGCTGCCTTGCCATGGCGTTTGCTTGGTGTTTACAGGGACGTCCGGGGATGATGTGTCCCGTGGGGGGCTCTTTACACCACTGGAGCGTGCACACCTCATGCTTAATCTGTAACTTGATGATATAGGCCTTCTCACACTGTGGCGCAGAGGTGCAAGTCACAGTAACAGCAGTAATGAATCCACTTGGGCCTTATACTGCTTTTGAGTGCAGTTAGTTGCTAAATAAACCTTTTGGTACTATCCCACTGATCTATACCAAGCATTTCATGGAGTCAACGTTACCATGGTATATAAAAGTAAATAGGCTTTTCAGAATTGGGTCCAGAATTCAACTTATGTATTTTTCACAAATTTTTTAGAAATATGCATTTAATTTGTTTTTAAGTTGTTGTGTTCAAACTCATCATTGCTAACCCCTACCTGACATTTTAAAGGAATATTTCACCAAATGTGCACATTTGACCTAATATCCACCTAGCCATCAAATACATCTGGTAAGGGACTTCATGACCCTAACCCCATTTTTGCTGGTTAATGTTTGGACTATTTTACCTTGGGGAGGAAAATAAAATTGCAGAGACTAAGGGGAGTAAACAAACAAATTGAGTAAAATCAGCATTGAGCTAATATCTACGTTTTTCATTATCTTGGAAGTGCATGGTAATCAGCTTTAGTAATCATGCCAACAATGTAACCTACCCGTATTTTCATTAGTAGCCACTACAAGACTGAAGGATAGCCTCAGGTTACGGTTGCTTACAGTCACGTGGTAGCCACAGCCACGGATGAAGAACTGTATCCATTTCTTCATTCATAAATGTCAATTTTTTCTCATATTTATTTATATTCTTGCTGAAGTAAATCAAATTAAAATGAAGGGGCTGTTTAGTTATGCCATGCCACTAACTCTGTATTGATTGACAGATGTAAGCATGCTCAAACCAATATTGATTATACTGAAGAGTAAAGATACACTCTGAATGCCATTTCATGTTGTGTGTTGTGTAACCTGTGTGTGTTTATGGAGGAAGACTGCCTCTTCCTGACCCACCTCGTCCTTCGTCTCCAGGCATAACGACGGTGCTGACGATGACCACCATCAACACCCACCTAAGGGAGACTCTGCCGAAGATTCCTTACGTCAAGGCCATTGACATTTATCTCATGGGCTGCTTCGTCTTCGTCTTCCTGGCTCTGCTGGAGTACGCATTCGTCAACTACATCTTCTTCGGACGGGGCCCGCACCTGCAGAAGAAAGTGGCGGAGAAGGCTGCCAAGACCAACAATGAGAACAAGAGCCGGCTGGAGAGCAACAAAGTGCAAGTAGGTGGATAAACACATTGGCTGCTCCTTTACCATCGGCGCCTTCATATGTTCTGTATACCTGTATCTAGCTTAATCCATAAGCGATAATGGATCATCTTATAATAAATAATACACGTCTAAACAATAAGTCATATGGAATCACAAATCATAAAGAAGAAAATGTGACTGGCTGTCACAATGACAATCAAAGCTCAAGTTACATTGTATTCTCACCCAACAAAACTGATACTGTGATGCCCTAAAAGCATTAATGGTCTGACATTCTGCAGTATGTAGAGTTTTGGGCTTTTATGTCCCAAAACATACCTGAAATTATTTGTTTTTTTCAGGTGGATGCCCACGGCAACATCCTGCTGACCAACCTCACCAACGAGATGAGTGGCGCCGACATGATGGGGGCGCTCAATGACCCGCGGGTCACCATGTTCTCCTACGACAGCGCCAGCATACAGTACCGCAAGCCCATGACCAGCCGGGACATGTACGGCCGGCCCGCCCTGGACCGCCCCGTGGCCCACAAGAAGAGTCGCTTGCGGAGGAGGGCCTCGCAGCTCAAGGTGAAAATCCCGGACCTGACGGATGTCAACGCCATAGACAAGTGGTCCCGCGTCATCTTCCCCATCACTTTCACCTTCTTCAACCTGGTGTACTGGCTCTACTATGTCCACTAAAAGGGGGACGACATGTCAAAAGCCTGAGGCGGCCACAAAAAAACACCAGACTGGCGCTTTGCTTACGTCGGTTGGGTCCTTGTACAGTGTTGCGCAAAAAAAAGTGTGTCTGTGGGGGGTTTGGGGTGGGCGGGTGGTCGACTTATCCAACCAGTTTGTATAAATTCTATTGCTGAATACACACAAATCCCCCGGATGTCTTTTCAATGTAAATACGATTTAATATACAATATATAAATATACATATATATAAGAGAAATATAATTTAATAAAATATCTCACCTTTTGATCTATTCATCAGTACAAAAAATGAAATAGATGAAATTACACTAAGGGATTTTAAATGCAAACATTTTTTTGTTTGGATTTTGTGCCAAAACGTTTGATTTTATCATACTAAGAGACAATGCTAGGTTTCCTTCTCTCAGCTTACTTTATCGCACTCTGCATGCAGATTAAACACTGCTTTTATTTACTATTACGTTTTTTTAAGACAACAAAAAACAGCCCAGAGCAGAAAAGAGAGGGTAAGCATTTTTTTTATCATAAATTAAAACCAATGCAGGTGACATGTCTTTACAGATGACTTTGTTTTATCCGTTTATCTTATGCTGAGCGCATGTCTGCTCTTTTGCACAGTACAATTAGTTTTTTTTTTTTTTTTTGCAGGGCAATATTTAGCCACTTATACTGTATACTTTTAAACAACCATTGCAATTAAGGTTAGTCCTGGTCAAAATGTTAAATGTAACTTGACCAATAATTAAATGAAAACAAATTTGTGAAAATTTCTACCTACAATATTCTCACAGTGTCTGTGAGCATGTATAATGTATTTTATTTATTTATAAATCAGGTAAAGAATGACCTATGATGTCACCATACATTTGAAAGTAATATTATGAAAACGTGAGGCCCCAAAAACACTCTGTTAATGTTTTTTGAACAATGACCAGTCCCAAATATCAATTTGTAAAGTGGTTGCCAAGCCGGCAACCAGGGATGAGCTGCTGGTGGTCAGAATTGTCCGATTATGGTCCTATGTAATTATTCTGCATATTTAAATAATTAAAAAGTTATATTAAAATTACATATGTATTATGTAACACATTTCCTTTTTTGGATGTATTTACTTTTTTTAACAGTTTGTTTTGTATGGTTGCATATAGAGGAAACTAGGCTGCATGAAATAGTTCTCTGTGGCCCAGATCTGGTCGCCCAAGACAAAAAAAAACAAGGAACTGTTTGACCAAACTTTTTTGATTTTCAGGCGGTATATCACTTCGATGCATCGATTCCTTTGAGAAACAGAAGTTCATTTCTCATCATTTGAAGAGACTTTATTTTAATAATTTTTTATGATTGTTGCTTATTCATATTATTATGGACCTTGCAATCTTCAATTCCATGGGGGCAAGCAAGCTATACTTTTAACAAGCCCCAGTCCTCACTGAATATTGAACAGCTGTGTCAAAAGGGGCTAAATGATTAAATTAGGACAAATAAGATAAGTCCTATGGCTATAATTTTGCTCATATGAAAGAGGGTAATTAATGTCACAATAAGTGCTGGTGGGAAGCCTCCATTGGCTGTTTCAAGAGGACTGAAGACAAATGACTTTTATGCTACCTTTGTGTTCAAAGAAACCAAAGTGATGTACGCTCACAAAGCTGAAGTTGTGTAATTATCAACAGCGTTTGAGATGGTAGGAATATAACAAATAAAAAGTGAAAAAAATCCAACTTCCTGATGCACTCTAACAAAGACAACCCCTCTTCTCCCTTCCGTCCGTTAACAGCATTGTGTGCAGACGTTAAATATGACAAACTCAACTTCCCGACTAATCGATTAGACAAGTCATCTTCTCAATGCGGAAGCAGGACCTACAGCATTTGTATGTGGGCAATAGTTTGAGAGGGCATATTGCAGGGTCACCTTGACAACCACCTCAGATCTACTCACAGGATGGTCCATCAATATGTGTACCAAAAATTAAACAGAACAAAAGTTTAGTACCAAAATGTTAAAGTTGCTTCTGTATTGCTGTCTTCGTGTCACACAGATTTCCACCAGCATAAGTGGCACCTGCATCATTAGCATTAAGTGAGATTCAAATATGCAGTATGACTCCCCAAAAAATATCCTGAAGGGTGGATTATTTTTTCATTGTTATACTAGAATAATGCCAAGGAGATGAATCAGACTGGAACTGCTTGTGTTATCAGGGCTCAAAAAAAAGAAAATAAAGATACATGAAAATAAAATACAAAAAGGCTAAACCAGATTATACTGGCCACAATAGTGTGCTCTCTCCTCATGGCTAAATAGTGTGCCTTTAATAACAATCTCAATATTTTCACAGGGTTTAACATAACTTATATCTATTGCGTAGGACTAAACTTTTAAGTTTAGACTAACTTTTTAAGACAAAGTAATAAAGAAAGACTTCTGAAGGAACTCAGCAGGGGACTCCAATGACATTTCTGGGGTTCTCACGATGAAAATATAAAACACTAACTAAATACAAAGTGTCAAGCGAGTAGACTATATGAAGACATTCCAGCATTTTGATGACAATCTGAGTTCAATGCTGAAAAAAAAGTAAAATATATATATATCCTGCAATTGTTTTTTTCATGCTATTGCAGTTTCTAAGCATCACAGAATAGATGGACTGCATTAGCTTTTTCCACAACAAAAGGGGCCCCTGAAGCATTACAGGTCCCTTGTTCTGCAGGAGAGGCAAATGGGGGCCTCAAACGGAAAGTTTGCCCACAAGGCTCTTGAGACATGAAAGGCTGTGCCGATCTCGATTGTGTACAATTACTGTACATTTGTATCTCTTTTGCCCTATATGTGCTCTGATGTGTACTGGCTGTGTGAATGGTGAGTGTGTGAGAGAATGCGTGTAGTGGTGATGGTGGTGGTGGGTACAAGGGTAATGGTACAAGGGTGTACATTTGCACATATTTGGATGTAAAGATATGTTCATGTGTGTAAATGGAAGACAACACAAAATATAACTTTGTTTTAAATTGTAAGAACTTGAAATAATAGACTTGAAATAAAATGACCCACCTCTCTGCCAACACAGTTCAAGAATGTGCATTTCATTTGGAGTAATAAGAACAATATGTAACTTTCTTCTTCTGTGTATTGGAGTACGATTTGCATTGAATATTGGTCTTATGAAGAATGATTGGCCAACGGTTGACCACTCAAAACTCCTTAATGGACCTTAAAGTATTTATGTTAGATATAGAATGGCAATAACTGCACTGTAGTTTGATTCCAGGAATTACTTATAAGTTGTTTTGTTTTTTTACAGCTTTGAGCAGCAAGCGTTCCCCTTGCAATTTAACAAAAACGTTAATTTATCATAGGCAAGTGCAATTTTACTATGAAAATGTGGATGCCGGCTTGTCTTTCAGTACACACATGAAAGTGTTTAGGGTACTTATAATTTTTATTTGATACATTATGTTTTGTGAAGTTTCTTGCAGAGCTTGAAGTTCCAAGAGACCAGTGATGCTGAAGGTAGAATTACTGCAGAATTTAACGTTTTCTTCTGCCTGGCTTCTTGCCAACATGAAAAGCCTTTGAAATATACAAGGCTGAAATCTCTTTTATGTGAAATATACAAACCTGAAAGCTCTTAATGGTGGGACAAGTGGAGATTCCACAGTAGATGTGAGGCAGCAGGATATATGAACAGAAAATAGTTGTTCACATTTTAATGAACATAAAAAACAAATGTGTGTTTAGCATCATAAACACCCTGTTTATAGCATGGTTAGCATATGGTGTGTCTGTAAGCTGCTTGGGGTCAGTTAAGCCATTGAATGTAAAGTTGTGAAGTAAAGAGAAAGGCAATCACGGTTCACCATTGCCCCATTTCCCTGACATAGCATTCGCTAATTTACCAGAAGTCCTTGTCCGGGACAAAGCATACACCGCCTGAACCCAGTCACGTACTGAGGGAGCACGCCATGTCTTGCGGCCTTCCTTATTTTCCGCTCACAGAGAGTGCTTCAGAAGAACAGATACAAAAAGACAGCGAGAGGGCAAGCTCCCACTGGAAAGTCAATTTGCATCATCATCATCATTGTCGTCATACTTTGAAAGAATTATAATTCCGGGCTGTGAAACTTTTGTTATGAACATGATGGGCATTTCATCTTTTCCAGGTCTCTGGAATTTGCCTACCAGCTTTCAAAACAAGGCATCAGCCCAAATTGCTAATAAATACTTGAATTCATTGTTGTCACAAAAGTGCACACCAGCCATATTTGGCAATGCACTGTTACTTGCAATATTCTTAAAATATATTAACCCCATAATTGTTTATGCTCTGCTACCTTCCACAAACGCTTCAGTCACTATTTAAATAGATTCACGTTGGCATTCCCATTCCAAAATGTACCTACATTAAAAGCAAGTAGAGCCCACATCCATGCAAATATCTATCTTGTGTTTACTCATAATTGGATTATTCACCAACATCATTAATACTATGTTGAATAACATGCAATGGTTTTAAATGTAAATGTGAATATTATTTATCACAGATATTGGCAATACTTATAAAATGAATTAGGATGCAAGGATTCTTTCTACACATTTATTGCACAAAATATGTTACATATTACAGAAATGGTTCTCAAACTCATTTGTGAGTATATACATTTACCAAATATTTGGTTACCTAAATACCTAATACCTAAAGTATTTTCACAATGATGACATCAAATGCCATCCTACTTCCTGTTCCTTCGGGCCCCAAAGAGAACCACAGTCTGTGATGGATTGGTTATTTCAGCTGCAGCACAACCTGCAAAGGCGATGAGTGAGTGACATCAGCAGTGTCTATGGACATTTAAAGCAGAAATCTCATAAAGACCCCTGTGCCATCTAGTGGTTAAAGGTGTTACAGAAATGTAGAGCGGATGTTTTTATGGCTTGTCACACTTGTATAACATGTGCCTGAGAACATCACAACATTTGTTGGTGTGTGGAACTGCACACAAGCCACTGACGAGCACAGACATGGCTAAATATTTATTTTCTACATTATATAGCTGAAGAGCTATGGTGTTATGCGACCTGTTTACACATAACTTCCGTAGCATCCATTCCAATGAATTTGGTGGTGTCCAACCGGATAACAAGTTTTTACCTCTCATGGCGACAATCAAAAACAGAACGGCATCAACATTCCGTTCTGTTAATAATATTGAAGTTAATATCCAAGGTTATTCTAAAGAAGGATATTCGTTGTGTTGAATTTTGTAAACAATTTGAAGAAATCAAAAGCATGAGGTATGACAACTCATTTGAGTATAGGTCCACATTTTCCATTCAGGAATGTACCTACACATCTGCACATCAAACTAGAAGTATACAATATAGTAGACTGTGTTTATTGTTTTTGTCTACTAAAAAGGACATATCAAACCCATCATATTGATAAAACTCGGCAAGAGATTTTGGCAGTAAATAGTCAGTCTAACCAACCCACATACTCTACAATACATTTTCCACATTTATAATAGATATGTCGCTATTGGGCCGATTTTTTATACCTAATTAATCTATTAAAGCTTTTAATTATGAGAAAAACATTTAAGCTTTTTGAAAACAAACACACACACACAGCCCCAGAGATACAAACAGAGCTAACACAGAGACACACACTACCTTGTTGGCTGCTTCTAGGGAGCTGATGAGTGTGTTCAACTCCTCCCTGCCCATCTCTATGGCAACGGACCGGAGAGCTCCGTTCTCTCGCACATACAGGCCGAGATTCAGAAGCGGAGTCTGGAGTGATGAAATCTTATCACTGGACAAGGCTAACTGCAGAGGATAACACAAAGACAAGACAACAGAAAGCTGAGTCAATGAGGGAGAACTGTTCAATTTATTGCCTGCACTTCTCAGAAAACTAAAATTAAACTGAAATTAACCAAAAACAAAGCAATTAATAAACTAGGACTGCAAGCAGTCACACAAGGTATTCACATCTAAATAATCAACAACCATGTTTCTAAAGTATACAATGTCAACAGCCACCTTCAAAACTGACCATTAAGAAATAAAAAAGAAATGGTCGAGGTCAGATTCAAACCAGCGACCCTACGTTAGTGAGGCAGGAGCTGTACCCCTACACTATGTGGACATGTCAATAGCTGGGTTCAAATCATATTATGTTTTAAGAGGGAGTGGTCTTCCATTAGTGGCTTATGAATGCCTTATAAAGCGGTTTACTGGAAGTAAACAAATACAATTATCACAAATAAATAAATAAATATTTATAAAATTATAAATAAATAATCAAAGACACACACACACACACAGACAAGGTGGTTTCATAGTAGATGCCGTTTATGTGTGATATTTTGCCACAGACGCAGTGGTTACATAGTAGATGCCGTTTATGTGTGATATACTCCCATCTGCTGGCGAATTGGTGACACCAAAATCGTATCACATGTTAAGGGGGGTGTCTTCTGTGATATTCTGCCAACTGCTGGCGATTTGGTGCATTAACAGCAATCACGTTAATTGTCACTGTGACGTCATGGAATGAGATATCGACACCAAATTTTTACACATGTTAAGGGAGGTGTCCTCTATGTGCATGCCAAGTTTCAAGTTGCTGCTTCCTTCTGAAGCTGATATAGTAATGTTCGATCATTTGCATATTAAGAAATTGCCATAACTCCACAATTTTTTACCCAATCATAAACATATGAAAGATTTAAGCTCAGACAAGTCCACAGATCATGAATCTGAAATCCATTTTTGTTGGGAAGCTCTGGTTCTGTAGAAGAAGATTTTTGAAGGTTTCACGACATTTTCACTATCATGGCAGACTTTATGGTCCCAAGAGGATAAAATGTTCAGCATGTAAAATAAGGCATATAATAGGCACACCAAGTTTCCAAAATTTTTCATCAATAGGGGCGGAGGGGCTGATCGTTTAACTTTGACCGGATGTTATAGCGCCACCTATGCGCAAATCGCCGGCAGACTTTTTTGAGACCTGCTTACTCCAGATATGCATAAATCCCCCAAATTTGACAACTTTTGATTACTCCACCGCGGAGATATAAGCGTTGCCAATCAAGAATAATAATAATAATTAAAGCTGCAAGCAGCGATTAACGGGTGTCGAGGCTTAGGCAGACAAGACAGACCAGTGAGACTTTGACAGATTTTATACAGTTGATGAAGTTGGAATGGCCTCAGCTCAATTGTGGTGATTAGCCTTCAATGTTTTATGAAAGTGTATCAAAGTCAGGGTTCAGCAGTTACGCTCGTTTAACACTTTAAAATAGAGTCATAACTGGCATAGCATGTAGACACACACACACGCGAAAGTGGCAAGTGCATTGCATCAACATTGCAAACAGTTAGGTCAGCGCTTATGGACTTTACATTGTACTGTATTGTTTTTGGTTTAAATCCAGGAAGAAGCTTTACTTTGATCAAACACTGTTTAGAAATGTGAGAGAATAGTATTATATATTGTCATACAGTATGAAGATAATGATAGTAAATGGATTGTTTTTAATGTAATGACAGCTTCAGACACACACACACTTTAGGTTTACTTTGATTAAACACTGTTTAGAAAAGTGAGACAAAAGTATTATATATTGTCATACAGTATGAAGATAATGATAGTAAATGGGTTGTTTTTAATGTCGTGACAGCTTCAGACACACACACACACAAGTATTGTTTTAGGTTTGAATCAAGGAAGTATTATATATTGTCATACAGTATGAAGATAATGATAGTAAATGGATTGTTTTAAATGTAATCACAGCTTCAGACACGCACACACTTTAGGTTTACTTTGATCAAACACTGTAATGGATTGTTTTTAATGTAATGACAGCTTCAGACACACACACACTTTAGGTTTACTTTGATCAAACACTGTTTAGAAAAGTGAGACAAAAGTATTATATATTGTCATACAGTATGAAGATAATGATAGTAAATGGATTGTTTTTAATGTAGTGACAGCTTCAGACACACACACACATTCACACACACACACACACACACACACACACACACACACACACACACACACACACACACACACACACACACACACACACACACACACACACACAAGTATTGTTTTAGGTTTGAATCAAGGAAGTATTATATATTGTCATACAGTATGAAGATAATGATAGTAAATGGATTGTTTTTAATGTAATGACAGCTTCAGACACACACACACACACAAGTATTGTTTTTGGTTTAAATCAAGGAAGTATTATATATTGTCATATAGTATGAAGATAATGAAGTGAGAGAAAAGTTTTATATATTGTCATACAGTATGAAGATAATGATAGTAAGAGTGGTTCAATGGGATTGGAACCAAGGCATTCTCACCGTTTTGAGCCTCTGGCAGCCATGTTTTTGGGCATAATTTGAAAAGTGAGATATCTATCTTGTTCGGAATTTCATGCTGAACAACTTTTCTATTATACTCAAGATGATAGGAGTCCATATAGAGTTTTGAAAAGGCATTTTAAGCCCATTCTGACGGTTTTTTGTCTCTGGCGGCCATTTTGTTTTACCAAAATTAAAATCGGAAAATGTACTCTTGTTCAGAATTCCATGCCCAACAACTTTTGTATTGGACACAAGATCATAGGAATCCATCCTGATGTCGAACAACGCATTTACGTCCATTCTGACCGTTTTTAGCCTCTGGCGGCCATGTTGTTTCGTCCAAATTGAAGATTTGAAAACGTCATCTTGTTCAGAATTCCATGCCCAACAACTTTTGTATTGGACTTAAGATCACAGGAATCCATCCTGATATCGACAAAAGCATTTTAATAAATGTTTCATTTTTTTCATCTGGCGGCCATGTTGTGGCGGCCAACATTAAAATCACAAAAAGTAATCTTGTTCAGAATGTTATGCCCAACAACTTTTATATTGGACACAAGATCATAAGAATCCATACTGATGTCGAAAAACGCATTTACGTCCATTTGGACCGTTTTTAGCCTCTTGCGGCCATGTAGTTTCAGGAAAATTGAAAAAGTGAAAACGTCATCTTGTTCAGAATTTCATGCCCAACAACTCATCAATTTTACTTAAGATCATAGGAGTCTTCCTTGATGTCGAAAAAAGCATTTAAATCAAATTTTCAGTTTTTTTCGTCTGGCGGCCATGTTGTTTTGTCAATCAACTTATATCTTATTTAGGCATTTGAGGTTTATAATCCTGATTGTGTGACAGTTGATCCCGCTCAAATCCAACACTTCCTCTAGGAACTGTGGTCATTTTAGTCACAAGCCACGCCCTTTTTTATGCCACGCCCCAATTGAAAAAACATGGGTACCATGTTGTTCAGAATTTAATCTTGAACAACGTTTGTATTGGAGCCAAGATCATAGGACTCCACCTTGATGTCGATATAAGCATTTTTGTGTTCGGCGTTGTTAAGCCACACCTTCTTTCAAAGTTAATAGCTCCTGGGGGCCTTATGCTTTATTGCACAGACTTTTACTGAAGAACGATTAAAGATATTGGTCCAAAGATTATGTGTGGCCAAGGATTTCTGTGTATCTCAAAAAACCTAGGACTTCTACTGATTTTAATGTTTTTAACAAAATTCAAAATGGCGGAAAATCTATCATGGCGGAAGTCATAGGTTCTTGAGGCATATTTGTTCAGCATGAGAAGATGCATATATGACCAAAGTTTCATGACTGTAGGTCAAAGTAGTCTGGAGATATGATTTGCCTATTTTGGACGATTGCAATAGCGCCACCTTTGGGCCAATCAGTGCAATTTTTTCACACAGATCTTCTTTTGTCCTCCTCTACAGCTGTAGCAAGTTTTTATAAGAAGTTACCAAGCGGTTTAGGCTGTGTAAGTCGATTTTCCGTGACATACTAATAATAATAAAACCAGCAATAACAAGAGGTTGTCTTGGACTTCGTCCTCGACACCCTAATAATAGGCGACCGCGACAATAACAATATGTATCCACAGATACACTGTGAATACCTAATAAATATTCAAACAATTATAATGTATATAAAGTAAACACAAATCTGATCCACAAGGTTGTTGAATGTAACACACCAGTGCATTTTATGAGCAGTAGACATTGCAAGTGGTACTAACAAGGTTTTAAGAACCAAACTGCAGTACCAAACCAAACTGATAACATGTGTGGATTCTGAGCAGGACTGGTTTTGTTACAGGTCTGTGCACAATTCATGTCAAGTCATTGGTTGATCATGCAACTGTGGGAGAACTTTGGAAGGAAATATCTACTTAACCGAAACCCTAGCTCTTTGGACTTCACAGAACACACAGAGCATGCAAGTAAAATCACTGGAGCCCTTCTAGCTAACTTACTGTGGGAGTGTGTAGATGATGGCTGGTTTAAGCAGCCTCACCTGGCCCGAGTCAGACTGATTGGACTCTGGGGCTGGGTGAGGCTGCAAATCTGTTGCACATTAAGCAATCAGTGTGCACAGGTTAAACCAGCCATCACCACACACACACTCAGGGAGAGCTCTCCTACATGGCAGTATGGAGCGCCATCTGCATGTACCATCGTACTCAACCTTTACAATAAACCGGTCTTTCAACATCACCACCCTGTGTCCAATTGTTTGGAGGAGCCTGAGGAAAGTGACCTAGGTGGCGTGGGAAAAGTGACCTAGGTGGCGTGTAGTAATGGTCTTTGCTACACTTACCTAATGCAAAAGACACAAAATGGAGAGTGAGAAAATACTTTCATAATTTCCTTTTAGGGTTAATAATTAACTTTAATTCGATTAGTGCTTTTGCCATCTGTAGAGTCTGTGCATTACCGTAACATACACACATATCTTACACAACGCTGGAATAAGGTCACGATGAAGGCCTTGGACTGCCTGGACTACTTTGTATTTTAGCAGGCAACAGTCATATCGTTGAGTTGTGAACGTTTGTTTTTTAGATATCTTCCACTCAATGTTCGGTGAATGGTGAAATAATAGGCAGGAAGCGGAGAGCTACGTTCGGATCGAGTCTACGTGCACTGTTTATAGAGTAATATCAGATCTCTAGAATCTGCGCCCTACTGTGCATTTAGAGGTTTGCGGTGGAGCAGAATGTCCATACGATTAGCCACGTTAATCGGCACGAGTGACGAGTGAATTTCAAAAACAGTTTGCCGTCTCTTTTCCATGGATCTGCATCTCCGTTCTCCATATGCCTGATGCTCACCAAAACTGCTCTGCGCTCCATAAGAGTAGTTAACGTTATGGATACGACTTGGATTGTGATATGAAAGATAAAATGATAATGTTAAACGGAACATGCTGCTGTGATATTGTCGGACACACATACTTTTAAAAGGGAGCCGTTGTTTGATAGGAGACATTGCTATTGAATATTTTACTTAATTTTTAAATATTTCAAATAAAATATTCACTGATTTTATAAAGGTTTATCCATGTGGGTTAAACATTCATAACTAATATAATTTGTCAAAATCCCTTTGATGTGCCTATTCTGCCTAAGAGCCCTTTGTGTGTATGCGTCTGCCAAGAATGTTGCAATATTAACACTCAGGTCTTGATAGGATATTTTGGAAGTACTTGTATGGAAATATGTAGTCCACAAACTGCCACCTGACCGACACACACTGATTCCATAAGACGAAAGTGATATATTGTCATTGTTTACCATCTTGGTAGGCAATCTCATGCTAAATGCTTTTTGGCAGAATCTTTTCAAGGAAGTCATTTTGAGAATTATTTTTGATAAAGGTAGTTTTGGTGAAGCCAGAAGTGGTGGTTATAACGGTTTGATCACCCAGACCGGTATTGTCCTTTACCGTCCTCATTAAGGATCCTGATGGACCGGGGACGGCTGGTCCTGGTCCTAACCCTGGGAGAATGAGGCTTTTCTAAAGTAGCAGGGAAGGGGGTTGAGTGGTGAGGTGAAGTACCTTTAGTTGCCAATCAAAGTCCTGCAGAGTGGTGCTGGACATCAGGTGGGTTCTCTTGAGTAGAACCTGGCGGATCTCCTCCCGCCTGGCTTCAAGCACACTCAGCACAGTCTCGCCGTAGCCGGGGCCCACATCCCTCAGCCCCGCCAACACCTACACCATAAAAGCCAGGGGAAAGACAAGTGGTCGGGTTACTGCTGGTTTATGGGTCTCAATGAAACCTCAGAGCATGATGGTAAGAAATGCGACACACCTCTAAAGTCCTCCTGATTCATTACCCCATGATACTGAACCTCTAATAGAACAGGACACATTGGCAATAACAAATATCGTCAATGGGATGGATTGAAAAAGAACTGCCTTTCATCACAAAGGCTAAATGTTAACCCCTCACAATGTGTCAAACTAAAAGTATACAGCTGGACACATTAAAACGTCCAAATAAAATGCCATTTCATATGGCTACTGTATTAAAATAATTGTTTGATTATTTTACCTCTTCATCCGAGCAGTTTTCCCCCACGGTCTTACGGAAGAGAGACGATAGGCAGTCCGTCAGTCCCACCCACTCTCCCAGGCTCCACGTATCACCGTAGTCCACAATGCGTGGAGGTTCCCTCCCACAGAGCTCGTCCACCACCTTGTGACATAGCTGTTACAGGAAGAGCCGTCCATTTTCTTTCATTATTTCATGTTGAACAAAGCATACAGTAACATTACAGTGGGCCATACCTTACACATTTACAATAATCAATTTCAGTATGAGAATTTGTTATTGGTTTCTTGTTATTTTGTTACAAATACCTTGCAAGAAGCTACAAATCAACAGACAACAAAGAACAAAATAAGTGTGCTGTGCTTGCTTAACCAGTATGTTGTGTGTATAAACAACCCTGTTCTCATTTTGACAAAACACTTCATACAACCCTATTTTTACTTTAACGCCGGTTTCTTTATTCATAATTTGTTTGACACGTTCAACTAAAGAACAGGCTAATTCAGACCATCAGTTGTATTATGGCAAGCCATATATGATATTTGAATCTACCGCCATCCTTGAATCGTTTGCATTGGTACCTGGAGCTATAGGCATAGCGATGTGCTTTTGACTTCATGTTTTATTGTTTAACAGTCGTGGTACTCAATTTAGCTTTATTTCAGACACATCGTTTAATATCAGTACAACATTTAATAAAAGTACAATACAAGGACAGACAGTACAGAAATATGTACAAGATCATGGCATTTCACAAGACCACAGTGATTAAAACATGCATACAGGCAATTGTTCCCGTGTTTAAAAACAAACAAACAGGATACCCTGTGTCACTCTGTGTGACTCTTGGCTCAGTTATGATGTTATGATTTTTTGAATCAATTAGCCGACACATACATTTAAATTCCTCATCACAGCATGAAAGGTGGGAACATTGATAGTCACAAACATATGGTTTGCACTTGTCCATCTTGGGAGCTTTTGCAAGATTCTGAATGCCTCATTAAATGCCACCTGAAGATTTTTTGCCAGCCAGCAAAATATTGTTTTAGCCCGCCAGCATATTGGCTTCTGCATAGTTTGCAACGCCAGCTCTGCACATCGTCGTCATCGCATGAATCACTCCTGATGATATGACCCAAATAACGTTGTCTTACTTTGTTCACCATATTTTTCGCTTGGTCACACTGTTTTTTGAGTTACGACCTAGTCGTAACGATAATTCCCTACACGGAGTGCCCTATTCATGAGAACATAAGTCTTATCTGATTGTGTTTAATGGCGATAAACTCACCAATATTGCACCTCTACGGACAGCTTGGGTCATCCAATTTGTATCTGCACGGCTTTGGTTTCACAAAAATCGACTTCTGTCATACGAGCAACTTTCTGTCAACCGGTCTGAAGCGTTTAATCACTTCAGAACACTTTGTAAAATGGAACGCTTAACAGTCTAACAGATTCATTTGAACGCTAAACAGACAGTTACTCATACATAACAATCGTTGATTTTTGTGAAACCAAAAGCATGTCGATACAAAGAGGATGACCCAAGCTGTCCGTAGAGGTTTAAAATTGGTGAGTTTATTGTTATTAAATACAATCAGATAATACTTGTATTTTAATGAATAAGGCACTCCATGGAGGGAATTGCGACTGTTGGTTGTGTAATATTTGTATCGAAAACTATAATAACCACGGATACATAACAAAGTTTAATACTCACACTTTGACATTCTGTTGAGGGTAACTTCCTGAGGGACATCATTGTTCCATTAATTCCGCCTTTGGTCATGTGACTGTGATCATGTGATCATATGATCATGTGACAGCGTTCGCACGGGTTCCTGTTGACGTGCAATGGATGGCAAAAATATAAGGTTTACTAAATAGGACAAATTAATATACATATGCACCGTTGTAAGTAGAATTAGGCCTTTAAATCCAGAGTTGTGTCATATTTTGGTACTAGTTCAAATACCAAGTCGTCGTTTGGGACACTTATAAATGTTTGAGTATTATGAGCGCATACAGGTCCTCTGGGTTAGCTGTTCTCTGAAGAAGTGAAAGTGGAAAACATTCCGCTTTGTTTGCAGTGGGTGTTGGTCCCCAGAGTGACTCTACAGGAGATCGTAGTTTTTCCCCGTATTAACGAAGTAGCCTACCGTATGGAAATTCGACCGTGGTAAAAAAAAACTATGAAATTCGCATACAGGAATTCACGTCTTCAAAGCATGGTAAGTCCTATTTCAGTTTCGATGTTTTGATATGGTGTGCAGACACATGAGTATAGCGACAAAACATGCTGTCCTATTTTTTGCATATACTTGCCCTTTACCACTGTTTTCTTTACCGTACACCTTCTGACTTTACTTAATACGGGGGCTTGAGATGGCAGATTCATTGGTCACAGAAAAGATTGCCACTGCAAGCCAGGATAAGGCCATCTGCCATACAGGTGATTTACTGCATGAGACAGGATCTTGAATGCACATGAAAGTCCGCACAGTTGGTTGAAAGTATGAAGCATGAACTATCAATTAATATCAGTGGTGTATTCGTCAAGAACTACCATATAAGTATCCATAATACCATAATATACACTATATATAGTATACTAAACTCTCAATGTTATAGACATATTCCATAATATGTATTCAGGTGGAAGTGGGTGTGGCCTATCACATCGTTTTCATCCAAGGTCGGAAATGTGGCAAATGTGGTATTCATTCATATATACTGGTAGCATATCTTCATATGTATGAGTCATATTTCAAGATAAATATTAGATCCCCACGAGTTGACAATTCTGTGTGAAGTCAGAGATGTGGTATTTCTTTTTAAAGCAGGCACAAATCATTTTGTAGTTTATATTGTGAGATTAAAGGAAATGTGGATTCATTTTGAAACAGTAGTGGGTGAGTCAGTTAAGTTATTAAAGGGATACACTACAGTGTAACCAATTAATAAACTTAACTGAGTCATTATTATAGTATACCTCCACATGTGGACACTACCAAATGTGTAATATTTTTCTTCAAGAGATGAGACATTGTCAGACATGTTAGATATCTCTCACGTTTGTGCAAAGAATTTCCAAGTCATACGCAAAGCCAGGAAGGCACAAGTGACTTGAAACCAGCATGTTTACTATTTAGGGATGCAACTAACAAATATTTTGTATTGTTGATTAATTAATTCATTACTTCATTAATTAGTAATTTGTTAACTTAATATGGCAGCATCTAAGATAAATGTAATTAAATAAACAAGTACACCAAATATAAACATTTCTGAAGCTGTAACAAATGCAAATACAGTCAGGTTACAGTCAAAGATAGACTATAGCTTCAAGGAGGCTTGACTATCACCAATTATTAAGCCTCACCAAAGGCTTGCTTATAAAGCAGAAGTAACTGCTTTTATCTTCATAACATTAGATTATAGGTTTTGTGACCTTATGTTTGCAGTTACATCCTTACATATTTGTTTCTATGGTGTACTTGTTCTTTCTATCTGGCTTGGTTTTCCTCTAATACATTTTTCACATAACTCCATCCATTTCAGGGGAAATAGTGCATATCATTTCTTAAAAGAGAATTTATTATAATTTTTTATCTGGAAAGTATTTCATTATTTTGGATATGTGCATCATGCATACATTCAATCAGCAATGAATGATCACACTGTTGTGTGTGTGTGTGTGTGTGTGTCCTGTTCTCATAGGATGATGGCCATGTGAAATCCACTTAGAGATATATCACTGAGGGGGGGGGGGGGCTAGGGGGGAGAGAGTGAGTGGAAGAGAGGCCACGCCCCTCTCTCCATAACAGCCGCTTTAGTGAGAATACCCCCACTGGAAGCAAAAAGGTGGTCCTAATAATGGAGCGCGTCCATTGGCTCAGGCAGCGCTGTCAGCAGCTGGTGGCTAGCGACGGAGCTCGTGGCTGGTACTCTGCCCCCGACGGCCCGCCTGCTAACATGCAGCTGGGGGCGAGCGGTGCCCCCGCTTCGTGCAGGCTGGGCGGGAAGCGGAGAACTGTGATCGCCCGGCGCGGGCCGTATCAGCCAGAGTACCGTGCCGTCTCCAAGGAGTACCAGGGCAACGCCATCCGCACCACCAAGTACAGCCTGCTGAGCTTCGTCCCCATGAACCTCTTCCAGCAGTTTCGCAGGTTTTTTCCATTTATACAAATTTAATGGACGCCTAAAAAGTCTACGTTGTATTTATGAATCGCTTTTCGAGACACTCAAAGAAACGAAACAATGGCAATACAATATGGGAGTGAATAACAGAACAATAAAATATCAATAAAAAGTCACATAAACATTTAAAAGCATATAAATTGAAGGTGCAATGTGCAACTCTGTGACACATTATGTCATGAAGACGCTCTCTTTAAACTATTAGACTTTTTCTGTAGAATATAGAGATACAGGTAGGGAGGCTTCGATATTGAAAGATATGTTTACTTAAATGAATAAATTATCTTATCCTGTGTAGGGTAGCCAACCTCTACTTCCTGTTCCTGGTGCTGCTGAACTGGGTGCCAGCGGTGGAGGCCTTCCAGAAGGAGATCACCATGGTGCCTCTACTGGTGGTTCTCATCGTCATCGCCTTCAAAGATGCTCTGGAAGATTACAGGCGCTACCTGTTCGACAAGACGGTCAATCACAACCTGGTCCGCATTTACAGCAGGTGATGTAGGACGCCGTGTGATTTATTGACCGATTGATTTTTTCATTAATAATTTCTTTTTTGTTCTCCTTTCTACATGACTCAATTTACAGAACTAGTTAAAGGATATGTTAGCTATTATGTACCTAAGGGCCTGTCCAGTCCAAAGGCTAGATTCAGAACCATTTTTTCAGGAGAACATACTGAGACATGTATAATTCCATTGTATCTTTTCAAACGAACGACAACTTTTCCCGTTGACTTCCGTCAACCCAGTTATAGCCCAGTTATACCGCTACAGAAAGAAGCCAACAAACTCATAACTGAACGAAGTCGCAAAATAATGGTGTCTACACTATAGAATCCTGCTGCATCATATGTGGCTATAATGGTGTCTACACTCTAGATTCTAGAGTGTAGACACCATTATATCCACAGAGTGTCTATCATGATTCTAGAGTCTAGAATCATGCTAGTCCAGTGTTTCTCAAAGTAGGAGGACCACCTTCCTTGGGAACCCAAGTGTATAAAAAAAAAGCACAGGCGGACTGAACAATTCAAAATGTTTTGCACACAAGAGCTATATAATAATGACAGCCAAGCGTATAGAAACAAAGCACAGGCAGACTGAACAATTCGAAATCTTTGCACACAATAGCTATATAATAACGATGGCCCAAGTGTGTGCACCGAAGTGCCAAACTTTATTTTCACCGTGCACAAACTGCACAAGCCGACTTAACCAAAAATGATAACCGCGGCCCTCGCATATGGTTCATACGGTGATTTGACGCATGTCGCACACCTCTGAAATGTTGAAGCTCTGCAAGAAGAGTGCCCTAACTGTGTGTCTCTGTGCTCTGTTCTCTACACGTTGACGAGGCAACTGACATCAACAAGGACTGTGTTTTAATAGCTTACGGTCTAAATGGCAAACTTATCCTTACATTTTTTTATTCTGTAAAGATAAAGAGTATACAGTTCAGTGACTTATTCCCTTCCTTTATTATAATCCTATCTTCATGGTTCGCTGTAAAGGCATGACGTCGATTTACGTGTCGGAAGGGGTGAGGCTTTGATCCTTTGAGCCCATTGGGCTAGTTGCTCTCTACATGTTATCTGATGGCCATCATAGGGCATGACAGACGGAAATAAAAACACCCACTGGAGTATAAGTTGATCAACAGAAAATGAATACTTTTCAAGAGGTAAAAATATCCTCATATATATTGAAGAGCATCCTATACGCCTTTTAGGAGACAAAGTTGGAATTTACAAGCTTGTAATTCATGCAGAACTTGGCGAAGTGGTTCCGGTTCTTTCCTTCCCAGAAGCATGTTGGGAGGAAGAGACGAACGGTGGTTTCCTCCATTAGTACAGGTGGCAAGGACCTGCTTAAGCTCCAGCAGCCCTACAGCGGCAACAAGATACGGACCACCAAGTATTCTCTGCTTTCCTTCCTGCCCAAAAACCTGTTTGAGCAACTGCATCGCTTCGCTAACATTTACTTCCTTTTCCTCGCTGCGCTGAACTTTGTCCCCGTGGTCGAAGCATTCCAGCCTGAGGTTGCAATAGTCCCCATTGTGTTGGTGATGTCAGCGACAGCCATAAAGGATATATTGGAAGACTACAGGAGGTCTAAGTTAGACAGCTGCATTAACAGGCTCTGCTGTCAGGTGTATAATAGGTATGGGTGCACTTCATTGTCTTTTTACTTTCTCTAGAGACATGCTAGGAACACACCTCCTCCTTCTAGATTAGGATATTTCCCGTAAATGTTAGTTTCCACAGTAATGACTACCAACTTGATTTAGTGTTTGCACAAAACGTATGTAAAGAGAAGAACCACCTGTCAATTGCCGGTGATCGATTTACACCTTGTTTGCTTCCTGTAATATATCTGCGGTGGCAATATTATCTTTAAGCATATCCTCATGTGGATAGTTGCAATGTTGGCCGTTGCCATTACGTGGTGATTTTCTAATCCCATTAGCGATGATCCCACTGTAATCTTAATTGCTCATGACTATGTTGAAGACTGACAGGCACAGGTTTACAGAATCAGCACAAAGGTACCTAGAGAAATACATTAATACACTAAACTGTTGTTTGTATTTAGTGGTTGTTTTAGATTATTCATTTATAAATATGCTGCACTTATTTATATTTGACGGATCTCACCTAAGAGAGGCCAATCCCTCTCTTAACCCTAACCCTCTCCACTGCTACGTCGGATGACTTCATGTTTTCAGGTCAAGACATTGACTGTGCTTTTCCTCCCCGCACACATTGTTTGACTGACGTGACTCTTCTTTCTACTCTTGCAATAGCAAGCAAAAAGCCTACATTGACCAGCACTGGCAGGATGTCAGGGTGGGAGACTTTATTCGCCTGTCCTGCAACGAGATCATCCCGGCCGATGTGTTGCTGCTGTACTCGTCGGACCCCCGGGGCATCTGTTACATTGAGACGGCCAACCTGGATGGGGAGACCAACCTCAAACAGAGACAAGTGGTCAAAGACCTGCCACTGCAGGTATGGTGCATTTGGAGTTGGTGCTATAAAATGCAGGGAAGTCCCACCGGTATGAATGAAATAAACCCTATCAGAGTGGGGACCTGAACGTTTCTGCATCAGTGTCTGTACATACAGTTTATCATAAAGAGTGCCCTTGTCCACATCCTCTCCAGTGGGATTTTCTCTGCGAACATGTCTCTTGTCTCCGAATGTTCTCCGATATTGTTGTCTGTCGTCGTGCTCAGACATGCTTTTGATACCATCTGCAGACAATGTATTAATGCGCCATTGTTATCGTACTTTATGAATTCCGTAATTTAAAGTCAGCTCATAAACCCAGTCTTCGAGAGACTCAGGATTGTAGGGGCATGGTATCCACCCACTGTTTTGTGTAGTTTGTACTTCCTCATAGTCTGAATGACGCTGTAGCTTCATTCAGCTGCATCTCTGGTGGCTCGCATGTACGGTAATTTGTCACTGGCTTGGCCACATGAGTTTGACCCGCTTGACTACGAAGCCAGGAGAGTAAATCTATTCCTGCAGTTTAAATCATCTTGAAGGAATAAAAGGAAATCAATAAACTGAAATTACTTGTGATGCTATGGATTTCATGGAACTGCATACCTTGTTAACCCTTAATAACATAATTTGAAATAAAACTGGTATTTCTGTTGTCCGTCACCTTAAGTACATCTTATCTTAAATATGGTAAATTACTAATAATTGCAATCAATGGGATTTTTATTGTGTGCCTTGTGTGTAATAAGGCACAAACTATTAAACTATTAACTAATAAAAACGATTAAGCAATTTTTATCATTACCATTTAAGGTGTGTTAATTTCCATGGAAACAAAAGTACTAATTTCCTATTTTCTTTGTTGGGGGAGTTTATACATGGTATTTCCATACCAATGATGTGTGCCCATAAGTGCCTGATGCAAATACTCAAGTACGTGGCCTGTAATCTAGACGTGTGTGTGTGTGTGTGTGTGTGTGTGTGTGTGTGTGTGTGTGTGTCCGTGTCCCAGGGATCGGAGCTGACTCCAGAGAGCTTCTATTGTCGTATTGAATGTGAAAATCCTAATAATGACCTGGGCCGGTTTCGAGGTTACATGTATGTATTATCACACGTCATAATCCGTAGAATAGTATTGATCATTGGTTACACTTTAGCTACGGTATTCACAAATGTGTTTTAGTATTTCAATTTCAATGTTAATATATATATATATATATATATTTGTTATGTAGAATTTCTTCGGGGATAACGAAATCAATATAGGTAGTATCTGAACATGTAAACACAATATACAAACACTACCTAAACTTCCACATTAAGTTCTTATAGGTTTTACTGCATTGCACTATTTACACTATATCCTGGACTATTTCTGGTGTCCTCCAACAGGGAGCACTCCAATAAGGTTCGTGTTGGTCTCCACAACAACAACCTGCTACTGCGGAGCTGCACCATCCGCAACACTGAGACCATCGTAGGCATCGTCATCTATGCTGGTAAGCCTAATATAATGCCCTATTTGGGGTGCTGTCTAATCTTTTTTTTTTGTTCCATGTATAATGCAGTGCTTAATACCCTTAGTGCACCGTAAAGAAGTGTCCAACTGATGCACTAAATGCAATACTATCCGATGATGCATAGCGGTTTTTATTAACACATACAGGTTATTTACACTAATGAGCTGCCACGGGTGATATCAAACAAGTGTCTGCTTGTTTATGTGCAACACAGCAAGTGTCTTGAATGGGACTCAATGGGCCTTATTCACCTAGCTTGGCTCCAAGCAGTAGCTGGAACCAACTCAAAACTGCCACTTTGAGTTTGGTTGAGTGAGAAACACATTGTGAATTCAATGGCAACTTTGCTCATTGGTTGGTTGGGGGTTGTAGATTTCGTTCCGGACGCATAGCTTAAGCAGTTTTGCAGGAAAGAAAACTTCTCAACTGAAATCCAAGCAGGTGCGTACTGGTTGCTCGGATACCAGTTAAGAAAATAAGTCAAGCTGGATAACTGTCATGGCAATTCCTTTATGAGATATTGCATCTAGGACAGATTAAACTTCTAAATACAAAAAAGCACACAATAGTTGTAGAAAATTAACCTATTAATGTATGCATACACCAGTCTACACCAGCAGAGTGAGCCCAGAATACAGTTTCACACAGCCTTTTAACAGTTTCACTCCCTCCCCGCAATGCAATTGTCCTTGTGTTAAAGAGGAAAATGTTGCCATAAAGGACAGAGTTGCCCGTGTTCTTGTATAGATAAGGGGGGTCACTGATTTGTGTTTATCAGTGGATGAACAGTCAGGTTTCAAATACATATGGAAAGAACTGAAAATGGTAATTGTTATACTCTTCTCAGGCGTAGGCCACAACATGGTTACAGGAAACTGAAGGAGGAATAAGAAAAATGTAGCATTTGTTAGACTGTAAAACGGGTTAAACGTGGTTACAAATACAAGTTGAAATGAATGCAGTTCAGTGCATCATCAGTCCTGCAAACATCAGTTTTAAATATCTTCTATAGTATATTATTTCAACCACAATTTAAAAAGGGAATTCAAATCAAACAGGCTGTTGAACGAATGCACAGCAGCAAAAATAATTATTTGTAATAATTGGGTTTTTGTTATTGATTGGATGTTGGACCAAATCAGGTCATGAGACCAAAGCCATGAAGAACAACAGCGGGCCGCGCTACAAACAGAGCCGGCTGGAGAGACGCCTCAACATGGACGTGTTGTGGTGTGTGATCCTGCTTTTTGCCATGTGTCTGACAGCAGCCATAGGTTGGTAATTCCATTGGGACATTTAATTTAATATTATTTACATCACTAATGTGCTGATTCATTCAGTGAAGAACGATCTTTTTGTAAACAAAACTGTATTTTGCCAATGAGTCACCATGTACAAGTTCAACCTTGTTTTTTTAAAGACGTTTAGATGGAAGCAACATTCCAAATGTGGCCGTTTGTGTAGTTACTCTTTAACCATGCATTTCAAATGCTGTGTTTCTATTAAGGCATCGTTCAAGCCAACCTCTTTATGTTCTTCCCCCAGGGCATGGTCTCTGGCTCCAGCGATGGAGTGATCCCATTTATTCCATCGCTGAGGAGGTGTCTCCTACACTGGCGGGATTCTACGTCTTTTGGACGATGATCATCGTGCTGCAGGTAGATATAGATATATTAAAGTGATCATGGACAACAGGATGTAAAAACTTAAAATAATGTATCCTCCACACATCTAGCGAATATCTCAAGAACAATATGTTAATATTCATCTGAAAGTCAGCTCAAACTCTAAAGACTCAGGATTGTAGGGTCTGAATACCACCCCCTCCCCCACTATTGTACTTCCTCAAAGTTTGCACCGTCGCCATTATGTGAATGTACGGCAATTGGTTGCCTGCTTGGAAAATGCTCCAACCATTAAATTAACGTGAAGGAATAGAAGAAAACCGATAGACTGATATGAAGTCAGATTGCAATGGATCTGATGATCATTTGATGATCATTTTCTGATGCTTATTGCACACCCTGATAACCCATAATAACATAATTAGTAGTACATTGCAGATTTCTATTGTCCATCACTTTAAGTATTGGATCATTGCCAAGAAGTCCACTTTGTCACTCATTTTCTTTGGACCTCTTTGCTATCCTCTCCCACCCCCTCCATCCCTTATCTGACAGGTGCTAATCCCCATTTCCCTGTACGTGTCTATCGAGATTGTGAAACTAGGCCAGATTTATTTCATCCAGAACGACTTGGCACTGTACAACGAACAGCTGGACTCGGGGATACAGTGCAGGGCACTCAACATCACAGAGGACTTGGGGCAAATTCAGTACCTCTTCTCCGACAAGACCGGCACGCTGACGGAAAACAAGATGGTGTTCCAGTGTTGCACTATATATGGGGTGCAATATCCACACACGCAAAACGGTGTGTTACTGTGTTAAGATCCTATCTGCTTTTCTTATTATCCATTTACTATTTTGTTAGATCGATATTATCTGACGTTCAGGTTGATTTCGTAAAATGTGTCTTAGGTTTATTTGTAACTTTGTTATTTGTAACACATCCCTCTCTGCCCTCTAACGAGGCACACAACACAGATTTCACAGCACATTTGCATTTACATTTAGGGCATTTAGCAGATGCTTTTATCCAAAGTGACATACAATATGTACATTTGTCAGAAGAAAGAGAAACAACAATATATCGCTGTCGGTACAGTAAGGATGTTCATAGAACCAGTGTAAAGCACTTACAATTGCTAGTTTAACCCATTCCCTGTGTACAACAAAGATAGCTAGGATAAGATGCTACACAATGCTAAGTACTATTTCTAAGTGCCAGGACATACAAACATACAATAAGTGTGTACATTAAGTGCCAGGGCGTACAAACATACAATAAGTGCGTTAAGGGGGGTGTTTTTTTAGGAGAGTAAGGGAGGAGGGGGGTAAGGAGGGAGATTATGCAGAGTCCAGGTGAACTCTGAACAAGTGAGTCTTGAGTCTCTTGTGGAAGCTGGTGAGCGACTCTGCAGTCCTGACATCGGCAGGGAGTTCATTCCACCATTGGGGTGCCAAAACAGTGAAGACATCTACATCACATACATCACATCTTCATCCCATACTCCATTACATATTCCCCTGTGCTTTCTATCTGAACAATCCTATTAGCAGGGTACTGTTAGTTTAAGGTGACACTTATCACCAGGGAAGCTTGAGAATTGTTTTATTTTTTATTTTTATGTTTATTGTTTTAGTGTTTAAGTCTTCTTGTAGTGATTATTATTATTAGCAACAAATCACCCATGTCATCAATAGGTGTAGGCTTATCCTATTCATATAGCTGTCCTAGGTATCTATGCTTGCACGATACAAAAAAGAGAAGCCAATACATCTGGCTGATTATCTATCTGTTGACTTTGCTCCTATCTGATGGTTACAATATGACGTGCAGGCTTTGTTCATGAGTGCGGGATTGGGTTGGGGGGGTTGGAATAAAACTTACTTGGCTTACATCACAGAGTACCATGGTCAGGCTCGACTATAAAAATGTTCAACTGTAAATCAAACTACATCAGGGAGGGTTCTACCATGATAGGCTGGCATTAAAATAACAACTGTGTATGTGTGTGTGTGTGTGTTAGCACGGAGGCTTGCGCTGTACGATGAAGAGGCCGGTGTCCCAGGTCGCTCCCTGACCCTCAGGTCCGGCTGCAGCGTCAGGTCCCTCAGCTGTCGCTCCATGAGCTGCAACCACAGCTCCACCTCCCTACACTCTATGGCCAGAGACTCTGAGGAGGAGGAGGAGGACCTGCCGTCCCAGGGAGGGGCCTTCTGCAGCCGCATGGTCAGCCTTCCATCCTTTTCTTTATTCATATGTGTGGGTGTGTATATGTGTGTATGTATATATGTATGTGTGTACACACACACACACACACACACACACACACACACACACACACACACACACACACACACACACACACACACACACCTCACTCACTCACTCAACGCTCTTCCTCCTGTCCCACCCCCAGGCTAAGGAAGTGATCCCAGACCCTGAGCTGGTGAAGAAGATTAGCTGCCTCCAGGCGACTGGCTCCTGTGGAGCTGAGTCCAGCTTAGAGCAGACCTCCATAATGGACTTCTTCCTAGCGCTGGCTATCTGCAACAGCGTGGTGGTGTCCTCATCTAGCCAGCCCTGTCACACGGTAGGCCGCCAAATAGTCATGATTTGAGTGTCTGACACTTTTTAATACCACTACCTGGGTTTTGGTTTCAATACCCGATCAATCCTTTTGTCGGTACCTTACTTTGAGTGTAAACCCCCCCAAAAAACCATTGTACAATAAACAAACAAACCAAAACTTTCACCTCGCATTAGGGAAGGTGTAGCATCTGTACTTGTACTTCTGTATGTTCCCAACTATATATATTTCACAGAACATTTTAACATTCAACTTGCATGTAAAATCAGGTTGACCTATCAAAGCAGTACATCTTGCATTTCCTGTTGGCGGGTGGTGTTAGAATGTGACTAACCAGGCTAGTAGTGTGGTAGTTTGATAGTTTGTAGTGTGACATCAGAGTTATTATCAAGAGAGAGCTATGGCTCTCTTGTTGACCAAATGTGACAGGGAAAAGACTGCAGTACCATGCTTGATCACAAAATGCAGATTTTATTGCACAGGAATGTTGTGTAGCTATGGGGAAATATGCACTGGCTGTACATTGGACAGCAGCAGTCTTGCTGTGAGCAGGAATGCTAAATCATTGTGACACAGAGAGAGACCTGAAATCTATTTTGGAATACATTGATAACACATTTTTTATCAATTATGTATTCTTTGTATTCTTCGTACTCACTCAATGCTTTGTCCGTCAGTTAGCAACTGGGTTGTATATGAACCAAAACATGTGCATATTTCCTCATTTTGCAAAACTAGTTTGACAGGTTTCAAACTTTTCAAACAACAATGCTGCCAACATCTCTTTTAATGGACCAGGTTTCTCTCTAAGGATGCAGCTTTATTTCTGTAACCTGTGAGACCTGGCTCACTCTTCTATCCATTAATAAAATAAATTCAACTCTGCTTCTCTCTCCTCCCTGTTCCCTCTCTACCCTTTGATCCCATCCAGGGCGGTGATAGTACCAACAATTTCACCTCCAGACTCTTGGCCCGGTGCGAGGCAGGGTCCTTCACAACAACCACACCATTGCCCGCGGGTGCCTCGCAGGAAAACACACAACCTGTCCAAGACACAGACTTGGTGATGTCCAATGTGGGACTTAAATACCCATGGGACCAAACAGACAATGTTTTGACGGACGTGGGAACCCGAGAGGACGATTGTGGTGATGATGCCCCCCATGGTAGAGCTGAAACCCTGGGAGTGTCCGGGCCAGCTCTGGAGGACCCGGCTGCGGCTTTGTGCCAGAATGGGCAGATGGCGGCCAATGACCAGCTAGTGTATGAGGCGGAGAGCCCGGACGAGGCGGCCCTGGTGCACGCAGCCCGGGCCTACCAATGCACCCTGCGGGGCCGATCCATGGACGGACTGGTAGTGGACCTGCCGGGGGCCGCGGGCTGCCTCCACATCCGCCTGCTCCACGTCCTGCCGTTCGACTGCGCCCGCAAACGCATGTCGGTGGTGGTGCGCCACCCGCTGACGGGGCAGGTGGTGGTCTACACCAAAGGAGCCGACTCTGTCATTATGGACCTCGCCGAGCACCCAAATGGTAGGCCGTTTGGCAGAAGTGGAAAGGGGAGCCAAACCGCAAAAGCAACGCCGTCTCTGGTTCAGTTAACCAATTAGGGATCTTACTAATTGGCCTAAATTATTTACCAGGCAATCATTTGAGCGTATCAGAAATTAAGCAAATTGCATCACTAGAGGTTGCAGTAACGGTTGATATAATCACGTCACACTGTCATGTTAGAAATGACAATGTTTCAAACATAAATGCAGTATGATGTCAAATGGTGTCCGGATTTGACCAAATGTAGATAATTGTTTTTTGTCTCCTCGTATAGTGCCAGGCGGAGAGGGGTACATTAATATCCAAGAGCAAACCCAGAAGCATTTAGACAACTATGCCAGAGACGGCCTTCGTACACTCTGTATTGCAAAAAAGGTAATGCTGGTTAATTATGGGGCTAATGTGGGACTTACAGCTCTTTCAATTTTAACATAGACATACTCTACATTCTTTATTTTTACTTATTGTGTTTACTTATAGTAAATGTTTCTATTTTATATTTATGTTTCTTGATTTACAGTACTTGCAGTTTACTTTTTCTTTCTATTTTATATTTGTTTATTTTCCATATGTATTACTATTGTTATGCATCAAACACCAAGGCAAATTCCTTGTATTTGTTCAACTTACTTGGCAGTGAAGTCAATTTTGATTGTCATGAAGGCCATCTCTAATGCCACGAGTGTAATAAAGTACCTTTAGATAAGTTGTACGGCTATTTAAGGTTTGTTTATTGCCATAAAAACTTCAGTACTTATTTCCTCCTTTTGTTGTTGGTGGAGTTTATTTCTGCTACAATGTGAGCCCATTAGTGCCTGATGCAAATACTCATATTGTGTGGCTTTGGCTGTTTGTAACCTGTAATCTAGACTGGCATATATTTAACTTTGACATTAAAGGTGTTTTGTTAACAATGTAAAAATAAAGGTAGCTACCTACATGGAATTAGAGTGAGAGTGAGAGTTAGTGAGTCCCAGACCGGTCTTTAATTATTAACAATGAAAATATAATAAATCCTTTGCCAAGACTAGTGGCATGTTAAATGTAATTAAGAGGTCAGCGTTGATTTTAAAACTGTACAAATGTTTATTGTGTTTTAAAATGTTAATTTGTATTATTAATGGTAAGTATAACTAATGTAAAATACTTCCAGGCTTTGTAGGCATACAAGAGATCAGATTTAGATAAATGTTTCTAGCGGTGTTAAGGCATGTGACTAATGAGTGTGCTGTGTGGATGTCCCTTCGGGCCCCCAGGTTCTGGATGAGGAGGGTTACCAAGCCTGGCAGAAGGGGCAGCTGCTCGCGGAGACCAGCATCGAGAACCGAGAGGAGCTGCTGATGGAGTCGGCGCAGAGACTGGAGACCAACCTCACTCTCCTGGGTAAGAGAATAGACCCTTTTCATAGAAGTGTCCAAAAAACAATCTCCGATTCCGCGCTTAAACTTATCACAAGTTGGCAGCTCATCTGTCTAATAGCAGCGTGTATTATGTGTGTGTGCGCTGGGGCCCCCCCAGTGGTTGCTGCTTATTGCTGTTATCCTATGCACTATCCTGCACTGTTCCTGTTGCCATCTAAATTACAACTGTATCAGTCACTTTTACAGATTCAGATCAAAGTGGGTTGTTTCTGTGTCTCAGGTGCGACAGGGATTGTAGATCGACTACAGGAGGAGGTCCCGGAGACCATAGAGGCGCTGCAGAGAGCTGGCATCAAGGTGTGGGTTCTGACCGGAGACAAGCAGGAGACGGCCATCAACATTGCATGTGCCTGCAAACTCCTGGGACCCGACGATCAGATTCTGACCGCAAACTGCGGGAGCAAGGTGGGCAGTTTACAGTCTGTCACCGGTGGTTCTGTTATTAACCCATTCACCCACGTCTAACCTCAGCTGATAACTAAGGTGATAACTAGTGGTCATCCACCGGTAGTGGGTGAGGTGTCATATCCCCCCATACACGTACACACAGACTAAATAAATGCAATATGTTATTATTATTTATTTATTTATTATAGCAAAGCAACAAGGCAGACACCCCATGAGGACAATTCTATCATGGATCATTCATGTTAAAGTTGGTACGATTATAGCCCGGGGACAAGAAGAATCTGTGAACCCATATATTATTTGCTCTGGCATATGCGTTTGACATATTTATCGCTCCGATCGATTTATGAATGATTGCTTTTATTGTGTGCCATGAACTTTTTAGGCTGGTAGTGTAGGAGAACTGCTTTTTGAACTGACAAGCCTGACCTGTTTTCTGCGCTTTAACATGTGGGTGCGGTTTCACTTCCTGATGATTATCAGAAAACATATATTTTTTTACCTATAAGGATGTTATAGGTAAATGCGTTTTTTCTTTAATTGTTTTTTTCTTTATTAATTTAATGATTTAGTGAAATATTTTTGGTTAGATAGAAAATATAAATATAGCTTAAAACGATACAATGTCTCCCATAGAAAGCATGGCAAAATGGCATTGCATACAAAGTCATTATTTTCACATACCATGCGAGAAACCAAAGTCCATACCATGAAACAGCCCCTTTTTTTTACCCATCTCCAGTCAGAATTACATTAGGATTTTGTTTATCTTTCTATATATATATATAAATATATATATAAATATATATATTTTTTGGTAGGATACATGTGAGGCCTTGCTCCAGGAACTCCTATCTGAGGTTAGCGGCGCTGGTGTTGGTGAAGGACTCTGCAGGCCAATCGGTGATGAGG
This sequence comes from Lota lota, assembly GCA_026745465.1. NCBI lineage: Eukaryota > Metazoa > Chordata > Actinopteri > Gadiformes > Lotidae > Lota > Lota lota. The sequence goes on from JACYXH010000448.1 coordinate 172,924, forward strand.
AAAAAGCTTTGCCCGTCTCCTCAGCGGGGGGCTTCATCTTAGTGATCGACGGACTGACGCTGGAATGGGCCTTGCAGGACGAGCTGAAGGGGGGCTTCCTGGAGCTGAGCCGGCGGTGCAAGGCCGTCATCTGCTGCAGGTCTACCCCCCTGCAGAAGAGCCAGGTGGTCCAGCTGGTCCGCAGCAAGCTCAATGTCATGGCTCTGGCTATAGGTGAGCAGTGGATCTCAGGAAGTATTGCGGTTGCTTACAATATTCCGTTCCATTTGACCATACATCATCTTAGTCAAATATTATTTTCAGACGACTCTCAGAATGGTCCTTGTTTAATTTTTAATTTGATGGGTGGGTTTGCAACGTGGTGGAATTGAATGAGGGGATTGTGTTGGAGTGTGCTCCAACAGAACTAATGGTATTCAGCATGACTCTAAGAGTATATACAGTCATGCTGGAGTTCTGCTATTCATTTGCTGCATAATGTATATAATACTGTAGAATTCTGTCGAATAAAGGTTAGAAGATTTAATCTTTTAACATGCTTTGCTCCAGTTTGGTTTAATCTGTGGTATGGTGATATAGCTTAGGATGGTGAATTATTTTATTGGAATAATAAAATTGACTACCCAATATGAAAATATATGGTCATTCACTTCCAGGCGATGGAGCAAATGATGTCAGCATGATCCAAGTGGCAGATGTGGGCATCGGGATATCTGGCCAGGAGGGCATGCAGGTAGCCACTATCAACCAATGCTATTAAGGTCTACTTTTGCCATGCTCTGTTAAGCTCTGAGGATATATGGAGAAGGGGAAGTATAGTAGTGGCAACTAGGGTGATAGGTTGTGGTATGATGTCTGAAGCCTACATGTAGGTGTCTTTTGAGCAAGATGCATAACCCCTACCTGCTCTTTAATGTATTTTAAATCAATGGATCTGCTAAATACCTAAATGGTAGTATGTCCCTACTGTCCAGTCGAAGGACGCAAATGGTATTGGAGTTGAATTGTAAATTGTAGACAATATGAATCTCCGATTCTGAGTCCCCCCAAAAAATGTGTTCGTAATATTATTGATAAATATAGTTGCATGCAACGATGGCCGGTCCTACACAGAATGGCAACCATAGTGAGCATGGGAAAATCCATAAGTAGCTGTAGACCATTGTAGATCATAGGAAGTGTTTTTGTTTCTCAGACCATGTATGGTTGAGGTGGGGTTCGAACCATGAACCTCCTGCATTGCATGTGCTCTACTCACTGAAACTTGACACTTTTAAAAGAGATGTGTTTTAAATGCATGTCTTGTCATGCCCTGCTGGATGTCTCCCCAGGCTGTTATGTCGAGCGACTTTGCCATCTCCAGATTTAAACACCTGCGAAAGCTGCTCCTGGTCCACGGCCACTGGTGTTACTCTCGTCTGGCCAACATGATCCTTTACTTCTTCTACAAGAATGTGGTAAGAGTTGTTATGCACATGAGTCTTCTCAAAAGTGCTTCAAAAGTGCTTCATGCATTCAATGCGTCTGTGTTCAGATGAGACAAGGAGAATGGTACAGTCTGAGACACAATCGGTGCGTTTACATGCACAACAGGTTATGGCCGTTAATAAACTGATTACCGCTTTTACATGGCCCCTCATTTAGTCTGTGTGTGAGGTTGGTTCAAGAAATACAGGTTTGCTAAATGTTTTAAACTGACGACCTACGGTGTTTACATGGAAGACATTAAATCGACCAGACCTTAACCAGTTTAAGATAATTTTTGTTGTGTGTGTGTGCATGTAAACACACTGAATGTCAATTGTAAAATTTGGTTGTGGAATATAGCTTTTTCCGTAGTTTGAAATAGGCCCAGTAATTGACATGACTCTCAACTAACAAAGACTGGAATTAACAGTTTGTTTCTATTTTTACAGACCATACACAACTTTTAACTATTTTCATTCGTTGTTTTTTTCATTGTACAGATGTACGTGAACCTGTTGTTCTGGTACCAGTTCTTTTCGGGATTCTCTGGGAGCGTCATGACAAACTCATGGATCCTGATTCTCTTCAACTTGCTCTTCACATCCGTGCCCCCCCTTGTGTATGGCGTGCTGGACAGAGATACTCCTCCGGACACTCTGATGGAGTGGCCTGAGCTCTACAGTGCCAGTCCCAACTCTAAGGTATGCATACATGACTAAACTTTGATACAATAAATGTACTATGAAAAGCTCAGACTATAGCTCAAATTGGGTATGGGTGGAATAAACGTGCAAGGAGGAAATTTCATCATAGATCGAAACATATTTAAAGATTCTTATCCAAGAATGTTTGAGGGGTTTGTTTTGTGAATAGACATTACATGAATGTAGTTAATTTAATTTAAAGTAATTAAGGGTGAATTCAGCCTGTAAATAATTAGAGATTTATGCTTCTTTTGCAGGTCTATGTTTCCTCCACGTTTTGGCTCACAATTCTGGATGCCTTTTACCAGAGCCTCGTCTGTTTCTTCATTCCGTACCTTGTAAGAAAGTTTGTAGTGGATTCTATAGTGGACATCATGAGTTACTGAGGTTGAACCACAGCAGGTATTGCCTTTTTATTTTGTGATTATTAATTTTAATATTACTGTATTTTTTTTCTACCAGGCACATGCAGGGTCAGATGTTGGGGTCCTGGCCTTTGGTTCCCCAATCAACGCGTCTGCTCTCCTCATCATTTTACTGCACCAGATCATCGAGAGCCACACCTTGGTCAGTCCCTTGTCGTTAAATTACTGATGCTGTCATGTTTACATGATATACATGATATATGTGATGTATGCATGGGCAATGATCATTGTTTATAATGTAATCAAACTCGAAACTATCAATCCCATTTTTGTTTAGATGTAATATTTGTTTATGTTGATGTCTGTTGAAAAAAAAATCCCAGATCTGGTCAATTGTGAACGCTTGCACCAACTCACCACTTGCACTCATCCATGATGACATCATCCCAGTTTACCCCTCAAAAGACCTCCCCTCCCCCTCCCTTGCTTGGTGAAAAGCAATACATTTATAATTTTTACAGATGTGGATGCACATTGCAGTGCTGGTGGGGAGTGGCGTCTTCTATTTCGTCTTCACCCTCCTGTTCAGCATGTGGTGTGTGACCTGCAGCCCACCCACCAACCCCCTGGGGGTCGAAACCCTGCAAATGTCCCAGCCTCTGTTCTACATGGTGTGTGCCCTTACCACCGTCACCGCACTGTTGCCAAGGTACCACGCATGCATGAATGCACGCATGAACGTGCACATGCACGCATACACACGCATACACGCACGCACAGACTTTTGTAATGACATCATGATAGTAACTAATAAAATATCAGTGGAGGTTTTTACTTCACCCAGGCCCTGAGCCAGCTGTACAGTTAAGCCACTGAAACTAAAGCCAAAATAGGCTATTGAACCGTATTAACTTCGGTTGTACTTGAGGTGGTGCTGTTGCTGTGATGTGATTCGGAGTATGCGGTTAGTCATCTTTCATTGAAAAGGTAACATTGGCATACGTTTACCTTCTTTGCGCTCTAGGGTTTTGATCCGGGCTCTTCTCAACAGCATAAGCTCCTCTTTCACTGAGATGGACAACACGGGAACCAGGACACTGCGTGTGTCTGCTGATAACCCCGGACTGGAGCCCGGTGATGACCTGGTGGGGTCATGACAAACATTTTTATTATTAATTTCACCCACATTTTCACAAGGTTGGCCATCATAACGGGGTCACAAACTCTGTTGCTTATTCAGAAGGTGGAGCTATTGACTTTGAAACCAAGGGACACTGTATTAAGGAGTATTCAGTCATTAAAATCCAACCATAGCAAAAAACACTCCACAGCTTTTTCTGAATTCCCACATTTTTCATACACTTTCTGACCCTTGTGATACTTGTTACTCTGTAAAGTGTAACCAAAATCCAACCATCTCTGGTAAAAGGGATGTGATAATGTGACTGCTGTTATTGATACTACAGGCATTGTCTTGTCATTTTTGCTACATAAAAACCAGAGACGTTGTGAAGTCGCAGTTATATTTTTAGTGTGCTGTTACTCTTTATACTTGAAAGTGTGGAAAAAATTATCATCACCATTCGGGGATTTCCAGACATAAAATGTGTTATTCATTCAATATTTGTTGAAATTATTCCAATAGCCAGTGCTTTGAAATGGCATTTCAAATGTAACTTGCCCAAATTAGGAATGAACTGTATTTTCTACTATGGGACACAGATGCACCTAAGGATGTTTGTATTTATTTCTGCTTTTATTTGCTATTTTATTTTTATTTTATTCTATTTTATTTTATTTGCTATTATGGCCAAATGTCTGTTATTGTTGTGTTTTAAATAAATTTGATTTATTTAAGACACTCATAAATTAAATGACATGAGTAATACAAAGGCCCAAATTACACCTAAAAGCATCAGGAGTCTTGGAGAGACATGTAGTGGCCACTGTTTCTGATCAAGCATTGAATGCAAACATGTGGCTCACATTGGATATGCAGCAGGCAGTTGTTATGACTAGCAGTTTGTTGCTGTGGCGGACTGTTTCCCCCCTATTTCTATACAATTCACAATTGTAATTTCACAATTACAAGAAGATGGGTCAGGCTGGTCTCATACAACATTCGTATGATATCTAACGAAAAGTTATCAAACATTTTTCATACGATTCCTACGAATGTCCGGCAACACAAGGGATCAGTGCGCTGCGCATGCCCCAAGGAGTGCAGAACCAGACAACATTGGCGGAAACATTCTATAGGCATGCGTCCACGTCACTTGACTGAAGTTTCTGTCTGCGAAAACAAACAAGATGGCTGACATTTATTTTATTCTCAGTGGAAAATGCAATATTTTGAAATAGATTCGGCATTAACTGGGTTTCGATAACATTTCTAGCGAGAAATGTGGATTTTATTTTCATAATCTTCGTTCAGTGATTGTATACGCCGTTTAGTTAGTTATTATGAATATTCGTTCAGATCTCGCCAGAAAATTGTTAAAATACGTTTTCTATCGTTGCTATGGTCGTTGATATGGACGCTGCTATCGCTGAAAACCAAACATGGCTGACATTCATTTTATTATAGGTGGAAAATGCAATATTAATCAGAATCAGAAAAGCTTTATTGCCAAGTACGTTTTTTACACATACAAGGAATTTGTCTTGGTAATGTAGGTGCACGTCACATTCTCTAAAATAAGTTAAATAGGTTAAACAGAACAAACAATATAAGTATAAATATATGTATAAATATATACACACACAGAACGTATAAAAAATATGAGAGTAAGAATTAAGATTAAAAGAGCAGATTAAGTACAGTGGCATGTAGAGCCAGAGGTGGGGTGAGGAGAGTGTCAGGGCGGTTTCCGGGCCTTGTTAATAAGGCTAGTGACAGGGGAAAAAAACTGTCCTTGTGACGAGAGGTTTTGGTCCTGATGGACCTCAGCCTCCTGCCAGAGGGGAGTGGCTCAAAGAGTTTGTTGCCGGGGTGGGAGGGGTCAGCCACAATCTTTCCTGCACGCTTCAGAGTCCTGGTGGCGTAAAGGTCCTGGAGCGGCGGCAGATTGCAGCCAATCACCTTCTCAGCTGAGTGAATGACCCGCTGCAGTCTGTCCTTGTCCTTGGCTGTGCTAGCACCGTACCAGATGGTGATGGAGGATGTGAGGATGGACTCAATGATGGCTGTGTAGAAGTGCACCATCATTGTCTTTGGCAGGTTGAATTTCTTCAGCTGCCGCAGGAAGTACATCCTCTGTTGTGCTTTCTTGACGAGGGAGCTGATGCTCAGCTCCCACTTGAGGTCCTGGGAGATGATAGATCCCAGGAAGCGGAAAGACTCCACAATGTTAATTGTGGAGCCAGAGAGGGTGGTGGGGGCAGGTGGGGCTGGGTTCTTCCTGAAGTCCACAACCATCTCCACTGTCTTTAGAGCGTTGAGCTCTAGCTCTAGGTCGCTGAGAACTGGTTTTGGACTTTCTCAGAGTACCGTTGTTTAGCCTCTTTCACCGCCTTGCTAAACTTGTACTTTGCTTCTTTAAGTCTGTCTTTGTCCCCACTCCTGAACGCCTCAGCCTTATCCAAACGTAGCCTTCTGAGTTTGGCTGTGAACCAGGGTTTGTCATTGTTGAAACTCACCCTGGTGCACGATGGAACACAGCAGTCCTCACAGAAGCGGGTGTATGACGTCACAGCCTCTGTGTACTCATCTAGACTGTTGGTAGCAGTCCTGAACACATCCCAGTCAGTAGAGTCCAAGCACGTCTGGAGATCTTCCACAGCTACACTGGTCCACTTCCTTGATGTCCTCACTACAGGTTTGCAGAGCTTAAGTTTCTGCCTGTAGGCGGGGATCAGGTGGACCATGACGTGGTCAGATAGTCCCAGTGCAGCACGGGGGACGGCGTGATAAGCATCCCTGACTGTGGTGTAACAGTGATCCAGAATGTTCTCCTCTCTGGTCGGGCATTTAATATGCTGTCTGTATTTAGGTAGTACATGAGTGAGGTTTCCTTTTGTTAAAGTCTCCAAGGACAATAACTAAGGAGTCCGGGTTGGTCCGCTCCACACATAGTATCTGGTCGGCGAGCATGCACTGTGCGACCTGCACGATGGCCTGCGGCGGGATGTAAACACCGACCAGAATGAATGAATGGAACTCACGGGGTGAATAAAAAGGCTTACAGTTTATGATGAAAGATTCCAGGTCAGGAGAACAATGCTGCTGGATCACTGTCACGTCGTTGCACCAACCACTGTTGAAGTAGAAACAGATTCCTCCACCTTTAGTTTTGCCGGAGAGGTCCGTGTCTCTGTCCGCTCTGTAGAGTTGGAAGCCTTCCAGCTCTAGCGCAGAGTCCGGTATTAATCCACAGAGCCACGTCTCCGTGAAGCACAAAACAGTAGATGCAGAAAAGTCCCTGTTTCCCCCCAACAGCAGTTGTAATTCTTCCAGTTTGTTGGGCAGTGAACGCACGTTAGAGAGAAATATGCCCAGTAACGGTGTGCGTAGTCCTCGCTGGCGGAGACGCACCAGCCCGTTTCCCTCTCCTCCGGCGTTTCGCTGCGTGAGCCAAGGTGAGCGCACCTTTGACTAGTATGTCCAAAATTTCCAGTGTAGGGAGAAGAAAATTAGGAAAATCCTCTGCCATTGTTCCCCTGATGTTCAAGAGCTCTTCTCTGGAGAAAGAGATCCGGGTACCATCGCATAAAACAAGGTTAAAACACAAAACAAAACAACGCACACAGACACACCGAGTCAACCGTTTGCGGCGCCATGGTAACCGTTGAGCTTGTTTCGGCATTAAAATGCGTTTTGATAAAATTTCTAGCGAGAAATTGGCCTTTTATTGTCAATCTTTGTTCAGTGATTGTATATGATGTTTAGTTAGTTACACTGCTCGTGGTGTTCTTCATGCTCATTTAGGGTTTTGAGGGAATATAATCGGGGTAGGCTATATGCTGTTTAATAAAGTATATTGTGGGAGTGTGTGGATGGTGGCTGGTTTAAGCAGCCTCACCTGGCCTGAGTCAGACTGATTGGACTCTGGGGCTGGGTGGGGCTGCACACCTGTTGCACATTGAGCAATCAGTGTGCACAGGTTAAACCAGCCACCACCACACACACTCAGAGAGAGCTCTCCGGCATGGCAGCATGGAGCACCATCTGCATGCCTCATTCCAGTCAACCTTAACAATAAACCGGATTTTCAACATCACCACCCTGTGTCCAATTGGTTTGGAGGAGCCTGAGGAAAGTCACCTAGGTGGAGTGGGAAAAGCCACCTAGGTGGCGTGTAGTATGGACATTGCTACACTGGCGCCCAACGTGGGGCCTCTCCAGACCGTGTTTGAACACAGGAAGGCTGTCCAGGGGCGCACTGGGCCCAGCAGCGACGACGGACAGCCTTCTCCCAACACCATCCCTTTCCCCAACGGCACGGTGGATCCCGGCGGAGGCAGCTCAGCAACCGCCATGGGCAACCGTCTGCGGCTAGCCGCCCCGGCATCCAGCCAGCGCCGCTGCCCAACCAACTCCTCTGCCAGCCCGTCCAGACACCCCTGGGGCAGCAGCCCAGGCCTCCGAGTCTCCAGGATGGAGGGGGAGGGTGGGTTGGGGTGTCAACCAAGTCCGCCGACACCTCCGCCAGTCAAGGCAGCAGCCCAGGCCTCCGAGTCTCCAGGATGGAGGGGGAGGGTGGGTTGGGGTGTCACCCTGGGGGGGTGTGGGGACTATGGGGTTGGGGTTGTTTATTTTATGTTAGGTATGGTAACCCTGGTCAGAGTCCGTTTGTTTATTTTAGGTATGGTAACCCTGGGTCAGAGTCCGGTTTAAGTAGTTTTTTTTTTGGATGGGGGTGGAGGAGGAGGAGGGGGGGGGGGGGGGGAGTAGGTTTCAGCTGGGGATTCTCCCCGGCTTCAATTGGGTGTTGGGGGTATGTGGGAGTGTGTGTGGATGGTGGCTGGTTTAAGCAGCCTCACCTGGCCTGAGTCAGACTGATTGGACTCTGGGGCTGGGTGGGGCTGCACACCTGTTGCACATTGAGCAATCAGTGTGCACAGGTTAAACCAGCCACCACCACACACACTCAGAGAGAGCTCTCCGGCGTGGCAGCATGGAGCACCATCTGCATGCCTCATTCCAGTCAACCTTAACAATAAACCGGATTTTCAACATCACCACCCTGTGTCCAATTGGTTTGGAGGAGCCTGAGGAAAGTCACCTAGGTGGAGTGGGAAAAGCCACCTAGGTGGCGTGTAGTATGGACATTGCTACATATATAATTTTGGTTATTACTTACACAGCACGTATTTTACACATGTGGAACCATGAGCTCCATTATTCAGTATATTCAGTTCGGAATCCCCCCACCCCCGAGTTCTCATATATATCCATATGCGCTTGTTAATGACCTATGGCCATTATTTCATTTTCTGTAACATGAATGCATATATCTTGTATTTAATACAAGAACATGTAATATGAACGCAATATTCTTAACAACCCCCAAAATGATTGATTCTTGGTTCGTGATAGGAGCGGGACGCTGTGATGAGGTACATTAATGTATATAATGTAAGCACAGTTCACGTTGCTTACGAGTTTATGAGTTATATGTAAAGGATCATTTACACAAACGTAGATGAGGATTTATCACCAATAGTACACTTCAGTCATTTACTAATTAAAGACAAATGATTTAGCCGGCTGATTTTATTGACTGCCAAGCCAAAGCCTTTTCCATGTATGCAGCAGCAATTTTATATTCATTTCCAAATTGTTCATGCAACAACCTTTTTGCATGAGCATAACCTTCTGCAGGTTCAGCATGTTGGCAACTACGAACCAGCTCCCTTGGCTGCCCTCTACTAAACTGCTCCAGGTAATACAAGCAGTCAGCAATGCTGACCTTTTCCTCCGCACCTTGTTCGAATGCTATTTTAAATTAGATATATTGAAGAGGATCCCCATCAAATAGAGGAATTATCTCTGGCAGGCAATACCATTAAACGTTGCTGTTGAACAAGGGTATTTGTAATTTCATTTTGCCTTTGCATAATGGTGCAAATATCTCCAAGATGTTTGTCCTCCACTGGTTGAGCATTGAAAATATATGGCTGATTTTCATCCTCTACCTGCAGGTTACACCGAGTAGGATGCTTTTTATTTGCTGGCTGAGCGTGAAGCAAAGAGGGTTGTAACTGTTGATCCGTATAACTGTACTGTTGTGAATTGTGAGGATAAATCCGGTGTTGTGGTTCAGTCCACTCTTTTGGTTGAGTTGTTTGTTGCCAACTTGCCTCCTGTGGCTCCTTAACATTTGGTGTTGGGTTAGTTGCTGGCAATGACCAATCTTTACTTAATTGTGGTTTCTTCTGCTGAACTGACTGGTACTCCTTTGCCATTGCATTCAGCTCACTTGCTTCTTTTCTTTGTGCCTTTTTCAGGTAGGAATTCATAGCGTTTGATGATGTCCATGAAACACTTTGTACGTCTGAGGCCTGCAAAACTGCTAATTTAGCAGTGGATGCTTCTAGCAAAGCTTCCAGCTCCAGCTGTTTCCTTTGCCTTTTTAGCTTTTGCTGTTGCTCTTTCAAAACCTGTATTTTCTTTAAAGCTTCCATGCGAACGAGCAGTGCAGCTCTGTCTGCCTCTTCCTTGACTCTGGCAGAGGAAGCAGTGATTGATTTTCCACTCCACGCTTTTTTTGCTTGTGTGCTTGCTTGGAACATTTGAAACACTGTCCTCTGGATTTATTTTATCATCATCACCAACTTCATCATTATTGTCTACCTTATTTCCATGCCGTTCAGAACTTGTTAACCACATTTTCACATTGGAAATAAGATCATTATTAAATAACATTTTTGCTTTGAACCATATGTTATGCCTTTGCCTTTCATCATCAGGTAGCAAACCCATTAAAGAACCATGAATACATTTTGCTTCAACACACATTTACCAGATAATCAAGAGCACATTTTACCTCTGATTTATTATCACCTTCTTGTTCTAGCTCTTGTAGCTTTTTCCTCAAATGACTAGCCTTATTTAGCTTGGCTTTCCTGTCACTCTGTCACCTTTCCAACCTTTCAATATGTGCTTTAGCAGTTAATTTCACAACACGTTTTCCCTTTTTTCTCCTTGTGTATCACAGTCATTCGCGATAATGTTCGTTTCAGCCGATTGCGCAATAGCCACGGGCCTGTCCACAATTTCACGCGTATCCATTGTTCAGTTCAATCCAGTAGTTCACAAAGTCAATTGTAATTTGTCCTTAGCCACCAATGCATTGGATTTATGACTAGTGTGCACACAAACAAAAATGGCCATTGATAGTGTAGCGCTACTCATACCTCGCGTTGGAGCCCTACCAACCCGTGAACGACTACGCTGTCCGGTATTTGAAGTACAGCCCCTTTCCTGGCGCAGTTGAATGGGATCTTGATCCGATGGTTGAAACGTGGTACGCTCCGCCACACAGTACGCCATCCGCCGCCCGGCCTCTCGCTGATCAGCTGGATGCTACAGCCGACTCGGTGAAAAGATGTCCATTTCCAGCCGCTTCCGACATCTAACGCCGCCGAGATGAAACTCCTCCAGTTTCCATTGTTTGAGCAAAGTTTTAGACTTTGTATAATGGCTAAGCCTACAAACTTAAAGCCACTGAGGGGCTGCTATAAGGACTTAAAGCATATAAACAAATACAGTCTATGGCTAGTGAACTAGCTGACGCGCTCTCTTCGAACTTACCCTACTCCGTAGCCTACTGTGGAAATCACTGACTCCATTAGTCGTCGTTTTGTTTTCATTGTGGTTTATTTATTACAAAGTTATTCTTTTCAATGTGCATGAAAACATGCTCCATCAACAAACATTCATGATCCCATGAGCGTTGTGCACTTTATCGATTTGTTGCCGTCTAAAACTGTTTGTGCTCCCTCCTTAACAGCACACCCTCGTTACATGTTGGAAGGTTCCTACCTATATATACTGCTCAAAAAATAAAGGGAACACTTAAACAACACAATGTAACTCCAAGTCAATCACACTTCTGTGAAATCAAACTGTCCACTGTGGTGGGAAAATGACCCAAGGCCCATCTCTGAGGTCAGCTTGCTCTAACTAACTAATTCCGATATGCACACTACGAACCTATCTGTCTTTTTCTAACTTCCTACCTCCCCACAAATGCCCATCTATCTTGTATTCCTGCATGGTGCTCTGTTCCCATATGAGCAAACTCCCTTTTTTCTATAACACGGTATCTGTGCCTGGCCTTGATTGTATACTCCCTTCCTAAACCAGGTGTCCAGATTTAATTGGACACCGAACCTATCTGTCTTTTTTGAGCTCCTACCTCCCCACAGATGCCCATCTATCTTGTATTCCTGCATGGTGCTCTGTTCCCATATGAGTAAACTCCCTTTTTCTATAACACTGCATCTGTGCCTGACCTTGAATGTATACTCCCTTCCTAAACCAGGTGTCCAGCTTTAATTGGACACCGAACCTATCTGTCTTTTTTGAGCTCCTACCTCCCCACAGATGCCCATCTATCTTGTATTCCTGCATGGTGCTCTGTTCCCATATGAGTAAACTCCCTTTTTCTATAACACTGCATCTGTGCCTGACCTTGAATGTATACTCCCTTCCTAAACCAGGCGTCCAGCTTTAATTGGGCATCGAACCTATTATAGACAGTCCAATGGCGCCATCTAGTGTCATATCTGACATACTGTTTACCCGACTGTATAAAAAGGCGTCCCTCCTGTCTTCGGGGCGCCCTTTCTCGAGAACTCTGCTCTATGTGGAGTTGCCTTTGAAACGGTGTCTTTTATGTGCTGCAGCATATGAAATAAATCAACTACGGATATCCATTTGTCTTAGCCTTTAATCGAGCCAGCCACCAGTCATCTAATTTTCTACAACACCACTTAGGAAGCAACACTGATTGACAATAAATTTCACATGCTGTTGTGCAAATGGAATAGACAACAGGTGCAAATTATAGGCAATTAGCAAGACACCCTCAATAAAGGAGTGGTTCTGCAGGTGGTGACCACAGACCACTTCTCAGTTCCTATGCTTCCTGGCTGATGTTTTGGTCACTTTTGAATGCTGGCGGTGCTTTCACTCTAGTGGTAGCATGAGACGGAGTCTACAACCCATACAAGTGGCTCAGGTAGTGCAGCTCATCCAGGATGGCACATCAATGCGAGCTGTGGCAAGAAGCTTTGCTGTGTCTGTCAGCGTAGTGTCCAGAGCATGGAGGCGCTACCAGGAGACAGGCCAGTACATCAGGAGACGTGGAGGAGGCCGTAGGAGGGCAACAACCCAGCAGCAGGACCGCTACCTCCGCCTTTGTGCAAGGAGGAGCAGGAGGAGCACTGCCAGAGCCCTGCAAAATTACCTCCAGCAGGCCACAAATGTGCATGTGTCTGCTCAAACGGTCAGAAACAGACTCCATGAGGGTGGTATGAGGGCCCGACGTCCACAGGTGGGGGTTGTGCTTACAGCCCAACACCGTGCAAGACGTTTGGCATTTGCCAGAGAACACCAAGATTGGCAAATTCGCCACTGGCGCCCTGTGCTCTTCACAGATGAAAGCAGGTTCACACTGAGCACATGTGACAGACGTGACAGAGTCTGGAGACGCCGTGGAGAACGTTCTGCTGCCTGCAACATCCTCCAGCATGACCGGTTTGGCGGTGGGTCAGTCATGGTGTGGGGTGGCATTTCTTTGGGGGGCCGCACAGCCCTCCATGTGGTCGGCAGAGGTAGCCTGACTGCCATTAGGTACCGAGATGAGATCCTCAGACCCCTTGTGAAACCATATGCTGGTGCGGTTGGCCCTGGGTTCCTCCTTATGCAAGACAATGCTAGACCTCATGTGGCTGGAGTGTGTCAGCAGTTCCTGCAAGAGGAAGGCATTGATGCAATGGACTGGCCCGCCCGTTCCCCAGACCTTAATCCAATTGAGCACATCTGTGACATCGTGTCTCGCTCCATCCACCAACGCCACGTTGCACCACAGACTGTCCAGGAGTTGACCTCATCAGGAGCATGCCCAGGCGTTGTAGGGAGGTCATACAGGCACGTGGAGGCCACACACACTACTGAGCCTCATTTGGACTTGTTTTAAGGACATTACATCAAAGTTGGATCAGCCTGTAGTGTGGTTTTCCACTTTAATTTTGAGTGTGACTCCAAATCCAGACCTCCATGGGTTGATCAATTTGATTTCCATTGATAATTTTTGTGTGATTTTGTTGTCAGCACATTCAACTATGTAAAGAAAAAAGTTTTTAATAAGATTATTTCATTCATTCAGATCTAGGATGCTATTTTAGTGTTCCCTTTATTTTTTTGAGCAGTTTAGGATTCACACATGCCTATCAGTGCCATCAGTGGACAATTTGTGTCCTACACCCAAAACAATAAAAATGGCTCTTACACTAAATGTCATATACAATCACTGAACAAAGATTATAATAAATTCACATTTCTTGCTAGAAATGTTATCAAAACCCATTTTAATGCCGAATCTATATCAAAATATTGAATTTTCCACTGACAATAAAAGCCATGTCCGCCATTTTTTGGTGTGCGGGTGCACTGATCGCTCGTGTTGCGGGAAGTTCGTGGGAATCTTACGAAACATTGTGCATAACTTTTCGTAAATATCGTAGAACCGTTGTTTGAGGATACGTTGCATGGGTTGTTTGAGTCATATTGACTTCAATTTCGGCCCGTATTAAATATTATGTTATAGTTGTTTACAATTATTTCAATATTGCCCAGATTCTGCATATTCCACAGTTATCGATGCCCGTGGTGATTTTGGTGGGAATAGATTATTTCAAAGACTAAATGTCACACCGTCCACTTCTGCCACCTAGCGGGGTCCAGTGTCTCTCACCCCACGTCATTCACTCGTCTCCCTCTGTCTACACACCTGTCTGCAAATTTGAAGGTCAGAACATATGCATATATCTCCATGATGCATTAACATTGATTTAATAGATGCAACGGAGGGTTGAACTAGTGTGTGATGATGAATGAATGTCTCTGCAGAGGCCAAATGTTTTTCAGCATCTCTTAAGTGACCTTTATGCATAGCATTTCCATGCTAACTTTGAACACAGTAATACAAAACGTTTTTTAAACATCTAGCTCTCTTCAGGACAACACAGACACAGGTTGGTTCTTTAAAACAGGCGTTTATTGCCTTGCACGTCCTTTCTTTGATGCATCCACGTCACGCCGTGAGAACTCGTTGGCTGCTTATCCTGAAAAGAGGTTATTGAATCCTTAAAATCCTTTTAAAGTCTCTTTACTGTCTTTCTTGGCCTGACAACTATAACTTCGACTGCATTATAGCAGAGCGCCATAAGATCTGCTCACGGTAGATTGCACACAGTCCATTATCAAATTCCGTAGCAGTGGAAACCACTTAGTTCCGGGATGGAACATAAAAAACACCAACAATGGACTAACGTTAATTTTACCCATTACATCACATTTTAAATTGTAACCTTTACATCAATAATTTC
Organism: Lota lota; assembly: GCA_026745465.1. NCBI lineage: Eukaryota > Metazoa > Chordata > Actinopteri > Gadiformes > Lotidae > Lota > Lota lota. The sequence goes on from JACYXH010000448.1 coordinate 188,018, forward strand.
TTAATTTACTAAATTTACTAATCAAATAAACCATGAATTAACTATAAATTAATCATGCATCATGAACACAGCATCTTTGTAACAGCACTTACACTCCCACCAAATCACTCATGAACTTGGAACGCGGGTGTAGCAAACTCCACGCCACCTAGGTGACTTTCCTCGGGCTTCTCCAAACCAATGGACACAGGGTGGTGATGTTGAACCAGTTTATTGTAAAGGTTGCGTAGAATGAGGCATGCAGATGGTGCTCCATGCAGGAGAGCTCTCTTTGAGTGTGTGCGGTGATGGCTGGTTTAACCTGTGCACATTGATTGCTCAATGTGCAACAGGTGTGCAGCCTCACCCAGCTCCAGACTCCAATCAGTCTGACTCGGGCCAGGTGAGCCTGCTTAAACCAGCCATCATCCACACACACTCCCACAGCGGGATTTTCTTTTAAACAAATAATATGAAAATAATCAATAAATGCTTTAAGTCTGTATGAACGTGACTTTATGTATGTGATTTAGTTAGCCTCTAGTAACCTTGTGAATAGGCCTTTCAAGGTAAACTGATCTAGTGTGTCGTTTTCCTTTATCAAGTGTAGTGTCACTGACTAGTAGTTTCAGTTTTCGCACCATGCCATCTGCACTAGGATGAGCTTCTACAACCCTAACAAGCTTCCACTCATTTCTTGGTGAGCTGTCATCTTGTAGAATCACAATATCATCTACTTGTGAGTTTCGTGATGTGCTTGCCATTTCTGTCGTTGTTGGAAGTTTAGCAGGTATTCTCATTTCCATCTTCGCCATAATTCATTGCACAGATAGAGGTCTTCTTTGCAGAAGTGTCCAGGAGGGGGCAGAATAATTGATGATTTCATGGTTAGTATGTGGTTAGGAATGAGAGGTTCTGGACCGGTGGGATCGTGAAGATGTTCAACACTTAGTGGCCTGCTGTTGATTATGGCCATTGTTTAGTCAAGGAATGTCCTCAGAGTTGTGGTGTCGAGTCTGCTTGCGGACTTGTCGAGCATCGTAGTCAGAATGCTCCGAATCGTTGGAATTTGGCGCTCCCAGACTCCACCCATGTGACTTCCTGATGGGACGTTCATAACAAATTCACAACCGATTGCTCGTTGATGTTCTTGATCCATTCCCTTGAGCAACTCAGAAAACACTCTTTTAGTACCCATGAAATTTGTTCCCTGATCGCATCTCAATTGGCGTACAGGTCCTCTGATAGCTACAAACATTCGGAATGCATTTATGAATGTGTCTGTTATCAAGTCGTCTAATATGCACTGCTCTGGAGCATAAGCAGGTAAACAACAATCCATATCGTTTTAATTCGTTTCTCCCTTCCTTTACGATGAAGGGGCCAAAACAATCAAGACCGCAGTAAGTAAAGGGAGGGGATGTCTCTGTTCTCTCACCAGGCAGATCTGCCATTTGTTGAACTTCTGTAGTTCTTCTGTATCTCCTACATTGTACGCACTTGTAAATGTGTAAGGAGACCACATTTCCGCATCCCAAGATCCATATTCCGTTTGCACGCAACTCGTTCATAGTCATGCCTCTTCCTTGGTGGTGTACATGCACATGATGATGTTTGACGAGCAGGGCTGACACATGAGATTTCTTCGGAAGTATTGCGCGATATTTTACGTCATGGTGCAATGCTGATTGGGATAGCCGTCCTCCCACCCTAAGGACATTGTTCTTGTCCAAGAAGGCATTCAACTGGTGTAACTTGTTGCGCTTGTTCATGGTGTGTTCTTTCTGGAGCTTGATTTTCTGGATGTCTTCAGAGAAGGCGTCTTCTTGCACCAGCTTGATATGGAAGATTTCCGCTTTTCTTCTTTCTTCAAGGCTAGTTGCTTCATTCGTTTTTGGTTGAAGTCCTTTGAATTCTGACAAATTTCTGGAGCCTGGCGACGGCTCTCACTGCTCTGGACCAGTCAGAAAACTTAATGAATCGATTCGCCATCGAATTCACTTCTTTCGTCTTGACTGCATGGACATGGGCCTTGCGAAGCTCAGGGTCAGTTGTTTGTACTTCTCCCACCATTTCCTCTTCACGTGGAAGACTCCGCTGCCAAAGAAAGTCGGGTCTTTTCAGCCAGTTAGACTCTTTCAGCTGAACTGCACTCAGCCCTCTTGAGGCGTAGTCGGCTGGGTTATTTTCAGAGCTGACATGTCGCCATTGTTCAGGGTTTGTGCTTGATCTTATGCGTTGGATCCGATTTGCTACAAACGTGTGAAACCTCTTGGCATTGTTGTTCACATAGCCAAGGACCACCTTTGAGTCTGTCTAGTAACACTCTTGCAGGTTTTCAATCTCGAGCTCCCTTTTGATGACATCACCATTACGGACTGAAGTCACAGCTGACGACAATTCAAGTCTTGGGATAGTCGTTAGTTTGGTAGGGGCTACTCTTGCCTTCCCCATGACAAGTGAGCAACTGATGTGTCTTGTTTCACTTATAGCTCGAAGATACGAACATGCACCATATCCATTGAGACTTGCATCTGAAAAGTTGTAAAGCTCATATCGCTTGACCTCGCCAAAGCTTGATGAAAGGTAGCTTCTTGGAATCTTCAGGGCTGCAAGGTGAGGCCATGACTCCCATTGTGGCAGAATGTGCTCGGGGAGATCCTCGTCTCAGCTTACTTTGTCTCTGCATAGCGTCTGAAGGATCTGTTTGCCGACTAGTATGAAGGGAGCTACAAACCCCAGCGGATCATAGACGGAAGCGACGGTTGAAAGAACACCTCTCATTGTCAGTGGATTTTCCTTAACTACGACCCTGAATTGGAATTAATCTGTTTCGACACACCACTGAACTCCAAATGCTCGCTCGATGTGAAGTTCTCCTAGGGCCATGTCTAGATCCTTGGTTTGGGCACGTTCCGTAAGTGGTATTGCGGATATCACTTCTTTGTCGTTGGACACGAAGGTTTCCTGTTTAGCACAAGGCTCTTGACTCTTCCACCAGATGTATGGCTTCAGCAGGTGACTTTACGCTTATTAAGCCATCGTCGACGTAAAAGCTTCTCTGGATGAACTTAATGGACTCTTCACTGAACCTTCCATGACCCTGCGATGCCAGATGCTTGAGCCCAAAGTTGGAGCAGCCAGGGGATGAAGCTGCCCCAAACAAGTGCACCTTCATTCTGTACACCGAGGGTTTGGAGTCTAGATCACCTTAGTCCCACCAGAGGAACCTTAGGTAGTCTTGGTGTTCCTTTGCAATGTGAAACTGATGAAACATATTTTCAACATCACACATTATGGCGACTGGACCTTTTCTAAATCGACATAGCACTCCAACTAATGTGTTAGTCAGGTCTGGCCCGGTCAAGAGATGATCGTTTAAGGAGGTTTCTTGACAGCGTGCCGAACAGTCGAAAACCACACAGATCTTCCCAGGTTTGTGAGGGTGGTAGACTCCATGGTGCGGAATGTACCATGCTGGTTGGTTATCGAGTTGAGGCTGTGGAACCCTCTCAGCATCTCCTCTGGTTATTATGTCATTCATGAAATGGACATAATCCTCTTAATACTACTTATTTCTCCTCAGTCTGCCCTCTAATGAGGTGAGCCTATGAACTGCACATCGTTTATTGTCTGGAAGATTAGGTTTGTCCGTCTTGAAAGGAAGCAGGAGTTCATAGTGGCCGTCTTCTGTCTGCATTATACTTTCTTTCACTTTAAACAAGAGAAGGTCTTCCTGAGAAACTGGGTTATCATCTGCAGTGTGATCTGTGAAATCGGATTCGAGGACCTTGATTATGTCTGTTGGATTGGTCTCTTTGACTTGAGTTTTGCACACAAAGTGTACTTCTCTCTTCAGCTCAACTGATGGCTGCACGGCAGGTGTCACTTGTCGCACTATGATTCTGTGACTGGTTCCTATAGCATCACCATAGTCAATTGCTTGATTCGAGCAGCTAACAATGATCCAGCCAAGATCGGTTTGCTGTGCATATGGATGATTTTCTTCACCGGACAGGATCTCTCTTGGAAGAAGGGCTTGTTGACAGTTATAGCCGATCAGAAGGCCTACTTCGCAATCCAGTGGTGGTGGAATCTTGTCTGCCAATTGTTCCAGATGAGGCCATTTTAGAGCTGTTTCAGCAGTTGGAATGAGTGACCTGTCTGCTGGAATGAACTCTCGTGTGAAAAGTGGTGGCAATGGGATCCTTTTATCTAAGTTGTAGCCTCTCACTTGTAGACTTGTCAGTTACTGGCAAGGTATGACTGTTGATCTTGTAGACAGCCGCAAACTGAGAGTCTCTTTGTTTGTGTTGAGGTCTTGGGCCACTTCATCTAAGATGAAAGTCGTATCGCTTTGCGTGTCTAAGACCGCATAGACGAGAACTTCTTGATCTGGCTGTTTTGTGGACGAGACCCAGACTGGTATGATTGAGGATGTTTGTGTGCTTAGGTCTTTTTGTGTGACTCTGATGGTAATTGCTGCTGCAGCTATTTCTTTGGTGTCCCCTCTGTGCTTTGAGTTGTCATCTACCTTTGGAGGTGTTGACCTTTGATGTTCCTTGAACTTGTCATCATGCAAACATGTTGGGTGTCTCTTCTGACATCTTTCACATGTACTCTTGTTATCACACATTCTTGAGTGAAGACCAGTCTTCAAACATCCAAAGCAACGCTTTTCTGCTTGCACAAACTTGACACGATCTTGAACCGTCTTTTCACTGAACTTTCTGCACTTGGCGAGGACATGTCCTGTTCTTTTGCAGAAGATACATGGTGGGATGTTGCTCTGTGTTGTGTTTGTGGACAGTGTCTTTGCTTGAATGGTTTGACTTCGTGGATGCTTTGGTTTCTCGCTTTCCACACTCTTGAGCGCTTGTATTGAGGATATGGGATTGAAAACAAGATCTGCTTCCTTCGATAGAAAGTCTACAAACACTTTGAATGGTGGGTACTCAGCGTTTGCTTGTCTGACTTCCATCGTTTTGCGGTTCCAACTGGATATCAACCAATCTGGCAACTTCAGCAGAATCTTTTGACTCTTATTGCAGTCATTGAGAACTTCCAATGTCTTAATGTGGGGCATTGCAGCCTCGCAGCTCTTGAGGAAGTCTGCAAAGTCTCTTAATTCACAACCATCCTTAGAGCTTATCTTTGGCCATCCGTGCAGCTTGTCTCTGAAGGACTTCCCAATTATGAATGGGTCTCCGAAACGTTTTTCAAACAGCTGCCAGGCTGAGTCGTATGCTGCTTCAGTGCCTAGTAGGAAAAATCCTTAAACAGCTTTCTTTGCGGCACCACCTAAGTACTTTCTTAGGTAGTACAGTTTTTCGTTCTTTGGAATTTCTTCCTGTCTATTAATGTTTCGAAAGATAGCTGCCAGTCTTTGAATTTCAAAGGATCTCCAGTGAATAATGCAGGATCTGGTGTTGGAAGACGATTGGCACTTATAGCTTCTGCTAGCATGTTGATCAGATCAGAGCTGTTCTGCACTTGAGGTATGGACACTGAAGTTGGTGGAGCTTGAGGTACCAATTGTGGGCCTTGGGGACTAGGAGCTTGACTTGTAACTGGTAGAAGTTTAGGAATAAATGAGGTACTTGAGACATAGAGGGCTTGTTTTGTGACTGGCAGAGATTGAGCGCTGACTGGAGGAACTATGAGGTTAAGAACTTGAAGTTCTCCTGCTGGTTCAACATCATGCAGAAAGTCAATATTTCCTTGCCTATTCTTGCATGATACTTCCACTTCTCATGATTGATTCTGTACCTACGTTGTACACTCTTCAGCCTTTCTTCTTTAAGTTATTTTCCTTTCTCTGTTAGGGATCGGGTTATTTCACTTCTTCGTAGCCTTTCCACTCCTTCTGCAGACTTGGTGCCTGTAGCTTCGGGTTGAGCAGGTGATTTGGTCATTTCACGGCATATCTCAGTGCTTGTGTCTAACATTTTGAGATTGATATGGTACGTGTGTCTCAACTATTGAGCTTGAATTGGATTTATATAAGGCTATGGGTGAATGTAAGCTACAGTAGGTCTAAATGTGATTAGCCAGCAAAGTTAATAACTGTATGAATTTCTTAACTGTGTGAAGACTAGGTGGGTAGCCTAACTTCTAAATATAAACTTCAATATTGCATCAAGATAACTATCAGTATTTAAACTTAGCTAGACTTCAAGTGGACTGTGGAGGTACCCTTTAAACTTTGCTTAAATTGCCCTTTAAATCAAGTAACATGTAACAACCACAAACACCAGCACATTAGATGTATCCCCAAAACATGTAGGCTAAGCACAGTATGTACGATTCATAGAGCTGAGTCCTTAATTGCAATTTCCAAGTTGAACCACTTCTCATCCCACTTTAACTTGAATGTTGTGGTAGAGCACTTCTTAGCTTTGGCCTGAAAAGTTGCGCTTTCAACACAGTCCAATCACCGTTACTTGCAGTCGCTATGCCAACAATGCGTTATGGACTTTGCTTATCTGATCTGCTGGATCTTCGTTGCGTCGTTACCCGTGGCGGTCTTGTTGTCTCTCCTACCCGTGTTGAGCAAGCGAATTCTCACTGTAGCTCTCTTCACGACAACACAGACACAGTTTGGTTCTTTAAAACGGGCGTTTATTGCCTTGCACGTCCTTTCTTCGATGCATCCACGTCACGCCGTGAGAACTCGTTGGCTGCTTATCCTGAAAAGAGGTTATTGAATCCTTAAAATCCGTTGAAAGTCTCTTTACTGTCTTTCTTGGCCTGACAACAACTATAACTTCGACTGCATTATAGCAGAGCGCCGTAAGATCTGCTCACGGTAGATTGCACACAGTCCATTATCAAATTCCGTAGCAGTGGAAACTACAACAGAGAACGTTATTTCCGGGATGGAACATAAAAAACACCAACAATGGACTAATGTTAATTTTACCCGTTACATCACATTTTAAATTGTAACCTTTACATCAATAAATAATTTATTAATTTACTAAATTTACTAATCAAATAAACCATGAATTAACTATAAATTATTTATTAATCATGCATCATGAACACAGCATCTTTGTAACAGCACTTACACAACATATGTGACCGAAATGTTTCCTCTGTATGAAGGCTGTTGTAGCAAATGAAATGACTGGTGGCTGGCTCGAATAAAAGGCTAAGACAAATGGATATCCGTAGTTTATTTATTTCATATGCTGCAGCATATAAAAGACACAGTTTCAAAGGCAACTCCACGCAGAGCAGAGTTCTCGAGGAAAAGCGCGCTGAATAGAGGAGGGAAGCCCTTTTTGTAGAGTGGCGCAAACAACATCTAAAAAATCACGAGATGACGCCATTTATTACCTATAACGGGTTCGATGCACCGTTAAAGCCGGTGTTACACCGTATTCTGTGACCCACCGTATTATGTGACCCCAGGGGTCGTTGTTGCACATTTTCTGCAACATGCACGAGTTTGAAGGCATGAAGTCGTTCATGTGCGGAAACATGCACGAGCTTAAAACTAAACATCGTATCGCCATCGCTCACTCAGGATGGGTTAGTTCGTTTTATACAGCCCGTTGAGTGGATGAAGCAAAGCGGTTGATTTGGCTCTGTGATGTCGGGTCTCTATGATGTCGGGTCTTTCTTTCTTGATACAAACGTGAATATAGAAACGGTGTTGGTCAATTCTAAACAGCATTTTACACAGTAGCCTATAGTAGGAAATACTCAAAGGTAAATCAACGTAATTAAACAATGATTGTTGCTTCTTATGGGGAAAGAAGCAATGGTGTGGTGGACCGTAGTAAACGCCCCATCCGTAGTATGTGTCGGTAAAATGCTAATCAAATCAAATGGTTTTATAAAGCACATTTAATTACAAGGTGATGGGGGAGAGATCTTTCTTCATTACGAGCCCCTCTCTGATTGCTCAAACTGTGGTTATGTTTTTGTGCCCACCGTTTTTTTATTACTGCAGTTTATGAAATAAACTATGAACTGTATGGGGGTGAAGTGTGCGTGATTGCAGTGACTTAGGTGGATTTGCAGCGTAATAGTGACCTAAGACCATTCAAAAAGCCGACAGTATTGCGCCGAGCATGGTGGCCACTGAAGAGGCAGTAGCCTATAGTTCCAGTGGAAGCACGGCGGGACGAAGCACCCGACAGCAACCTGTTTCTAATTTGTCATCCTGTATAATTGTTCATGTCTGCGATCATTACAGAGTCCACACGCAACAGGAAACCATCCACGATAGGTCACAATCCATGACAGCTGGCCGTCGTATTCTGTGACCCCACTCTAAATGCGGAAAAAAAGTAGTTAAACCCCAACCAAATGTTTTCAGGTCATTTGCCATCCTCATATCTGTATGTGTACAACATTATTCATGTCTGCGATCATCACAGAGTCCACACGCAACAGGAAACAATCCACGATAGGTCACAATCCATGATAGCTGGCATGGTATTCTGTGACCCCACTGTAAATACGAAAGTAAAGGAGTCAAACCCCAACCAAATGTTTTCAGGTCATTTTATGCAACCATTGTATGACATTGTATGGTTGTTGTTTTTTATATAATTGACCAACACCGTTTCTATATTCACGTTTGTATCAAGAAAGAAAGACCCGTCATCATCGTGCCACCACAGAGCCAAATTAACCGCTTTGCTTCATCCACTCAACGGGCTGTACAAAACGAACTAACCCATCCTGAGTGAGCGATGGCGATACGATGTTTAGTTTTAAGCTCGTGCATGTTTCCGCACATGAACGACTTCATGCCTTCAAACTCGTGCATGTTGCAGAAAATGTGCAACAGCGACCCCTGGGGTCACAGAATACGGTGGGTCACAGAATACGGTGGAACACCTGACACCTGGTCTGGGGAGAGGATGTGCAGTCAAGGCCGAACACATAATAGGCGAGAGGAGCTTGCTCAGGAGTTTTCTCACATGAGAACAGACCACAATGCAGGAATATAGGAAAATAGGCAGCTGTGGGGAATCAGATAGTTAAAAAGACAGATAGGCCACTATCACAACTGCACATCACACATCACAACTTGAACATCAAAACGAATTAGTTTAAGCGAGCTGACCTCGGAATAGGGCCTTGAGTCATTTTCTATCACAAGGCTCACTGATATACCGAGAGGTTCCAAATACTCCAAATTCGATAAAAGTGCGATAAGTTGTTCTCGATAGAGATTTGTCGTCAAATGCGCCGGGGAGACGAAGCACATCGATTTGTATAGCTCTCTTCAACTTGAAGAGAAACATTGAACGGTTTATATAATGTATATGTTGTAGTGTAATGTAGGCCTATAGAATCAAGGTGCATGTGGTAAACTAATTGGTTATGCACGACGGCGTGAAGAGATGATTCTTTTTGGAAACGGGCTCACAAGTTATTTCCTCAAAGGCGTGTCTAATACAAGTTCGCAGCATTTACCACAGCTTCTTTTGGATATTGTGGTCTTGTCACGGCAGTTTAACGAAGACTAGTAGAACGAATGAAGTAGGCCATTATGAGTTTTCACAGCGAATCATCGAGCACTAAAGACATGCAAGATGAGTTGGAGTCACTGAGGTAAGAATATACGGTCTAATTCCTATAAAAGGCTTACATGATTTGCAAACCATCCGCTGTTATGTCGATAACGCCATGCTGCTCATTATAATGACATTATCCAAATTATCCGAGGTATTTCTCCACACACACACATATATATATATATATATATATATATATATATATATATATAACTCAATACTTTTTAAAGTACAAAAACAACATAAATATAATCAACATTATTTACATATCTTTCTCACGCTTCCTCTTTTTGCGCCTCCGCGCAACACTGATTCTAAATTTCACATCCCTGTTTTTCCGTAGCACCTGTTTTCCCCCTTTTCTCTTACTGAACAATTTCTATCCAAATAATTGAAAGTGTGTAGGCCAGTCAGCAGCCGATAGCCCTACCTATTCACGATAACGCTGCATTACCATGCAATTTAGTCGTATGAAAACCGAATCTCGTTTTATTTGGATCATAGGGCTATATAAGAATACTTTTTTTTATATTTGGCCTAATATAATAATATAATGAGGCCTATATACTGTTAACTTAAACGTATCTTCTCTTTGTGTGAGAAAGTATTATCTAATGTATTAAGGGCATCCAATACACAATGTGCAATTTAAACTTATTATCGATGCTTGCAATATATATTTTTCATAAATTATTTTTATTTTGCAGCCCTATTAAGAGTTTCTACTTCAATTATGTTAATTGTCCTGTTTATTACATGATGTTAGCAACTTTCTTGAAACCTAAAAACCTCTTGTTGGCAGTCTATATTTTGTCTTCGAGTTGTTTTATTTCTTTAAAACATTCATGCTTTAAGGTGGTACCACCATGACCTGTCCCGTCATGCTGCCGAGGCCCTGCTCTTGTCCAATGGAAGTGACGGAAGTTATCTCCTCCGAAACAGTAATGAGGGCCCGAGCTGCTTCGCCTTGTCTGTAAGGTCAGTCTGTCTCTGGCTAGGTGCTGTAGGGAAGATTCAAGAGCTATTATTCAAGTGTTATCAATCAGGGCATCTTTTCCCTGATTGGTTTGGGGAATCCATCTTGCCTGTCAATCTTGCTTGAAATGCTTGAAATGCAACACTTCTCACTGACGAAGAAACGTAAGAAGGGAAGGGAGCAGAGAGGGAGGGGATGTTTTGGTTGTTTATTAAATCTTGCTCTTTAGTGCTCTCTCTTTACAACTCTGGAATCTTCCATACAGCAACCAAAGTAACCAAAACGTGAGAGGCAAACGTCAGAGGCAATTCAAAGCATTGTTTTTCTAACGTCTGTTTTTTCCTAGAGAATTAAGGGAAATATCACTAAATAAAAAAGAAAAAGTTATGATTGCTTTTCTTTTGGCTTATGCTTTAAAACAGCATTAATGATCCAGGATCCAGTGAACATTGTCAAGATTTGTATTATTTCTCCATCCATACGCTTTCCGCGTCTCTAAGTTAGGGGGCAGAAGGACACGTAGGGCAGCCCAGGCCTCCCTGCTCCGGCCCCTTCTTCCTGCATCTCCTGGGTGCACCCCTTCCAGGGTGTCCTGGGGGGCCCCAGGGGCATCCTCCCAGCTGTATGGTGTAGGTACACCTTTAAGGTTACGGGAGGCGTTCCTTAACAGATGACCCATCTCAACTGCCTCCTCTCCACTCGGAGGAGCAGCGGGTAGTGACTGTGATGTTTGTATAGAGTGTTGTTTGAAATAGATTTTGATGTGATTGTGTCGTTCAGGGCAAAGGATTCAGTGAAGCATTTCCACGTGAAGCGCGTGAACCAGGGCTATGTGTTTGGTTTCAACCAGTTTCCATCGCTCCAAGAATTTGTCAACCACTTCGCCAACCAGCCGTTGGTAGGAAGCGACACAGGTACAATGGATATCATTTCAAATGTCATAGAAATAAACATATTAAATATTGTCAAGCATAAACAAAGGCTGTTCCATTAAGTTATCACATATGTACAACATCCTGTTACAGATTGCTAAATTGCTAATTACATGTGTAATTACACTCTTACAAGTACACTGCAATGTAAAGCGAGCCACGAGCAGTTTGCACTATTCATATTTTATTATATTTTATTTATTATCTTATTATATTTGAGGATGCCTGAAATTCAAGCGTTTCACAGACATGGATGACTTCTTCCTTGTTCTAATGCACATGTAATGAATAAGCTTGAAACCACTATCACCATGCTGGCCACCTATCTTCCAGGGACCCTCATTGTGCTCAAATCCCCGTACCCCTGGCGTGTGGAGGAGCCTTCCATCTACGAGTCGGTGCGAGTTCACACAGCCATTCAGACGGGTCGGACAGAGAGTGACCTCGTTGCAGACGCACCATCGGTATGCTAGCCACAACTCACTCATTCAGTGAAAACTGTATCATTTGTCAAAGAAATACTCGATATGTGGCAGTCGCCTAGGGCAGCACCTGCAGGATTTTCTTTTTGCCCGTTTTCTATGTTAGTGGTTGCCAATTTCCAACTTATTTATTGGTTATCTGTGAGTTGAAGATGAGACACGATGGGGGAGGACCCAGGTGTCGATGGTCAGTGCACCAGTTGGCAGTTCACTCTGCATTTGTTGAACTTTTCTGCCAGTCTGACCTGACCTCTAGCCTACTAAATGAAAAGATCAAAGCCATCGGGGGCACAGTTTACGATGCACTTTTATTTATTTTGTGTCATGTATATAATTGTTTATAATAGTAGAATAAAAGTGCTATCTCCCCTGAAGATGGGATTTTTTGATGTGTGTATGTGGGGTTGGTGTTGGTGTTGGTCTGTGGGTGGGGGGGTGCCAGAATGGCCAAAAATGCCACTGGTCAGTTGGATTTTCTAAGTTCAAGTCTTCTGAGATTCAGTCGTCTTCTGCCAGTTAGGGGAACGAGGCATACCTGGGCTACACTGCCAAGGCTCTATAAATGGGGTGTGGCTGCAAGAGTTCAGAATTCTAAGCTGCAGCTGAAGAGAGAACTCCTTTGCGTTGTCTCTTCACAAAAGCTCAGTTGTCTAGGTTCTATGTTGTGTGTTTCTTTCTATGTTTTTGATAGACAAGATAGTCATTTATACTTCTCCGTCGACTAGCCAGCGTGGCTACATCGGGAGTCTCTCTACCTTTACCGGCGTTTTACTCCAGAAATGTAACTACACATCAGGACAGAACCATACATTTAAGCACCGGCGTAGAGACCTGTGGTGTAGAGACCCACAGTGACTATTTGAGGCATTGAGCCACCTTTGGTGAGCGGTCGTGGTGGATATATGGAATCCTCATATTCAGATGTAAGACCCCATTTGCCCAATTTAGTTTGATTGGCTTTGTCCATGGTAGATTTATTGTATCTCAGTCATGTAACCGGTTGGGTAAATTGGGGGTACTGTTTTGTGCTTTGACACTTTTGTTTGGAGTCATGTGTGGGATCGTAAAGAAATATACATAAAAATGCCCCCAATGGTTGTGGTCTGACTGTATCATAGATGTTTTCACAGATGCTCCTGTTACATTTTAAATTACATTATTTGTACAGTTTTCTTTGTGTTGTTTGTTTTACAGTTGGGCACCAAGGAAGGCTATTTAGTGAAGCAAGGTGCAGTTGTTAAGGTATGGACTTCTTTGGTTTAACCATTTGATGCTGTATTCCCAATGGTCTTTGGACATAAACATTTTTGTACGACAATTGTAATTTATTATTTGATATGTCAGTAAGATAAACACTAAGTTCAACACGCAGATACAGCCCGTGGATGCACCAGTTCTATGAGTAACTCTTCTCAATAAGACTATGCATTAGATTCATGTTAAATTCAATTACAAGAACACCTTTTCTGAATGTAGGTATTTGTGTCTAAATTCGATTTATTTTTCAATAGAATTGGAAACAAAGATGGTTTACACTCCATAGACATGAACTAAAATACTTCAAAGACAAAATGGTAAGTTTATTTGTATGATCAGAAATGGTGTTGTGTAATGGTTACGAGATGTAGCCTCTGCAATTTCCACATTAAGTTTTGAAACAAGGGCTTGTTCCAGTGTTACGATTAGTATCTCTGAATTCATGTATTGTTATTGCTGAAATGTTGGATAACTTAAGTTTATAAACAGGCCTACAAATGCTACCATGCCATCTGTGGAAAAAGAGCATGTAACGGAATTCAGAATTGTATCAAGCCAATGACCAGAACTATAGCAGTTAAGAGTATAATTATATAATTTATCTTGACATCTCTGAAACAAGGTCAGAAAAACAACACCAGTAATGTCTTCGTCTGTTCCTAGTTTGAGGAGCCCATTCGTATACTGGACCTCAGGGATTGTTCTGCTGTTCAGTTTGATTACTCTCAGGACAGAGTCAACTGTTTCTGGTGAGTCGTGTTATTTACTACATGCTACCATGATTGGCTACACTAGTTTGTAAGAAGCCCTCTGAATTGGAAATGAGAACAGAAGAAAATTATGTTGGTAAAAATCAAACAAACTTCCTGAAGTTATTTTTGAGGAAACTCTTGTGTACTTCCCGCATGGTAGGACATTTTTACAATTTAGTTGGGTAAGAAATAAGGAAGTTCCAAGAAGACAAATTGTTGCCACCACCCACACACAAGTTTATGATCCTATCCAGGAAGTAGCTTTTTGGATAGAAATGTGTCATGATTAAAACCCCAATGCATTTATACAAAAAAATAAGTGTGCCCTGCCTTTGTTGCAATTTCTTCTCCGCAGCCTGGTGTTTCCAGATAGGACATTTTATCTGTGTGCCAAGACAGGTGTGGAAGCAGATGAGTGGATCAAGTTTCTGAGGTGGAAACTGGTGAGATATTCCTTATTCAACACATTCAATAGGAACAGCACCATACATTAGTCTAGATCTCATAGAATATGTAATACTATGAAAAACTGCAATGTATTAATCCGAACCATACACCAAAAAACCTTAAACTACAGAAAAGCTGGGACTAAGTGGTTTTGACTTGCTTTTGCATTTCAGGCACAGAATAGAAAAAGATGACAATGTGTTGTGCACGTGGGCACAGGTTGTGGATCTACGTGTTCATGTTCAGAGTAACGGAGTTGTGGAGATTGAATTAGTACCTTTACGTTTGATTATCATTATGTGTGTTTCCATCCATGTATAACATCCACCTTTTTCAATTAGCTTTGTAGTACAACACATCAATGCTTTGACGCCAAGCTCTTAAGTGGAAGAACACGATTTAAATGTGGTGTGCGGGGAACTGCAAATTAATCAACAATACAGCAATATGACATACGACTGATTTATTTAAAGAGGAGAAATGTTTGAAAAAAATAAAGTGGGGAACATGTTAACAGAAAAGCATGTGTGGGGAGGGGAGTGTGGGTCCTAGCCCAGAGTTGCCATAGCGCCAGAAGCTTTAAGCTGTCTCCACTACTTGTCGTAGTTCTTCGATGAGCGGTACCAGCTCCTTCTCCAGACTGATGATCAGACCTGTAAGGGCACAGGGCCGAACAAAATTTCACTAATCAAGTATTTGGCGTTTGGATTTTATAGATTCAATAAGTTCTGTTAAGTGATTTTCTGCCGAACGTTGTATGCAAACAAACTCTTTTGCTAATGCCCTATTATATAAAAAAAATAAGCAGGGTCATTTGATATACTAATTACAGAAATAAAGAAGTGAATCTGATTGTTTTAATTTGTACCTGTGTTGGCACTGCTGCTGGCAATGAAGCTGATAACTAGTGGTAACCGGTTGAATTGCACAATCTGTTGCACAAGGAGACAAAGGAAAAACAAACATCCAGTAAAGAGTAAAGAGGGAACATGTCACTCCGACCAATATCTAGGTTTGAAAAAGCAAATCGTTTCATTGTAAATCATTTTCCAAAAAATGACCTGTCATCGTATATAACAAATTGTAGATTAGAAACACACAAGCATAATCCTAGCTGTTGTTGAACATTGCGTTGCCATTTACAAAGACAAGACTCATCGGAACACAATAGCATTCACTTAATGTTCGCTGTGGCCTTTCTAGAATTTAAACAGTGAAATAGTGTTAACTCAATAGTTGGATAGAAAAGAAACCCAAAATGTGGCATCTTAACAAACCTGGTAAGTGTTATAGTAGCAGATGATACTCTTGTTCTTGGAGAGACCCAGCTTACTGCCCTGGTCGGTGGCCAGAGCGAACGTTGAGAGAAAGCCTGGCCGCTGTGCATACTCTGGAGCATTCTCATTGGCCACTAAATAGGAAACACATTTATTTAAAATCATAAGATATACCTACATTTTCCAATAGGTGCAGTATTTAACTATCATCATTTACATTTTGTCCCTACTAGTCATCCTAGCCATAAATGTTAGGTTTTTTTTACCCACAGGGTGTTCCTGAATTTACAAGGTGAGGAATAGTTCCTATGGGAATGAAACATAAATATAGCTGAAGACATCCTCTCATAGTTAACTCGACTGTAAGGGTGTCGCTGTGTTGAGTGTAGACCTATTAGCAGCTAAATTATACACAGTAAAATAGGCAGTCTAGATAAACATCTGAAAGTAAAAGGATTCAGGGAAGTGTGGTTCTACTATCTAGTCGGCTCATTAACTACTATAACTAGTATAAGAGTATAAGAATATAAGAGTATAAGAATACTTTAAGTCAAGAAATAGGGTTGTGTACTTTGTACATTAATCTGAAACATGGAACTGAATACATGTTATGTCGCATCGTACCTTTAATAACTGGTACACCGTCTCTGTCAGTTACCACGATCGCATGAAGACCTTCAACACTAGTAGAGAAAAACCACAAGGTTAGTGGAATGATCGGTTGTTAACATGCAATATCTAGCATAGCAAATAACTAACTGATAATACCAACCTGGGAAGCTGTTTGTACAGATATCGTCTTATATCCTGCAAGATAATAGATTGCTAAATATGTTGTCCTCATCATGAGGACCATGACAATGGTGTACATCCAAAATGCCAATTGATTATCATGAATAGCATGCGTTAATTGGTTTTCATTCACTATTTTAGCTGTTGCAGTAAGAGTGACTAGCTGAGTAATGTGGAATGATTAAAAGCCCAAGCAGACCATTCTTACATCGACCATTGTGGTCGGCCTGTGTCAACGAAGTCAGCCACTGCGGGGAGAATCAAACTAGTGAATCTGAAGAGAAGAAACAAGTTGTAACGACAGAGGATTATCAACGAGAACGTAGTTGATAGCGATCACTACGAACTGTCCTTTAAACGTTACATGGTGTGTTATCACCAATAAGGTCCCCAAATAACTAAAGTAAAGGCACGATATATAACTTGTATACCTTGGATGAGTTGTAATGGAGCTACAATATTGTGGAACCAGGACGAGGAGAAGTCACATGACAGCTTTATTTTCTTTTGGCTACGTTAAACGTCACTTCCCAAACCCGGAAGTCTCCATTCCATTTAACATTGAATATTTCATTTCTAAAAATAAAAATAATTTAAAAAAAAAACAACAACAAACAAAAAAATTACTAAACGTTACCCAGCAAAATCTCGAATATATATATATATCAATGTTTCAATCATTATGGGGGAAAAGACCGGTTTCATTCTGTAATCGCCCAGTAGGCCAGCAGGGGTAGCTGTAACAAAAATAAATCCTAGAGCATGTTCTGTGAACTGAGGTTAATCATACACAATGTTATTGTTATCAATGACACTAAAAAAATTGCATGGGTTTATAATATAGATGTGTTTACAACAAATATTGGTTTGATAAGAAGTCAATGTTTTAATATTTATAACAATTTACTGTTACTTCACTTCACCATTCTACTTCAATTCACTTAGTCTGAAGAAAAAATCGGTGTACAAATCCACTATATCATGTCATAAACAATCCATCACATATCTAAAGGCTCTGTCCAGCAAATAGTGTCACACCCCCAATAACAAGTACAAATATAGACACCTATTTTTAGGTCTGCTAGCGACTCTGGGATACAAATGATTTCCTCCTACAGGCAACACAGAACATTCTGAGCTCTGAGCAGTAAAGACAATTAAATCATATTTCAGATTTATAATACAACTTTCTATCTATGTATGCCTGCATTGTCAATGTTCTCCCACTCCACAGCAATGGGGGACTTCCAACAGTTTGATCAGGACTTCTACAGCTCCGGATACATGGACTACCGGGGCCAGACTGTAGCTTCCACCTATGACACGTGGGATGGCACAAACCCTGAATACCCAGAAGAGTATGTTGTTTTTATACATTGTGATGTTTGTAACAATAATAGGAATCAACATTGTGAGTGTATAATTTAACATATTGTTATGAGTAAGTAAATAAAACACCTAACAAACTTCAGATTACTTACGGAATATTCTATGATTCTACTGTGACTGCTGTTTCCGTGTCTTGTTTATACCATGCTTCCTATAGTGGGACAGAGGCCACTCTGCCGGGCGTTTTAGATCCATCTATAGAGCCACGCTACACAGGACATATCTTCCAGCCTCAAATGGGAGAAACCGGGACACTAGGAGGCACAGATGCAGATTATTATGAAGAAGAGCCTCCCCTACTTGAGGGTAAAATAAACATAACTGCCCTTCATCAACCTGAAGCCTGCCTGTCTTATCCAAATTGCTATGATGCAATGCATAGGTATATTCTAATAATCTAATAATACTTTTGAGCCAGATATGGGTTAATGGTGCTGCAGATATAGTGTTAAACTCCCAGCCAAAAGGTACTGGGTTCAATGCCCAATGACTGCAGCCTACCAGCAGGCATCCAGCGAGGCCCTAGCCCTTACTATTCATGAATGATATGTTAATCATCATGTAATCGAAATTTACTGGAAGTTGATTTGTACAACAGTATCTGCTAAATAGTAAATAGCAGTTTTGGAGCGCATGATGCATAATATTCTGATCCCCGTATATTGGTAGGATTTGGGGTTTTGTTTGTTCCCTCAAAAGTGACCCAAAAACATTGCACACACTCATTAACGAGGAAATAATCAACACAATATAAAATTAATAATTTGACTTGTATCTTTTCCATATCTTTCTCTTTCAAGAGCTTGGCATTAATTTTGACCACATCTGGCAGAAGACCTTGACAGTCTTGAACCCTTTCAAACCTGCCGACGGCAGTATTATGAACGAGACTGACCTGACAGGCCCCATCCTCTTCTGCATCACACTAGGGGCCAACCTATTGATGGTGAGTCCCAGCTGACCTGTGTTATGGACACTTGCAATACATCTGTAGAAGGTGCTTTAGTGTGTTTATTAGTAAGTGATGCAAAATGTTTAAAGAACCACAGATTTTGATGGCTATAACAAATATAGTGGACAAATGCAGTATTTCCAGTGGAATCACTTATTTGTTTAAAAGGGACAGAGCTCCACTGCGAACTTGTAATGTTTAAAATAAATTGAATGTACTGTAGGCCTACTGCTCTACTTAAGGACAATCCTCTTTGTTACTATATAGCCATGATGTGTAGAGAGCTTGCTTGGCCTCATTGATTATTTATGTAGTAATACTACAGATTAACTCTTGATTTGATCCTGTTTTCATTATTTCTCAGCCTATCCTCCAACCTAAACGACAGAATAGGTTGATTGTATAGGTCGTACAAAATGACCTACATAAACGTTTTAGCCCCCATATTGACGAAACAGCAAAACGTCACATATGTCAAGGTTCTGTCTTGCCAAGACAAAATGAATGGCAGACAGATCAGACATTTTAAGATATTTTCAGCATTAAAATGCGTTTTGATAACATTTCTTTGTAATTTGTAATATTCAGTCAGTAAATGTTTATGTAAAACATGTTAGCAATGTTTTCCATTGTTGCCATGGGGATTCATATGGACGCTGCTATCATGGAAACCACCATGTTGTTGGAATCATTGTCTTTGCGTTGTGTAGTCACCTGAGCTGTTGTGTTAAGTGTTCTTTTATGTAACTGATGATGTTCTTTAAAAAAAAAAAGACATTTATTTTTCTTTGCGACAGAATAGGCAGACGTGTTTTTGTGAGGCAACCCGGAAGTTTATGTTCCCTTTACTTCTGCCCGAAAATCCACTACAAAGCTTAATTGTATAGATACATTTTTTTTTATCAAGATAATCATGACAAATGAATGCCGCTTTTTAAAAGGCTACTAAAATAATCAACCTGGACATACAATAAGTGAAAAACACTTATTGATGTGTTCTTTCACAGAATGACTTTGGAGTGAGATAGAGACATGTTCTCCTTTATATGAATCAGGGCATTAAGGTTTACTAAAATTAGTAGATAATATACTATAAATCTAGCCCTACAGGAAGTGATGTAATTAGTAGGTGACCTAGGGGTCAAGGACACTTGGGAGTGAGCTAGAGACCTGAGGTCTGTTTTTTATGAAAGATCGACTAGGTCTCACAGGCCACACTTGTATTTTTTGCAAGCGCTAGAAATTCAAATCTCAGCTATGTCATTCCTGAGACCCAGGGGAACATGTGTATGATTTTTGGCATCTCTACCCATCTTGAAAGGGCACAAAAAGAAACATGACCTCCAACCTTAGGCATACCTTATAGGCATAAAACGGCGTCGGTTTCACGTTCCCTATTTCTTGTGGGATGGATAGAAACCTGTGCCTTAAGGCATGAAACGACAGCTGGCCTGTGGGACAAGTTTTTCATATATGGGGTCAAAAGGTCAAGGGCTAGAGCCCCAAAATAAACTGCTCAAAAAAATAAAGGGAACACTTAAACAACACAATGTAACTCCAAGTCAATCACACTTCTGTGAAATCAAACTGTCCACTTAGGAAGCAACACTGATTGACAATACATTTCACATGCTGTTGTCAACAGGTGGAAATTATAGGCAATTAGCAAGACACCCCCAATAAAGGAGTGGTTCTGCAGGTGGTGACCACAGACCACTTCTCAGTTCCTATGCTTCCTGGCTGATGTTTTGGTCACTTTTGAATGCTGGCGGTGCTTTCACTCTAGTGGTAGCATGAGACGGAGTCTACAACCCACACAAGTGGCTCAGGTAGTGCAGCTCATCCAGGATGGCACATCAATGCGAGCTGTGGCAAGAAGGTTTGCTGTGTCTGTCAGCGTAGTGTCCAGAGCATGGAGGCGCTACCAGGAGACAGGCCAGTACATCAGGAGACGTGGAGGAGGCCGTAGGAGGGCAACAACCCAGCAGCAGGACCGCTACCTCCGCCTTTGTGCAAGGAGGAGCAGGAGGAGCACTGCCAGAGCCCTGCAAAATGACCTCCAGCAGGCCACAAATGTGCATGTGTCTGCTCAAACGGTCAGAAACAGACTCCATGAGGGTGGTATGAGGGCCCGACGTCCACAGGTGGGGATTGTGCTTACACCCCAACACCATGCAGGACGTTTGGCATTTGCCAGAGAACACCAGGATTGGCAAATTCGCCATTGGCGCCCTGTGCTCTTCACAGATGAAAGCAAGTTCACACTGAGCACATGTGACAGTCTGGAGACGCCGTGGAGAACGTTCTGCTGCCTGCAACATCCTCCAGCATGACCAGTTTGGCGGTGGGTCAGTCATGGTGTGGGGTGGCATTTCTTTGGGGGGCCGCACAGCCCTCCATGTGCTCGCCAGAGGTAGCCTGACTGCCATTAGGTACCGAGATGAGATCCTCAGACCCCTTGTGAGACCATATGCTGGTGCGGTTGGCCCTGGGTTCCTCCTAATGCAAGACAATGCAAGACCTCATGTGGCTGGAGTGTGTCAGCAGTTTCTGCAAGAGGAAGGCATTGATGCTATGGACTGGCCCGCCCGTTCCCCAGACCTGAATCCAATTGAGCACATCTGGGACATCATGTCTCGCTCCATCCACCAACAGACGTTGCACCACAGACTGTCCAGGAGTTGGCGGATGCTTTAGTCCAGGTCTGGGAGGAGATCCCTCAGGAGACCATCCGCCACCTCATCAGGAGCATGCCCAGGCGTTGTAGGGAGGTCATACAGGCACGTGGAGGCCACACACACTACTGAGCCTCATTTTGACTTGTTTTAAGGACATTACATCAAAGTTGGATCAGCCTGTAGTGTGGTTTTCCACTTTAATTTTGAGTGGGACTCCAAATCCAGACATCCATGGGTTGATAAATTGGATTTCCATTGATAATTTGTGTGTGATTTTGTTGTCAGCACATTCAACTATGTAAAGAAAAAAGTTTTTAATAAGATTATTTCATTCATTCAGATCTAGGATGTTATTTTAGTGTTCCCTTTATTTTTTTGAGCAGTGTATATTATCTTACTTGTCCTTGAGGCCTTCTTTCATATAAAAGAGATCCAGGTCTCTTGCTCACTCCCAAGTGTCCTTGACCTCTAGGTCAACTACGAATCGCACTACTTCCCGTAGTGCTAGATGTATAGTATTTAATAGGGTTGTGCGATTGTCTCTGTTTTCATTTTGTCCAATCGTGGTTATTCTTGCCAATATACGATCCGATCTGCTCCACCAGAGACCTCTCTAAACGCACAGTAGGGCGCAGACTCCAAAGATCTGATATTACTCTACAAACAGAGTAGCACGTAGACTCGATCTGAACGTAGCGCTCCGCCTCCTGCCTATTATTTCACCATTCACCTAACATCGAGTGGAAGATATCTTCACAACTCAACGATATCACTGCGTTCGTTGCTTGCTATAATCCAAAGCAGTCCAGGCGGTTAAATCGATTATTTGCTAATTACTTTTAACAAAACACCGGACATTTCCATTGTTCCACTTCGCTGAATGTGCGCATTCGCCTCACTTCTGGAGTTTCAGCGCATGCGCAAATTCGGTGAGGCTGGACATCGAAAATATCCAGGGTTTTTCAGTGAAACGCGTCTTAATATTAGTAATATTTTGACGGAGGGAGAGCGCTATTCAGACGGAGTCTACATGCGCTCTGTTTATAGAGTAAGTTCTGATAGTAAGTTAGTTAAATTGCCCTAATATTGGCGTAGGAAAATGAAATTGTGGATCGTCACTTCCTGTAGGTCTTCGACCCCCATGTTGATAATTTAAGTATTTAGAAAATATTTTTCGTCTGACTTTTACTTTATTTATGCACTAACACTTAAAAAAAACTTTAAAGCGGGATTAATTTGTCATGATTATCTTGTACAACAAAATGTTTATATAAAATTAACCTTGGATTTTTCGGCGGAAGCAGCGGACATAGACTTCCGGTTTGCTCCACAAAAAATACGTCGACCTAGTCCGTCCCAAAGAATAATTGTAATTTACGTTTTTGTTGAAAGAACATCGCCAGTTACATAAAGTAACACATAACATAGCAGCTCAAATGACTAACGTTACACAATGCAACAACAATGATTAAAACAACATGCAAGCTGCGTGGTTAAACGTTGCATTAACTAACAAACTAAACATATACATTCACTGACTGAATATTACGGGAATAAAATGCACATTTATCGCCAGAAATGTTATCAAAGCGCATTTTAATGCCGAAATGATCTCAAAATGTTGCCTTTTTTCCCACTGACAATATAACGAAAACATTTTTTGGCAGACTGAACGTTGACATACATGACATTGCTGTTTCTTCGAATAGTCGTTAGGGGGCTAAAACGTTCATCAAAGTTATTCAAATTAACTTTTATTTATGTTGTTCTTGTGAAGCACAAATTTAACCTGCTTTGAAAACATGGTATAAATGTTATATTGGTCATAGAGCCAGAATGGGTATGATGTGATAATTAGTGAAATTTTCTACCCATGGTCAGGCAGGCAAAGTTCACTTTGGCTACATCTATGGAATCAGTGCCATGTCCTGTATGGGGGTGTACCTGCTGCTCAACATGATGAGCTCCCTAGCTGTGTCCTGTGGCTGCGTGGCTAGCATACTGGGCTACTGTCTCCTGCCCATGGTGGTCCTCTCCGCATTTGCAGTCTTTGTCTCTTTACAGTGAGTATAAACTCCTTGATCACACCACATTAAAACATTGAGTTGTCTCATTTCATTCATTCTACTTGATCAGAATTGTATCAGGCTTGCCCCACTTTGTTTTGATTGAGTCTCATGGTTCTCATGCAATCTGATCTTTAGCAATGGCCGATAGTCCAAAAATATGAGAAAATAAAGCCATGAGACTCAATCAAAACTATATTTAATCAAAACGTGGGGCAAGCAAAACTTGCTGATTGCAGCTTTCATGTATGCTTTATTAGTATTGATTATCCTACCTTATGGCAGGATGGCATAATGGCAGCACATTCATGTGTAAAGGTGTAGACAATGTGTGGTCTGAGTCTGACTGACTAGACAACAGGTCGTAACAATAATGAAACACTGAATAAGAAAGATCAACAGCAAATTTAAGTATTTCTCATAATTTACAATGCCCCATCCTTATAAAGACAACTTTATTCTCCAGAATTCAAAATCACATCCGTAAGCTGTGTATTTTGTAAGGCAGACATTTCCTGGAGTTTTTAATCAATACCTTTTATTTATCTGTTGTCATTATTTTTCTTCCAGAGGCTACCTGGGTACTCTTCTGGCGTTATTGGTAGTTGGATGGTGCAGTATGTCTGCTTCCAAGATCTTCATTTCAACGCTGGCCATGGAAGATCAACAGCTGCTGGTAGCTTACCCTTGTGCTCTGCTTTATGGTGTTTTCGCACTGCTTACGGTCTTTTAGATTTTAACTTTCAAGTTAAGACTTTACTGATAACAACATCATTACACAGTGTCGTAGCAGACCCGTTAGTGGAAAGTATTATTTAGTTATTTTACATTGTCCTTATTATTGTCCTTTACCTTTTCTAAAAAACAAATTTACCAAATGCAACAAGAGTAAAACATTGTTTTGGTATGTTTTGTCACAGAATGCTCAGGAGCTGTCATTATTTTGCTTGTTTTAAAATATTTCTGGTATTTCACCATTATCTTTAATGGCAAGAGTGAGTCAGAAACTGGCTGAACTAGAATACAATTAAATTAAAAAGGTTATCCTATCAAAACAGATGTTCAATGTATAGTTATTTAAACTAAATATTTAAATAAATAGTACCATGAATTGGAAAGATAAACGTCATGCCTACTAGTGAGTTTGGTTTCTGTTTTTACTTTACTCTTGCAGTAATTCAGAGCTTTCACCTTCATGATTTCTATATTCGTGATTCTGTCAATTTGAATGTAAATAATTGTTTTAAGTGACCCTTATCATTCACCACAAGACAAACGGTTTGTTTTCTAACAAACTGTCAGGAATCACTCGTGTCATAGATTTAACCATTTATTGCATTAAATGCTAATACAATTTCGTTTGGGGGTATGGTTCCACTCTTTTTTTGTGCTCCCTGCTGTAGGATTTAAAGCATGACTTACAGAAGTCCAGATACAGAATACCAACAGCATACCAACATTTGATAACAGGGAGCACTTTACAATCCCCCAACCCCAAAACAGCCTAACCATACGCCCGTTAGTAGGCTATGTATTCGCCTACCCAATATCAACCAGGAATCGGAGACACAGGCCATTCTAAACCGAGTTTTAAACTATGTAGAATCATTTTTTACATGCGATATACATCCCTTGATGTTGAAGATCACAAAAATAGTGAATATATCAGGCTGAAAATGATATGTCAGACATACTGAGATCATTAGCAGGATCAGACATACTGAGAGCATTAGCATGATCAAAGTGGCTAGAACGTGTCGTATGCTCCCCGCACCTCAACCCCCCCCCCCCCCCCCCCCCCCCCTTAAAAAAAAGCTGTGAAACATCGACTCTAGTACAATGTCTATGAAAGCCCCAAAAACCCATCCTTAAGGCCCTTAGTGAGACACCAGT
The DNA here is from genome assembly GCA_026745465.1 of Lota lota. Taxonomy (NCBI): domain Eukaryota; kingdom Metazoa; phylum Chordata; class Actinopteri; order Gadiformes; family Lotidae; genus Lota; species Lota lota. The sequence continues at coordinate 213,429 of JACYXH010000448.1, forward strand.
TTGTGCACCAGAGACAGAGTTAGTGGTAGGTGTTTGTCATTGCCTTTCTGGAATCACTTTGCTTATGCCGTTGAGGAAGAGACTGATAGACGGGTGGCCGAGCAAGCTACACGTATTTGGGTCCATACATCAACTGAATCCCGGCCAGTAGAGCTTTCGGGATTAATTCTCAGCATTTCCCAAGACTCAAAACAGTGCGTTATAAAAGCACATACTGCGAATATTGATAGGCAAAGTTGCCACTGAAAAGGTGGTGCGAAATGACAAATAGTGGGACCAGGCAGAATCATATGCTTTTAATGATGAGCCACTCCGTTCCTCATATATTTTCCTACGGAAGACATATGAAACGATTTCGGGTTTAACCTGAAACTGTCAGTTTGAATGATGGGCAAGGCAACCCGGATGGATTGGCTCCCTGGCATAGCGTTCGGAATTCCTTGGTAAAACCCTCCGAACCCATTGGAGAGCGCCACGTCCGTATAAAAACAAAGTTCGGCAGACAAGTATACTACATGCTCGTATAAAAATGAAATGCCATTCCATTATTCGCAAAGAAGAAACCAAAAACAAGTCAGATCGGTAGTATATGGGACTTGCTTTTCCATAACTACGTTATTCTAATAGCCAATCAAAATAGCTTTGGGGTTGAAGGTTTAGCGTGATTGGCGTTTAGTTCTACTGTGATGCTTTTGAACGCACTTCATGAGTTTACCGATAAAATAGTTGATCACAGACGCGTTTCGGTCTCTGTAGTCCGGTTCACCTGTGCGGTGCATCACGAAGCACGACAAGATCTACGTCCCTCATTTAACTGGATTTTATCTTGCAATTTCGACACGGATTTGGAGAACTCGAGGAGCTTGGCTATAAAACTGCGGCCTTGCAGAATAATTCGCATTGCGAAGTTAAGGTCCCCTTGTAGGGAAAGCAACTCAAACATGTGGACAGAACAGCTGCCACCATAATTTCAGTTTGTCTGGTGGCAATGACGCATGCGTGGGATTGCTGTCAAGATTGATGCCGAGAAAATCGAGTTTACAGGCTTTTTTTTTTTTTACGGCCCAATCATGTACACTTTACGGATATCCTTGGCTATTAGTAGATCCACTACAGCTGGTTCTGTAAGCGCAGATTGAAGGTTCTTGAACATGTGAGAAACGTTTGGCAAGAAAGCTAAACCAGTGAGTCTGGGATCACTGTCTTTTAACATCAGTGCTACGTCTGGTCGACACACTTGGGTGGGTTGGTTGGTTCTTATCAGTAACAAAAATAAATTTGAAAAAAGTAATGACTAATATATACATGATCTGAATTCTGTATGATGGGAAAAAATGTATGTCAAATTGATGTTTTATGTATATTTAATTTGTGACCAGAACAGTAACCAAAAAACCTCCAGCATATTAAGATTTTGAATATATAAGGGCCAGACATAAATTAATGGATCATCTGTGAACAAAACAAATTATGTTCTTTGCTTTCATTATTATAGCTTACCATGCATTGTCTTATTGCTTGGGCAAGGGCTGCCATATATAGAGCCAACAGTGCTGGGGAGGCACAGCAACCTAGCCTGGTTCCCAGCTGTACATTTAAACTAGCTGTTAGGTTGCCATATTATTTTGTTTAGCTGTAGATTCCCAATAGAGGGCTTTAAAGCATTGCATTGAGGCTTCTGTAAATCCAAATCTTTACATGATTAAAGAAAGCCCCACTTAATGCTGTCAAAGGCCTTTTTGGCATCTAAGATAATAAAAAGACATTCTGTACCCTTTCCTTAGTCTGATAAATAATATGTTGGGGTCTTAAGTATTGTCTTGAGCTGGAGGCCTTTAACAAACCGGTTTGGTCTCTCAACTTCATTTTCGTATTTCGATTTCCATAATCAGAGACCCATTATCATTAAGAAACATGAACATTTTTATTATTTTCTGGTGCTAACAATAACTCATGATTGTTTTGGACACCAAAAACAAAAATCACGATGACAACACACCCAAAAATAAGCTTACACACTACAGCACAACCCTTTAGGTTGGCCTATGGAGCTTGTGTTGGAGGTTGGCAAGTTGCTCCATGTTGATGCTGCTACCACCGCACACTATCATAACAAGAGGACCCAGAGGACTTGGCAGACGGCCTGAAAACACAATATACTGCTAAATGTTTGCATTGTTGAGGTTATCATGTTTATCATACTGGACCTTTACAGTAATGTAGCAGTAAGATAGCTTTGCTAAGACCTGTCAGACATATCATCTTTTGCTTTTTAGTTGGGACCAAACGTTACTATAAATAAATAAAAGAATGCATTTATTTTTAAGAATAAAATAATTATATATATAAATAATGCAGTTCTATCCATAAGGAATACCTTCATCCTGCAAGCGCCGAATGACCCCACTGTAGACGGCTGCTAATGCAGCTCCACATGCCAGCTCCACCAACACACGCTCCTCATCTGCACACGCACACACACACAATTAAAAAAGCCAATGCAGATAGAGATGTCATGGAGAAAGCCAAACGAACAGAAACCAATGCTTTTCCATTGTTAACAATAAACAAATGCACACACACACACACACACACGCATGCATGCAGTTGTCTAGCTCTTCTGACCCAAAGTGCCCTATGTTTGTAGTTTATTGTTGACAACATTAGGAATGAGTATGTTTAGGGAAGGGAAGTTTTGTGAGGTCAAGACCAGACATATCTCATTTGGCTCCCTTCGCCAGTTACTCAGTTTCCAGCAAAATGCCTGTCGTCGCTTGTAAAACCTTGAATTGGTTGGATACATGGCCCATAGTCTAATTTAAATGTATTTCACAAGCCATGTGGTTTGTAGGAGTAGGTCAGTCAATTATTTCCCTAGTTTAGTTTGTATTATACCTCCAGGTCAGCAAGTCACTTCACCCCATGTAGCACAAACCGTAGCAAACACACAAACTTTACTTACCAAGGAATGTTTCCACAGCACGGAGAGCTTGCTGGTCTTCGACCAGTTCAGATATAATGGACAGCTCAGTAGACTGGCTGTATTGAAACGCCTTTCTGCAAACTGTCTTTGCTCCAAGACATTTCGCTTCACTGTATTCAAGGAAGATGGTTGGGATTAAAGAGAAGGTGAAGAATGATGAAAAAAAGAGAGCTGAGGTAATGGGGTGGTGTTTTTTTAATCATCCTGTCCACTGTAGTTGTGACATATTGATAATCATAATAAAACCATGAGTGAAAACACCTCATTAGTCACGTTGTTTTAGCCCACGGAATAGACAAACACACGGGAGAAGGTGGAAAAGAATGCACCTTATTGTTTTAGGTTTATAGGGATGGCACGATACACCTTTTTCATTTCTGATCCAATACCAATACTGCAATCTTAAGTATCTGCCCATTCAGATACCGATCAGATATACCAATGTTTTTTAGTCTTTCATTAAAAAGTTTCTCATTAGGCTAGCCCATTTATGAACTTTGTAAAACATGAATTTATTTATACATACATCACTGCAGTAACAAATGTTTTTTACGTTGTGTTTCTGGATTATTTAATCCAGTGCAAGGGTCAGTTTTGAATTGAGAATTTTACAAAATATGATTACTATTGTATTATCTCTATTTTTGGCTGAATAGCAGCTATCATTTCACCACATAAGAAAAGTAGTTGAGACAAAAAAGGAAGAGTATCGGAGATATTTCAGGTCACTATCAGCCCAGTACCGATACACGGTATCTGATCGGTTCATCCCATTAACCCCAGTTGAATAATGAACAATATTAAATACAAATGTAATTCCTTAAACAGTAGCAAATAACATTTGCAAGATAGCTACTGTATGTCTCAAATAAAGTTCACAATAACACATGGATAATCCTTAAATATTCACATCCACATGTTCTCACCTTGTAATGTCATCCAGCGTGACAATAGTCCCTGCCTTCACTGCAGCATTGAAACAGTCTGCTCCCACAGTCTCCATAGCAACGATAGGTACATCCTCCCAACCCACGCTTCTAAGGCCCTGGGCGACCCCACAGAGGAGCCCTCCTCCCCCAACAGACACAACCACAGCCCCTGGCTTCTGTTTTTGTCCCATGGAGGCCGCAATCTCTGTAATCACAGTGGAATGGCCCTCCCTGGTGTGTGTGCGCGTGAATGTGTGTGTGCGTATGAATAGCATTGAAGAGGGCATTCTTAAAAAATAACAAAAATACAATAAGTACCAGAAGTATTATTGGTACTCGTATTACAGTATGACCTTTGTGTGTGTGTGTGTGTGTGTGTGTGTGTGTGTGTGTGTGTGTGTGTGTGTGTGTGTGTGTGTGTGTGTGTGTGTGTGTGTGTGTGTGTGTGTGTGTGTGTGTGTGTGTGTGTCAGTACCATAGCAATGGGTGGTCAAATGGAGGAACATAAGTCAGTCCTTCAGTCTCCATTAGTCTGAGTGCCTCAGCATTGGCGTCGTCCCAAACCTGGAGACACATATCTTAACTTTTTAAGATCTGCTTTACTTGATTTGTGCCACAATGATTGGCATTTCATTAAATAAAAAACATCCTAGACATTCCTCAACACGCATTTTCAATCTGCATTACTGCAGCCTCCAAACTAGTCTAGTGTTTTTCATCGCACACACATCTACATACCACAAGTATTTAACACTCAAGGTTGAATTATACCTCTGCGCCAAATAGCCACCATAGGTACTCACTGGCGAAGCCCACACAGTCTGCCGCCATAACTCAAGTACACTTATCCATTTGAGAAGGTTCTAACCCTAAGCACATGGCATAGAGCCACACTGTACCTATGATGGCTAGCTATTGGACACAGAAGTATAATATATCCACACTAAATTTTCAGCCCATACTAGCCTCTTCACCAGCATTTTGAAATCCACACTTAAATGGCGTTTTTAGCATTCCAACCAGCCGTTATAAGATTCATACATTTTGGATGTTTTCAATAAATCTCTTGATGGCAGTGGAGAATGCCGGCTTTGTGTGGACAAAAGGGCAAAACAGAGAAAACATGCACTTTTACATTTAGCAGAGTATTGACCTAAAAAAAGTGTCCAACAAGTATAATGTACTCTTTCACCTTGCCTGTTATCTTCACAGTTGCTCCCTGATCCTGGAGGTTTTGGACAACAAGTCGAGGAGAAGATGAGGGAACTACAATGGTGGCTGGCAGACCCATTTTTCTGGCTACATGAGCTGCAGCCATACCTGCATTGCCACCTGAACACATTATTATTAATTGGTTTGCTGTATGGAGAAGAATACATCATTACCACTACAACATTTCTATCGTATGGACACATTGGAGAGGGCTTGAGAAATGTGTTTATGAATTGTTCAATTTATACATTTTTCAATGGCTCCAATATGGCAAAGTTGTTACAAATGTCTTGATGTAGTGTATAGTATTGTATTGTGTAATACAAGGTGCTATGTAACCTGAAGAACAGACGATTCCTTTGGATTGCATTGCCATCTGTAGAGGAGAGGGAGAAAATAAATAGGAGAGATACTGGAAATGTCAAGTATCTCACACAGTATATTTACATTTAGTACTTCAGACACCTTTATCACCTTTATTAGCAGAGACACTGGTATATGGTTGAAAATAGTATTATTTTATTTTATTGGGCAGGTGTACACCCAAATGTGACCAATTGAATAATAATAAGGTACTATTCATATGGTAAACTATATGAATGATATATTGTATTGGTGTTGATATGTAATTGGTATTAGAGGTAAGCCTAGATTATCGTCTGTAAAAGTGAAGCCACGTATTATGAGTATTTTGTTTGTTGTTTATTTTTCTAGTCAATCACTTTGATTAGAAATAAGTACTATTTACCAACTGCCAAGGCCCTACCTGCTGGCAGAGGTGACCTATGCCGCGGATTTTGAAGGAGCCAGAGGGCTGTGCACTCTCCATCTTCAGGTAGACTGTGGTTCCCAACCGTTTAGACATGCCAACACTCTCCACCAGAGGTGTGTTGAGATGAAAGTGCCCCGGCATGGTTGAACTGTCAATGAGTGTTGTGGAGAGCTTTGTATATTAGGACTGGTTTATGATGAGCAGCATCCACTCCCGGGTGTCAATCAAAACACCAATATAATAAAATCCACACGGACGGCAGGAGAAGGTTTGACGGTGTTTTATATGTTTCTCGAGATAATGGTTGTGGTTCTGTAACAACAAATACAGTAATGACATTATTATTAGACACCACGGCGGACCAGATAAACAAACAAACACTACTGACGAGAGCCCCATTGATGTCTATAATATGGAATAGAAAGTATATAAATCAAATAAGTCTATCGATGCTGTTCACCGTGAACTTGACTACGGCCGAACCACGGTGTGTCGCGGCCGTAAACGCTCACAATTGAAAGTCCCGTGACCGTATGCATTGCAAAGACATCCATTAACTTAACTAAAACCCAAGGTTTGGAACGTAAAATTAACAAAGGCTACATTCAGCACAAATGACCAGACACAAAGACGATGCAACTAGTCGTCACATTATATATGCTGCCGACATTCGCGACCACGCATGAAAACGAACCCGCAATTGCAACGAATGGACAACCAAAGACGCACAACTGAAACCACCAATAACTTTCCAAACTCCACAGTGTCACTGCTCCGCGCAATAATTGTTACAAAACGGGTACATTAGCCAGCAGCGTGATCAACTACGTTGACCAATCACATGCTTAAAGTGGTAGCCCTCATTAATTAACATTAGCTATTGGTCCGGCAGTGCAGCTACTCGGAGCCTTTTATTCGACGAGTCTCAGGAATGAAACGTCAACAATGTTTATTAGCAGCCTAAGTCCAATCAGACTGCCTAAGACAGAACAAAAATAGGCCTACATATGACACATGACAATCATGTTCGATGTACACTACTATCTACCAAATAAAGAACAAATTACAAATCATCTAGTTTATTTTAGTTTGTGTTATGTGACGTCTACGTTTGTCCCTCAGTGTTGTGTTTGAATTTCTGGTAAGAAATGTGTTAAGTGTGGTTGTTGTGATGTGATGGTTGCGACCTGGATTAACCTTTTCGTCGGCTCTTTATTGTTTTTGGGACATCAGAGCGAACCCATACGGTTGGCTTGATCAGGTTGGAAAACAGACCACAAGTGCCGACATGATGAACATCAGACACTAGCAGAATAATCATGAAGTCATCCACAACTTTTTCACATTCATCGATTTGGAAGGTTGTTAGTGCACATCATCACGTCGCCGTAACACATCACTAAGAGTGTTTGTTAACTCTAAATAACAACGCGTTATTCAACGTTTGAATTACAATGATCAAAGATGACCCATTTGCCTTAGTCATTACCGTTTAATTGTCAATATAACGCTTGCCATAAGAAGTTTCACATGAAATGTAGTCTTATAATCTGTTCTGACTAGCAAAGTCGAAAATGGCTACAAATTAGCGTTGAGTACTGAATAAAACCAGACGTTTACCTTCGGGCAGTTGCGTAAATCACGTAGTTGCTAGTCGTAGATCTGAAAATGTGACTCTTTTGTGTTTATTTTTCCACTGTCGAACTGTTCAATGCTCAAGCAGGCTACCCCTGCTGGTTATTGCTATGGGCCTGGTCGTAAACCCTGAACACACACACACACACACACACACACACACACACACACACACACACACACACACACACACACACACACACACACACACACACACACACACACACACACACACACACACACACACACACGGTGCAAAGTCTACATGGGTTTTATTAGTGTAAATTCCAAGGACAATAGTTACAGGATAGTGCATATACTGTAGGCCTTACTGTTGACCCTGTAGTGTGGCCACTCCAGTATTCTAACCATTTTCCGGTGGTAAGAATACTGTGAAGTTTGATATAAAATAGTAATTTAATTATCAACATAGACTTTTCATTGCGTGGACCACAGCAGGTAGGCTATTGAGGTTTTCCTGCTGACGTCAGGTGATCATTGTGGTGGTGGTCAGTTAAACATTGCCCGAGTGCACATAAAGTCTCTTAATAGATAATACAGCAGTGTTTTTTATTGCTTCCCTTCTGACAAAAGATGAAAAAAAGAATAGGTTACTTGGCACATGCCACAATGTTGTTTGTCCAAAAAGTGCTCTAAGCATGATGGTTGAAGAACATGAGCGTAAAAACCTCTATACGATGTATACATACATGCATAGCATATAAAAATAGATTGGGTTTAGAACTGCACAAACATTTTGGTTAAAACTGCAGGGCTTTCATTCTACACACCCTTAAATCCATATAAAAAAATGCAGTATTCCGATGATGTCAAAACATACCAAGACAATGTTAATTCTTTCTGTCAGAGTAGACCCTTTTCACAGAGGTTGCTTAAAACACACACATTATGGGTCTTTTCTTCTTTTATGAACCAGGGCATGGGAAGTAGATTTATCTTCTCTAGTTTTGTCTACTACTCATGCGCTGGTACATAAAAGGAGCAGACCCATAATTAGTGTTATGAGCAGCACCTGTGTTTATCCTACAATGACTCTTCCTTGAAAAGGGTCTATTAAACTCCAGTGGACAGAACCTGACTTACAATTAAACATTCATCACTTGCCCTCACTCATCTCTTTTCTCTCTTCATCTTCAGTATCACAGTGACAAGTCACATTATTTTGAACTATTAGAACTTGATGTGGTAGTGGGTGGACAATATAATATCACAATGGTCCAGTCCACTGTCCTCCACAATAAAATGCTTATTCACTTTGTTTAGGTTTTTAAATGAGAATACCTTAAATACAAATATAAATTGTTTTCTTGAAAAGCCATGCAGGGCTTCTTTGGATGAAAGTTGAAAGTTACTGTTGTGTATGGACCAATTGAGCCATCAAGCAAGAAACGGTGCAAGTAGACAAGATTATGAGCATTACATACGACTGTCAGTGTTCTCACAATATCAGAAAACCGCACAAGCCCATACTCGGTATCAAAATAACATTCACAATTTCCTACCTCCATCTTATTCTGTCCTTACTTGTTATTTTCATCATGCCACTGACTTGTCTTTCTTTTTAACATTCTACACTATCTATTGCTCCTTGGTTTCCTCTAACATGCCGTTATTCTCTCTCCTGCTGTGCTGGATTCATTTGTGCAAAGTGCAGGTGGTCCAGGTGCTATGCCAGGGACCGTTGTCTGGGCTTGATCCTTGGATAGAGCTGGAGCGAGAGACAGAAATAGAGTTGTAGAGATGAGAGAGAGACAGGAAATAGGTGCATGGTTCTACAGAAATTATGTCCAAACCATGTGGTACCCAAATGCAGCTAACAAAACATGACAATCCTTATATCTTAAACCTGCACAATCGAACTTTTCTACTATAGCTATTAACTCAGTTTAAATATCAAAACTAGAAAGTTTTTCAAGAATAAAACACACTCAGTCAATACATCCAGGGAATTCTTTTTCTTTAAAACGTTTTACTCTGGCCCACTTTTGAAATGACTGTAACTGTAACTGCCACTAGAGGCCGCTAATTGAAAATGTACATAGTGCAGGTTTAAGCCTTTCTTAGAATCAAATGTGTTGCGTAGCTGGAAAACAACCACACAATAAGTCATTGCTACAGTATGTTTTTTCTAAATCATTCTCTGAATTCCAATCCTCTTATCCTCTTTCCAGAAATATTCAATATAAGGACATTTGGCTGCCTTTCATAGCAAAAATGTTTGGTGCAAAAATGTCTGTAGATGTTATTCTAGATACACTTGTTTTGAAGGCACATGAATACAGGGAGGCAGAGAATAACTCCACTTTGCAGACACCAGTCAATCTTTCAGGTTCAGAGAGAGTAAAAGGTTTTCCCATGTTGTTTGGAGCCAGCCATCTGTTAAAGTACCCTCAATAATAAAAACATTACTCTCTTAGGTCCAAATTGGGTTACCTATAGTTAAATCTATTCAATACCACAATATAGAGCAACATGTTTTTTTATCAATGTAGGTGTTTTTCATTCATTTGCGCCCAAAAATGTATTTGTGCCTACTTGTGGAATACTGCTGTATTACTTAGTTATGACACATACCTGCATTGACGTTAAACTGACAAGTATTTCGTCAAATTACATTGCTCTATTGTGTTCAGTGCCGTGTTATTCTCTCTGTGTGTGTGTATATGTGTGTGTTTACTGTTACCCCAAGCAGATTCCTTGGCACATATCCCTCATGGTCGTTGAGTCGCGCCCACCACCACTCCGTCTCCATGTCATCAGAGCGCCGCAGGATGGTCAGGGCCTCCCCCTCGCTGAAAGTCAGCTCATCGGACTGCTGGGAGTTGTAGTCCCAGAGAGCGTAGACGGAGCCCTTGTTCATCACGCCTAGCTTCTCCTGCACACCTGCAGTCAGAGGAATGTTAGGAATTTATCACCTCTGTTTATCTGGTCATTAGTCCACTGGTCAGTTACTGTTGGGTGTGTGTGTGTGTGTGTGTGTGTGTGTGTGTGTGTGTGTGTGTGTGTGTGTGTGTGTGTGTGTGTGTGTGTGTGTGTGTGTGTGTGTGTGTGTGTGTGAGTGAGTGAGTGATTGCCGTGATCTTTTGACCTCATTTTGAAATATTAAATGTTTGCAAATGTGGAGAACCGTTGAATACGATCCATCCAACTTAAATTCTATGTCTCCTTCCACCTAAGCATCAATCCATTCGTAGCCATCTATACAACCATCCATCCCGTCCATCTATTTATCCATCTAGCAATTCTTTCACCCATCTATGGTTTCCACCTACCATAGAGGAACTGGGAGCACTGAGTGTAGCCCTCCTCCATCTCTTCACATTTGTCCGCTGCTGTTTCCACATCACTGATGGTGGTAGCAAAGATGGCTGCCCCAGATTCCACCAGCATCTTACAGAGCTGTACACTGTTACAAGAGGCCGCGCAGTGCAAAGGTGTCCTAGAGGTTTGGAGGGAGAAAGAGATAATAGACACCAACACGAAAAGTGGACCTGGCCACAGAACAGTTAGACATTGTATAGTTAGCCGGAGCACAGTTAGCCATAAGCATAGTTAGTGGTAGCACAGTTAGCCATAGCATGGTTATCGGTAGCACAATGAGCAGTAGTACAGTTAGCCACAGCATAATTAGCCAAAGCATAGTTAGCAATAGCATAGTTGAACTAACCATCCATCTGAGTCAGCGGCATTGACGTTTACACCAAAATCCAGGAGGAACTTGACAATGTGATGGTGGCCAGCACAGACAGCATTATGAAGCGGTGTTATTCCCTCATCATTGGGGGTGCTGGGATTCTCGACCTAAGAGGCCAGTGAAGCAGAGAAGAGAACAGAAGGGGACAAGGAGTGGAGACAATGAGTATGTTGGAACAGAACGATTTCACAACACTAAACTGTGATTTTATAAACGAATATTAGTTTTTTTAGGCATGGTGATACTAAAGACCACAGTTAGTTACAGTTACGATGGTTCTTTGACCCGTACAGGATGATCCATCACTTGCCTCATATATTATTCTCTGGACCAGGTCAAACTCTCCCTCCAGTGATGCGTCCAACAGAAGCGCGAGGGGGTTGAACTTCACCCTCAGGTTGTGGCCTGTACGCTCCGATGTTGACTTCTTCAAGTTGGAGCGTTTAACCTGGGAAGGTGTATGGGTTTGTGTGTGTGTGTGTGTGTGAGAGAGAGCGAGTGTATGTTTATGTATGTGAGAATGAATGTGCATCGGAGGGTGACAGAGTCAAAGATCAAGAAAATGACTGTTAATTTGTGAATTAAACTTGCACTATGTACCATCCCATTAGCAATCGCTAGTGGCTCGAGTTGGACCAGACAATTAATTTATAGAGAACAATTGCCTGGATGGTTTCACTCGTGGATCCGCACGATTTATTCTTGGGAATCTTTCTACTTCAGATATTTTTTTAAGGAGTAAAATGCTGCAGTAGAAAAATGTAAGAGTGCAGGTTTAACTATTAATAAGGCAGCAAGAGGAAAATTGTGGAAACATTGTGGTGAAAACATTATATGTTTAGAAGGCAATCCGTGTAAATGTTACGCATACGCTGGGTGGATGACGATGATGCTGGAGCTGGAATTTTGATAAGATTGTTTTATGGGCAGTGTGTGCAGTGACATTTATTCATGCCTCTTGTGAAAGGCATATGTTTTGTGGGGGAAAGTAGTTCTAAAAGAGATAGCAATGGCATAGGGTCTTTTCTCCATCTACCTTGGGTGGGGCTGGCGTCCTGGGCGACGGGGGCGAAGGAGAGGATTGCATTTGGCGTACAGGGCTGTGAGCAGAGCTTGGACCTCTCTTGCTCTTGTTATTGTTCTGGTCCTCTGGCCTATTAGTCGACGGAGAAGGATTGGGCTGCTGGGGCGGGGCCACACAACCCGCCGGCGTCGACGAACCCACGGCCTCACCGGCTGTTTCTACGGCGATGGAAGGAGGGGATGAGCGAAGGATGTCTGAGTTCAGGTATTGGCTCTCGCCCTCCAAAGGGACACTGAGCTTTGTCTCATCCTCTTCCACAGTGTTTCCATTCTCAGAGTGGATGTTGTCTATCTCAGGCAAGGGGCTGCCAGGTTGGTAGAATGGGTTGCCTGTAGAAAATAATACATGAACCATGATTACTGGTGCAGTTACAATTCAAAATTCTGTCTAATCATGTTTTCATCAATTACTTTTTCGAAAATATTTAGCGGGTTAATAACTCCCCAATATCTCCTCAAATTAAATATTGTTTCACCAACAATAAGAATAAGGGGCTTAGTGCCTGACCATGAAGCCATACTCATTATGTTTAATCAGTGAGCTATACATGTTGACTGTGGGATATATCCATAATCCATCCATACTTATAATAATCATTATTATTATTTGTGCCTTACCTGCCCCTCCTTCGATGCCCCCGGCCAGAGTGTTGAACCTAAAGACGGGCAACGACAAAATTGTATTGGCACTAACGTAGGATCTTCACAATCAAGTAAGCCATGAGAGAGGGCTTGGAGGCCTTATAATGATACTACTAATAATAATTATATATCGGCCTATATCTTGCTTTTTATCTGTGATATCATGTTGAGTAAGCCCGGTCAACATAAATGTCTAACCGCACCTCTGGTACAGCAGCTTCTGGATGTTGGGCCCCTGGGGGCCCTCGGGCTCTGTGATGGAGCTGCGCTTCTTCAGGGGCCGAGGGGCGTTGCTAAGGCGACGGCGCAGCACCTCAAGGTCAACATCGTTCTGGTAGCGCAATGGGGCGTGGGCTAGTTGGGGGGACGGGAGGGTAAGGAGAAGACAACTGTGAGACCCTCCACTACTCATATGAACTGTGAAGTAATGCTTATTACTGCATTAACTAACGTAAATTAATGGTTGATTATTGATTATTTGGTTGATTGTTATCTCTTTTAATTCTGTCTACTGTCCTGACCTTTTCACTGGGACCTTTTATTGTTTATTTACATTTATGCCAGTATATGTGATCGTCATCAGCACATCACAAATGGCCCATAACCCAATAACCAGTGTTTCGCCAGAGATGATGCCAGGTATGATTTATTATGTTTACTCCTAGAGTCCAGAGTCTTGGATCCACTTCTGAGTGGGTTTGGCAGCACCTTACCTACTGGGGTGAGCTTGGTAGGGCTGAGAGGACGGGGGATGGTGTCCACATTGGGAGGCGGGTGGAGCCGTTCTTCTACACCACCTTCTCTTTTACCTCCCACCATCTCTCTGTCTGCCGCGTCCTCCCCACCCATCGAACCTCCTCCACCCGACTGGTGGAAAGGTACTGGGGAGGGCGAGGTGGAGGACAAGGGGAGGAGGGGTTTACCGTAGACTGGGAGACCAGGAGGCGGGCCAATGGACAGACAGACAGTCAGACAGACAGACAGATAGAGAGACAGACAGAGAGAGAGACAGACAGAGAGAGGAAGGGAGACAGACAGAGAGGGGAAGGAAGAAGGAAAGAACAACAGTAAGAAAGAAAGGAACGGCAAGAGAGAGAGGGACAGGGAGTTATGAAGAAGAATGTGGTCTCTAATCTTCCAAATATTAAGTCAAACTCTGAATGTACTTTCTTTAAGCTTCTCTGCAGGATACAAAAAATGGCTCCTGTATTTAAATATAGTAGCCCCAGTAGTGGCTACTGGTTACTATATTTCTTTACTATATGACATGTATGCTACATACTGTACATATAGTAGTGCATCTGCAACTATAGGAATATAGTGGCTACATACCTATAGTAGTGTATCTGCTACTACAAATTGCATTAGAGTACATTGAGATCATTGAAGGTGCATTTATCATGAGTGTGTGTGTGAATGTGTGTGTGTGTGTGCGTGCGTGCGTGCGTGCGTGCGTGCGTGCGTGAGTGCGTGCATGTGTGCGTGCCTGCCTACCTGTGTGTGAGCACGTGTGTGTGTGTGTGTGACAGGGAGAGAGCGAGTGTGTTTGTGTGAGCCGTCTTTGTGTACCTGCTTTGACTGTCCTGTTATTGAGGGAGCCGTAATTCTTGGTCTGGGGGTGCTGCAGATACATGCTGTAGATGGAGCTGCTGATCATGGTGGCGGGGCCCTTCCTAGGGGACTGGGGCCTGGAGGGCTGGTCCGGGACATAAGGGCGCACGGCCACAGCAGGAGGGGGCTCATGCCTGTCTGACTGGGGAGGCAGGGCCAGTGGAGAGGTCTGGCATGGACTGCTGGAGCCTTGGATCAAGAAGACAGACATAAATTTTTTTGACATCTTGTACAGTAAACAAACACAACACTACAAAACTGTGAAAACAACACATTGGTAAACTCAGAGAGTTTAACAGTTGAATCTTAAAGGTGCTGTAGGTCAAATTTAACAGCTTATATTTGAGTGTAATTAGAATGGGCATAGCCATCTGTCAGCTATTAGTGAGTGAAATGCACTGTGACACATCTGTTTCTAGTTGACTGTGCCCGCCTGTGTATGAGCCATTTTCTCTTCCCTGATTGGTTTGGGGTTTCCATATTGCCTGTCAATCACATTGGCGCACACAAAGCTGTGTGCACCAATGTGATTGGCTATGGCTATTTGGATCTCAATTGAAGACAAACGTAGGGAGGGATGGGGAAGAGTGGGAGGGTGCGCATTTTTCGGTTGTTTGCTTTCAAAATCTTGCTCTCTTGTACTCTGTTCTGCTCTCTCTTTACAACTCTCGATACTACATACAGCACCTTTAAAGAAATTAATTGTGATGATAACACTACGTCGTCACACCAATTAGCATCCCAACAAATGACATTCATTACTTTGAGTGGACGTCGGGGCAGCGGAGATCCGTTGTTTTTGATGTGAGGAGGAAAAGGAGGAGGAGGACGTCAGTGATCTAGAGGATGAGGACCTGGAAGCCTCCGCTCGACGCCAACCCAGCGTGCCGGGGGCGGCGCGGGGCAAGGAGCTGGTTACGCTGTGGTTCCCCGCAGCCTGGTGGGTCGCACTGGGGTAGGTACCGTAGCCAGATGGGTGCTGGAGGGGGCGGGAGAGACAGAGAGAGAGAGGAAGAGAGGGAGAGGGAGGGATAGACAGATAGAAAAGGAGGAGAGGGAGAGAGAGAAAGAGGCAGAGAGTGTGAGAGAGTGTGGGATTGAGAGAGAGGAGGGAGAGTGAGAGGGAAAGAGAAAGATAAAGGGAGAGAGAAAGTGTGAGAGAGGGAGGGAGAGAGAAATAGTTAGATGAAGGGAGAGAAAGGAGGGAGAGAAAGATCATCCTATTTGGTAGACCTTGTCATTACAAAATAACATAAACATTTTATGTACTTGTAATTATGTTGTTAAGGGTTATCAAGGTGTGCATTATGCATCAGATGCTGAGTGTGTCCAAAATTTAGTTTATTAGCTAACTTTGAGATGTATATAAACATACTCTAACAGTGCATCCCTCTGTTATTCCGGTTGTTTAATGTTATTTGGTTATTTAATATTGTAGATCCTGTTCATCACTTTAATTATTTTGAACTCAATAAAAAAATTGTTTGAATATTTTGGTCTATTTATGTCTGCAAATGGAGAATGAAATATACATTATAGATTAAAAAAAACGTAAAAACATCTGCTTAGCCAATGAAGCTCATTCTGGTGGTGGACCACTTTAGGGAGATAAAGGGCATTTCACACTCACTAAAACTTGAAAGATGATGAGCTGTGTGTTGTATTATCAAATACCTGCTCTGGACTACCGGCCCTCCAGTCAGATGCACTCTTACTGATGCTCAGCCAGGATGCATCATTAGCTATGGAGAGATATGGGAGCATAGACAGGATTCTCTTTGGGGAGGACTACAAAAGTAAAAGGACTACAAAAGCAGAGTTGTCGCTAACAATAATGTATGCAGTAGCCCTTCAGTTCCATCATATAAAACCATTGGGAGTTTGTAAATAAGTCTTTATCAGTCTTTTTAATCCGATAGACATTTATTTGTTTTCTTATAATGCAATGGCTTATCTGTGTAGAAAACAATGGTTATAGAACGGCAAACTAAATGTGAGTGTAATGAGCCAGTTCTTGCCACAATAGTATCAATATGAATATACTAATTAAAAAGATGTTACTATTGCATTTGATATTCAAATTATTATACATTCTTATATCTATTGAATTACAGAGTTAGAAATACCCATGTGATATATATATATATATATATATATATATATATATATATATATATATATATATAAAATTTTACATTGTTCATTGAATGCCTACCTACATATTACTGAAAGTCTTGTGGCAACCTTCAGAGCTGGCAATAAAGTACCTCCTGGATCAGTTTTAAAATCTAAAAATGCATTTAATTTTTGGTATAACTGACAGTAGTCCACAAACCATTTACCACAATATAACTACACAGTATGGAATCATTCAAATACCAACACTGTCAATGGATGCTTTGTATCTGGTCTGACGGAACTGTTTCTGGAAACATGCTGAAGCCAGGCAAAGCTATATATGGTGTCCCTTCCTCGATTTTGATCATGTTTTTAGTATTGCAAGACAAAATCTAATTAGTCTGCTATTTGTTTAGTTTTTTTTCCAACACAATATTAAAAAGATGATGAATTAAATGGATATTGGAGAACCAAACTAACTAGTGTTTAAATGAACAAGTTATATTAGAACCAATCAAAATGCTTATGGACTCAGTGTACACTCCTCCCGGGGACTCACAATTGTTACTGCCCCCTTGTGGTGAGCGGGGCCCTTCCCCAGTATCACCGGCTGGCGAAAGGACGATGTCTAAATCTGACACTTTCCATTGGCTGGAAGGCTTCCTCAAAACACTCCCCTCTTCCGCTGAGTGGCCGGACCCACAACAACAACATTACCACCACCACCACCAATACCACCACCACCACCATCACCACCACCACCATCACCACCACCAATATCATGATCAAATGACATCCATCAACAAGCCAAAAACAACAACAATAACAGCCATAGCACAAAGAACAACCACAACAACAATAATGACCACCACCACCACCACACCAATAACGCCGGTATCACGGCAACCAAGGTAAGGTACATACATTAAGGTTCACACATCCACAGCATCAACAATAATATACAAGGGAGGCGGAAGACAGACACAAAAAATTGAAGTTAGCAGTTGGATAAGAATGTATACATATTATTTCAGTATTTTCAAGTATGAACACAAAACCTCTGTGGTGATATTTTATACTTTTCTTAAGTTGCTACTTGTTTAAAAGGTAATATATTGCAAAAGTAAAAATAATTTATAACATTGAAATATTGATATACATAATTTTTAAGGTTATTTGTTTAAAAGGTATTCTAATTTGCTCATAACAATGCCAATCCGACATTAAATTACATTAAAGGAAGACAGCACGGCTCTTGCAACAATATGACATTGAACCTGCATTCAAATAATGGGTTTTCCAACCTGAGTGGGAGCGGACTTGTCCAAGGGGTGTGTGTTTAGGGGAAAGGTCTGCCTCAGGTCTGCCCCCTGCAGGAACCTGGATGTAGGGGCAGACGGCAGCCACACGCCCTGAAACACTGCCTATACCCCCTCCTGGGTGGGGGCAGGAAGGAGGTGAAGGGGGCCCACTACCACTCATACGACTCAACTAATGTGAGGGGAAGAAATATGAATGAATAATACAAAAACTCTCCTCCATAAATCGGTGTGTGTGTGTGTGGTGTGTGTGTAGTTGTGTGTAATGTATGCCTTTGTGAGTTTGTGTGTGTGTGTGTGTCCATGTTTGCATGCATGCGTGTTGGTGTGTGTGTCTGTCAGTCTGTAGTATGTATGCATGTGTAGGTATGCTGTGTGTGTGTGCGTGTGCATGTGTGCATGTGTTAGTATGTATGTGCAGGTACATGCACAGGGGTCCAACATGCCTCAGCCCTCTTCTTGTGCAGCCGGTCACGCAGGTCTCCGATGCGTTTGTCCATGACGGTCACCAGGGCGTTCCTCTTGTTCAGCAGCTCTTTGTTTTGTGCCAGGTTACTGCTCTGCTCCAGGTTGTGGCGGTTGCGGGCCTAAAGACACATAGAATGGAGTTCAGTGTGTCCATTATTAAATCAGGAGTATGAGTTGCTGCCATCAGGGAGGCACTAGAGACTTACCCGGAGCTGACAAACAAAAACATTTATAAACTGTGTTTTATTCTTACTGCCTGAGGGCCTTGAACCAGCAGTTCCACTTAATTTGAAACATCACTGTTATCTAACACCTAACACATATTATCCCACTGGTTTTACTGGTCCCGATTATTTTTAAAACACGTTATTCTCTTGGTCCTTTTTGGATACACACTATACATGGATACATTTCAACTCTCTCTCTGTCTCTGTCTCTCTGTCTATCTCTCCCTCCCTCTCTCTCTCAAGATAGTGCACAAAGAGAGAGGGGATGCCGAGATGCAGTTTAAAAGAAGATATATATCTATAGATATAGATATATTTAAATATATTATAATTATATTATTTAAAATATATTATAATTATTGTTTCTGGTTAGATTGATAGTTTAAGTCCCATAGAGCGTTCTGTGCTGTTCAGCTCACCTGGAGCTCTTGGTACAGTTTTCGTAATTCCAGAGCAGCGGGGCCAGATGTGGGCACTCCCTCCTGGAAAGTGGGCGTTTCTTTTGAGCCGGTGGGTGGGGCCTGTGAACCGGCGGGTGGTCCTTGCTGCGGCATGGTGGGTTGCAGTTGAAGACGACCTCTTCTGAGGTCTTCCAACTGCTTAGTCAACTGAGTCAAATCAAACAATAAAATATGAATACAAAATATAAAAGTGTTATTTCAAAGACCATATGTAGTTTTGCTTAAAAACTATATATTTGAAAACTAGGTAAACACTATGTACTTTTTTTTTTACCCCATTACCCCATTAAAATACATCAGAACTACAACGTTTTACAAGGATAAAACGCTCCTATCCATGCTTTCAATCCATATAGGGAATTGTTTTATTCTGGCCAACTTTAGTCCCCCGTCCACAGTGGGAAAATCTCCAGTTACTGTCCTCTACATTATAGTTATAATTGTAGCTACATCTCAAGCCACTAGAGGCTGCTAATGGGAATGTAGATAGTGCAGGTTTAACAAAGCGGCAGTAGTGGGAGGTAGCAATCAAGATACACTATATTGCCAAAAGTTTTGGGACGCCTGCCTTTACATGCACATGAAGGTTAATGACATCCCATTCTTAATCCGTAGGGTTTAATATGGAGTCTGCCCACCCTTTGCATCTATAACAGCTTCAACTCTTCTGGGAAGGCTTTCCACAAGGTTTAGGAGTGTGTTTATGGGAATTTTTGACCATTCTTCTTGAAGCGCAATTGTGAGGTCAGGCACAGATGTTGGACGAGAAGGCCTGGCTCGCAGTCTCCGCACTAATTCATCCCAAAGGTGTTCTATCGGGTTGAGGTCAGGACTCTGCAGGCCAGTCAAGTTCCTCCACACCAAACTTGCTCATCCATGTCTTTATGGACCTTGCTTTGTGCACTGGTGCGCAGTCATGTTGGAACAGAATGGGGCCATCCCTAAACTGTTCCCACAAAGTTGGGAGCATGAAATTGTCCAAAATGTATTGGTATGCTGAAGCATTAACAGTTCCTTTCACTGGAACTAAGGGGCCAAGCCCAACCCCTGAAAAACAACCCCACACCATAATCCTCCCTCCACCAAACTTTACATTTGGCACAATGCAGTCAGGCAAGTACCATTCTCCTGGCAACCGCCAAACCCAGACTTGTCCATCGGATTGCAAGACAGAGAAGCATGATTCGTCACTCCAGAGAACACGTATCCACTGCTCTAGTGTCCAGTGGCGGTGTGCTTTACACCACTGCATCCGACGCTTTGCATTGCACTTGGTGATGTAAGGCTTGGATGCAGCTGCTCTGCCATGGAAACCCATTCCATGAAGCTCTCTACGCACTATTCTTGAGCTAATCTAAAGGCCACACAAAGTTTGGAGGTCTGTAGCTATTGACTGCAGAAAGTTGGCGACTTCTGTGCACCTCAGCATGCGTTGGGAACAACGTGGCCTACCACTTCGTGGCTGAGTTTCTGTAGTTCCCAATTGCTTCCACTTTGTTATAACATCACTAACAGTTGACCGTGGAATATTTAGTAGTGAGGACATTTCACGAATAGACTTATTGCACAGGTGGCAACCTATCACGGTACCACGCTTGAATTCACTGAGCTCCTGACAGCGACCCATTCTTTCACAAATGTTTGTAGAAGCAGTCTGCATGCCTAGGTGCTTGATTTTATACACCTGTGGCCATGGAAGTGTTTGGAACACCTGAATTCAATGATTCGGAGGGGTGTCCCAATACTTTTGGCAATATAGTGTATCTTGACAATAATCATAAGCGTTTAGATTACCTGGTCGACTCTAACAACGGCCGACTGCAACTCCACCTGCTTCTCCTGGAACAGGTTGCTGACAAGATCTATCTCTGCAACTACAGAATGACAGATAAAGAGTAAATAGTATTGGACTGCATTTATATAGCGCTTCTCTAACCAGTTGCCACTTTAGCGCTTTACAATATTGCCTAACATCACCCATTCACACACTGACAGCATTGTCAACCATGCAAGGTAACAGCCAGCTTGTCGGGAGCAGTTAGGGTTAGGTGTCTTGCTCAGGGACACCGCGACACTCAGCTAGGAGGAGCCAGGGATCGAACTAGCAACCTTCCAACCAGAAGGTTGCTAGTTCGACCCGTCAACCCACTCTACCTCCTGAGCCACGTGCCGCGAGAAAAATAGAACGAGATAGAGAGACACTGATAGAGAAAAAATGAGAGATAGAGAGAGAGACAGAGAGAGACAGATGCCAAGTTGTCATTGTTGTGGATACTCAAATTAGATATATACATAGAAATGGCACAGGAAATCCCAACCACTTTGTTTTAGTACATCACTTTCTTAAAATGTTTTACAAAAATACAATGTATGTGCAAATGGTTGGAAGGAAACTAAAGGTGTGCGGGCTACGTGCAGGTGTGTGTGAGTGTATGAGTGAGTGTGTTTGTGTGTCTGTGTGTGTGTGTGTGTGTGTGTGTGTGTGTGTGTGTGCTTGCGTCCTACATGCGTCTGTGTGTATGAGTGTGTGTGTGTGTGTGTGTGTGTGTGTGTGTGTGTGTGTGTGTGTGTGTGTGTGTGTGTGTGTCGTTCATAGGCTCACAGAGGTTCCCATTGATCAGTCTGCTGTAGTCCATCTGGCCCCTCACGAGGCGAATGGCCTTCAGCTTGTTCTCCTGGCTGTCCACCCTCTCCTTCAGCCACTGCAGCTTCTCTGCCTCCGACTGAACACAATGGTGTGTGTGTGTGTGTGTGTGTGTGTGTGTGTGTGTGTGTGTGTGTGTGTGTGTGTGTGTGTGTGTGTGTGTGGAGGGAGGGAGGGAGGGAGAGATGGTGCAAAGGTCCTCCATGAAAATCTTAAAAGAACACTGTGGCACACATTTTGAACTGATGCTCTTCAAAGCTTAACACACATCAAGTTAATTCAAATTAGTCTTTTACGCTGTATTATTTCATAAAATGTCAGTGTTTGAAATTGGCACCTCTTCCCTAAATCAGAAATCAGTTTAAGGGGGTGAGGTAATTTTTGAGGGGTTTTACACTTGTTGTCAGTGTTTCTCCACTATGTCGTGTTTTATTTTTCTTTAATTGAACATATTTCTTTAACTGGAGGCGTGAACAGACCAAGACAACAGACAAAAGAAGATAGTGTGGTGAGTGAGACTTGTCTGAATGAAAATCTAGTTCAGCTTACCTGAGTCTGTGCTTGGTTCGGTCTACCTCGCTGTTGAAGATATCTGAGTCTCTGTTCCTGGGAAGCATAGGATGTTAGAACATTTCAAGAGAAAACACGCAACAGTTTAATTTACTCTGCTCTCGGTTAACTTATATTACATGACTGTTACCAGTTACTATGCCTACATTTCCATGCATGATTACAACTCAAATGCACGTTGTAGTCTATAAGTCAAATGAAATGTAAGTAAAGGTTAAAACCAAAAACAAAGATGGCATGCAGATAAATAGAACAAATCTAAGAGGAAATAATTGTCTCTGTCTCTGTACAATGAAGCATAGGAAGTGAGACTAGGGTCACTTGTGGTCATTTGTGCTTTCTTGAGGAAAGAAAGAAAGAAAAAAAGAAAGATAGAAGGAAGGAAAGATAGAAAGAAGGAAAGAAAGAACAAATAAAGCAAAAGAGAAGGATCCAAAAAGCACACAGACATCAAAGAGGGAAAGAAAGTAGTGAAATAAAGAGAGAAACTGGATTGTTCTGAATGGTCTACCTCTCTCTCTCACCATGCATTGAACCCAAAACAACAGGTCCTGTTCCTATGCTTTATCAGCTTTCCTACAATACACTTTCTGGTCACCAGCTGCAGTGCTGCAGTATCCAGTCCACTTAGAGGCACTACACTTCCTGTTTGTTGAATGGGACAACCGGCTGACTCCATGTAACACTCACCCATTCTTTCATACTCACACATTTCCGTCCTCATACACATGCATAGGAAGGGGGTTTAGAAAAAAGAAATGCAGCAGCCTAGAAGCCTGACCACCCCTCCGGCTATATCACATGCCCTAGTCTAATGTCACAGTATTTATTACGTAAACCACGTTTCACATGCACAGCTTCATGCCATGCCATGCTCTTGGAAGCCTCCTACAATTCATGGAATACATGAAATAAAGTTGAATCTCAAATAGTAATGTAAAAATAAAACACTATTTGAAATGGGAAATGCTCATTCCTCTAAATGATTTTACAGGTGTAAATGCTGATAGGCACCGTTAAATAAGACTGAATTTTGTTTGTGTCTGTCTTGTGTGTGTAATGATTTTGTGTTTGTTTTATGTTGTGATTGAGTGACTGTACCAGACTGTTTTTGTATGTGCATTGTGTAGGCTAACTAAGAAAAAAAGCAATCAATAAGATATAAAGAAATAAACACACACACACACACACACACACACACACACACACACACACTTATAGTGATGGTTAGCATGCTTCTACATGCACTCCTAGCTTCCTGGTTTGCGTTACCTTGGCAACCAACCTCTGTTGTTGAGCCTCTATTTGTTGCTGTTGTCTCGTGGCCATTTCCTGGAGCTCAGAGAGGGTCAACTCTACACGGGGAACCTATACATCACCCCCCCACACACGCAAAAACACACAAACAAACACACATATGTACGCATGCACACATGCATTCACACACACACACACACACACACACACACACACACACACACACACATTCCGCAGGCATTATAGTTTTAAAGTCGTTCACTGACTTTAAAACTAACACTACCAGTTAACATATATTGCTTTCCACATCATTACTTTTCCTTAACTAATAATGATGCTAACATGTTCATATTGGACATTCAGACAAACTCATTGTTCCATAATGTGAACTTCACCATGTCATGAAGTTCACAGCGTCCTCATTTATATCAGTTTTTCACAATGCAATGACAACAGGTAGGCCGAATTAATAGTTTGGGCACTGCAATTCAATGGTAAATTAATTTAACTTCTAAACACAAATCAAACACAAGACCACCGGCTGTGGTGATGCAGTAGCCTTCCGTTTCGCATCTCTTCCAAACTATATCTTCTTATAGAGAGGCATTCCTTGCTAAATAGCAAGGTGAGTTCTGGCTGACAGTTCCACTCCAGGGATAGGATAGAGAGCAACCTTTCCTTGACCTCTGCTGACGTGCTTGCTGAGAGAAGGTTCTTGGACAGCAACACAATTGTATCTTGTTTGGGGTTCTTAAGGCGTCTGGCTTACGCACTGGCTCTGGACTACACACAGTGTGTGAGCTTTATTCACCTAGCGGCCAAGATGGAGCCAAGATGGCCGCTAGGAAACTAAGGCCTATTGTAAATCTTCTTTGAACTTGTGTGCATATTATTATTCTGTTACTTGAGACCTTAAGACCTTATCTTACTCTGGATTGGATAATCATATTTTTAGTCTGGCAAGCCACAATATGAGCATTTTGCATCAAATGCGAGAACAAATAGAAAAAGGTCATGTGTACGTGAGGGAAATTTTAATCAACTGATTTGAGATTTTCCAGACTTAGTGGATAGTCTTCTGCACTGTCAGCAAGATGGCAGCCCAGCTCTCCTGCTCTTCCCATAATCTGTTAGTATTATGATTAGTATTATTATTATCTTTATTATTATGTAATAATATCTACATATTGCACAATCAGACAACCTAAACCCCCTTATCCCTTCTCAACATTTCTTTGTTTCTCTGCAGAATAAATTGTGTGTGTGTGTGTGTGTGTGTGTGTGTGTGTGTGTGTGTGTGTGTGTGTGTGTGTGTGTGTGTGTGTGTGTTGTGGGTACATTTGTGTTACTGACTGAACATGCAAAATGGCAGGATGTCCTTTGACTAGAGACTACTTGATGCATTTCCTTATGCACACACACACACACACACACACACACACACACACACACACACACACACACACACACACACACACACACACACACACACACACACACACACACACACACACACACACACACACACACACACACACACACACCCTTCCTTCCTCTCCAATCCCGAGGAGTGGTCAGTTTTATTTTAAACATTTATTTGTATTTAAGGGTATTTAAGCTGGTGCTCATAAACACAATTTCACACAACTCAACTCAATGCAGCTAATTCTGCTTCCATGCGGTCACAATTATTATTATCTGCTGTGTCAACACGAAAGAAGGGCTCATGATTGTATCAGAATGGAGTGGGCAGTTAGAAGGTAAGGGGCCAGGCCTGATGCTAGCACAAAGCTGCCTATAGAGGCTGTTGACCACTGTTAAACAGCAATTTGTTCACAAAGCCTGAGCCATATCATCTTTTATGGCACCCCCTATACTTTCAATCATAGCACATGATTTACCTTCTGACTCTATATTTTGAAATGTGTTCAATAAAATCCAACAGAAGAAAATACTGCATATTGTGAATGCTTTTTCATGAGTTAAAGGTGCTGTAGGTAAGTTAATGCAGAAATCCCCTGAACATAGGGAGGGAAGGAGCTAAGGTAGAGCAAAATCTTGCTATTTTCTGCTCTCTCTCTCTCTCTTTACAACTCTCAATCTCACCTTTAGCATCCTATGGTCATGCAATAACCATACAAACTAAGGAACGTGACATTACTACTCATTTCAGACCATCGGAAACACCAATTACCTGATAAACCATATCATTACCTGATAAGCATTATCCTCTCGGCTGTCCCTTAATGTCAGTGTGTACTTACACTCATAGGTGTGGTTTGAAACGTTGAACTTAGTCATCATAGAAGAGCACAGCCCAGGTGCATAACATGGAATTATTGTTATAATGACATGGCAAATACAACTGTACCTAACACCCAGCTATTTAAATAGTTCCCATTCCATCGACTAGACTGTTTTAGTAATGTAGGGATGATGTACAGTATATATATATATATATATATATATATATATATATATATATATATATATATATATATTCTCTTGATACTCTAAATATCATTGACTTCAATCTCATATAAACATTATTTTAGAAGCATATCAGAACACCAGTATACACAATATATACCCTACTGATGTGTAGTAGAGTGCACTCAAACGAAGACCTATAGAGAACAAATCGAAGCTATGGTACATGAGGAAGTCGGACTCATGGAACACTGTGCTTACACTAAACACATGAATGAACAATGATGACTTCATGGGCATCCTCTTAGCACCCAGTAATCCATAAACAACGCAGCAAATCGCCAGCATGTGCTCATGGAGGACACCAATGTTTTTTTTTTGTGTTGGAGATATGATGTTATGCAGATTGCAGGGGTGCAGATTATGGATGAGCTATTGGAGACAGTGGGGGGAGGCTGGTCGCATTTTAATTAGTCACCTGCTGACCCATGTTGCGTGGGAATTCTGCAGTGCCGTTCCGTGCCTTCAGTTAAAACGGCAAACAATGTGCACAGCAGCGTACACACACTGACACGCACACACACTGTGTGTGTGTGTGTCTGTTACAGTTACAGCTCCGCTCTACGAGATCGGTACGGGCTCCGGAACGACTCTGAATGACAGGGACATGCATCATTGAGCGTAGGCACCTCTATTACGAACCCCCTACATCATCCCACCCCCTCCCCCACATCCCCTACCACTCCGTTACCTGCGGGCTATCCCATGTGATCCTGCAGGAGCGGACCTTAATTTTGCTGCATTGTCCTTCCAGAGAGAATTCCTGCACCAAGTCTAGCTCATTCCACTCCATGGCGGACTCTGTCTTCAGTATACTGTCACAGCACAGTGTCTTCCTGTTAATCCCCTTTACACCTCTCTACCCCACCAAAAAGGGGTGGGGAAATAAAAATAAGAAGTATTCTGGTCTGCGTCCACAAAGCCGAACGGGATGCGGGGAAAGAGAGAGATTGAGAGGCCAATGTATATATAGTGAGGGAGAGAGAGAGAAGGAGGGAGAGGGAGAGAGAGAAGGGGAGGAGAGGCAAAGATGAAGGTTCTTATTCAAACTTTTTTCTTCCTCTCCCCTCCTCCTCGTACATTGCTGTGAGCAGTGAGCAGCCCGCTCCTGCTTCCCATCTCTCTCTCTCTCTCTCTCTCTCTCTCTCTCTCTCTCTCTCTCTCTCTCTCTCTCTCTCTCTCTCTCTCTCTCTCTCTCTCTCTCTCTCTCTCTCTCTCTCTCTCTAACTATCAGGGTGACACAGCAGTCAAGCTACAGCAGCTGGAACAAGCACCCTCAACAAGACACACAGACAGATAGACCAACAGTTCATGCTCTACCTCTCTCATTGTATTGTTTTTCCACTATCTATTCTCTCTCTCTCACTCTGGTCACATTCTGGTCCCTGAAAAGACATGCTCGGTTCTCTCTCTCTTTGTATCTAGCATGTATTCCTTGTGCCCATAGTCTCACTGTTTATTGTGCACTTTCTTTCTCCCTCTTTCCCTCTTTTACTGTGCTTCCCCTCTCAGCCTGTCTATCTCTTCCTCCCTCTCTGTCTATCCGTGCGTATGTGTGTGTGTGTGTGTGTGTGTGTGTGTGTGTGTGTGTGTGTGTCTCTCTCTCTCTCTCTCTCTCTCTCTCTCTCTCTCTGTCTTCTGTCATTTTGTTCCCTATGCCCCTGTCCCTATGCTTCCTCTCTGGCCTACTCTCCAGAGGTTGTGTTGTGAGGACGATAGCAATGACAGTGTGTGTGTGTGTGTGTGTGTGTGTGTGTGTGTGTGTGTGTGTGTGTGTGTGTGTGTGTGTGTGTGTGTGTGTGTGTGTGTGTGTGTATGTGTGTGTGTGTGTGTGTGTCCCAGTGCACAGAGCAGCACAACCAGAAACACAGAGACAACCCGCCCTATCTCAGCAATCCACATCATTATTCATTAATTATTATTATTACTAATATAAATATAAATATTTATTATTCAATATTTATTTATTTCTATAATAATAATAACTACAATAATAATATTAATTATTATTATTATTATTACTATTATTATTAATTATTCAATTATTAATTATTCATTCATTTATCATCATCATCACCATTTTAACAGTTATGTTCTGCTGCATTACAGTTCCTAGCTACATTCAAACCAATAAAGCACAGGCCAGACTTGAGTTGCTTCCAACTGTGCTGTTCTTGGAGAAGTGCCCTGTCACAGGCCAGCGAAGAACACTCAGGATTCTCCTCATTAGAAATTGCTGTCAATGCACAACATCATGTCAATACCTAATTCCCCATAGAGCAGATAAGGATATGATGTATTATGTCTCTGTAAATATTCAGAAATATACAAAACTATGGTACAATGCGTGGGCCTCACTGCATGGGCCGTTAGCTTAAACCAGACCACTGTTTTGTATTAGCTTCACCATTCACTTGACTCTCAAATGACTCGTGCTCTAACCCAGCAACAAGATTCAGTTCTATGGCTCAGGTTGTTTGTGTGTATTTGCGTATCTGAAATCCATTCTAGATGTTAATTATTAATCATGCACTTGAGTGGTTTGTATATTTTCACTTTATCCAATAGAGGAAAGAAACATTCCAACACACCGCCCTGAGAGCTTTACGCACTCAAGTTTATTTCCCAAGCCGATTTTTAATTATAAACTGCCATTGACAAAGTGTTAACAAAGTATAGTAGTTTAATATAGTAGAGTCAGAAAATGATATTGAACAGTACGTGACTTCAAATCATATTTTTTGTGTGTACTACCATCATGTGTAGTAGACCTATTGTGTACTATTGTGTGTAGTATGTTTCCTGCACCAATTATGCACTCAAACACACACACACACACACACACACACACACACACACACACACACACACACACACACACACACACACACACACACACACACACACACACACACACGTGCGCGCTCGCACACAAAAGCATTAACACAAATACAAATACACACAAATATGTGAGGACACTATACTTATATAGGGTGCCTTAAGTAGCATGAAACTAGCTTAATCCACTTGTGCAAAATTAAAATATTCTGTTCTAATCTTCAATAATATTCCCACGGCTGTTGTGAAGATCACACACATTGTGAATTTACAAAGTGGTTGAAGGTTGAGCGGGAATACAATTAAATAATTCCTTTGGTTTAAATGCTAACCTAGTACTAGTGAACAATACGGTTAGGGTGCAGGCTTTCTACTAGAACCATAAGAGGAATAACAACACGTGATTCATTGTATGTAGTGTGTAGTATATAGTATTAACCACCCTTCTGGAATCAAACATCCACTCAATCAGATCATTTTCTGTTAGATTGAATATGATTTTGCAACCATGTGCAAGATTATCAACATAGAGGGAAACTGCCAGACTGGAGTAAGAATCAACCACAACCAGAACAACAACAACAACAACAGCATAGACCCAGTGTAAAGCATAGCTCTGCTGCGGTTGCTGAGACAACAGAAACACACGCTAATGGTTGAAATCCATGCAAACATGAATAATTACCCTTGTACCGACGTGACCTCACACACGCTGTGGAGGTCCAGGAGAACCTCAGCGCCCCCAAAGGGCTGAGAACCTACAGTTAGAATGCAGTTGGGAAAAGAGGAGCTAAGGAAGCTAGCCCCAGCTAAACCCTTCTCCCTGGGTGGACAACCCATCAGCTGTCTTGTGTTTCCTCCTCCGCAGGCCCTGTCCAAAGACTGATCCCCGCAAGAGAGGATACCCCGGTCCGGGAAGAACCTTGGTTGCCCTTGTTTATCCCCAACCCCTTTTTCTTACTTTTGCAGTGGTTAAAATAAAAGATGCCCTGAACGGGTTTTAACCACAGCCATTTCCGTGCCGGTTACTAACTGTCCAGTCTGGGGTGCGTACACTCTCTCACACACACACACACACACACACACACACACACACACACACACACACACGAAACATGAAGAGCGTTCTGCAAGGCCGCTGGACACAGCGGTGGTTAACCATATATCTGTTCCAGAAGCCAGGACAAAGCAAGCCCACCACCACCACGAATACAATGTATATCTGATGTTATACAAGCATATTAGATATAATGATCTAATAATGTTTTGCTGATGCACCGACGACTAAATCATAATGTGTCTTACTGGATTCAAGGGGCGTTTTTAGTGTAAAGGGGTTCCACAGTTAACTTTGTATGCAATTTTAATATTTAAAACGGATCAGGTGCCACAATGTCCAAATGGTTGGATAACATTACAGTATTATTATGTAACACATTATCTGTACCAAAATCTGTACCAAAACCAATCTACACACACACACAAAAGCACACATACACACGAGCAGCTGTTGTTCTGTTGAAACAGAGGGGCATCATTCCTTGATGATCATATGAGTGTGTGTGTGTGTTTAAGTAGGCATTTGTACAGCACCATTTGTACAGCACCAAGTGTCACATCCAAATATCCAAACACACATGGAGCCACACCCTGCTGACAGTCACAGCACATTTAGCACATAAATATAAGTCAAGACATAATCAGCACTGCTGTAACAGACACACAAGCACACACACAACCACGCACACAGACACACACACAACCCCACACACAGGCATGCATGCACCCAAGCATGCACATACACACACACACACGCACGCAAGCACGCAGATAAACTTATACAGACACACACATACACAAAATATGTCCCACATTTCAATCTTTTTTTAAAGTACCTATGTATCAGACTATGCCTTTCTGTCTCTTACAACCGCCCAATTACACACCCAAGTTCTATCCACCAGTTGATTGTAATCCTGTGTAGCCAATGCTGCCGTTTTACCTAGAGACAAGGGACAAATCAGCTCTGAGACTCACCCTCACGACTGCTTCTTTGGGTCCAGTGTTAGTAACCGTCCACCTGGGCTCTACTCATTCGACTCAGAAGGAAAGCAGAGAAGTTTAGGGTCAAGACAGAGAAACAGCTGTCTAGACAAATGAAAATGAGAGAGAGGAGGAAGAAGAGGAGGAGGCGGAGGAGGAGGAGAAGAAGGTGAAAGACAAGCTCTTGGCTAGCTAACAATCCTCTTAGCCCGGTTATGTCATGGGACCGAGCTAATCCAACCTTAACTGACTGACCAAGTGCTAGATTACAACCAGACTCTCTCACACACACACACACACACACACACACACACACACACACACACACACACACACACACACACACACACACACACACACACACACACACACACACGCAATGGAAGTCAGTGGAGGTCTTATTCACACAAAGGCCCCGTCTAGACCTGGGTTCACTCCCATTCACTCCTAAATGGAGTCAAAACATATATTAGTCATTTGAAAAAGCCAAAGTGACATCAGTCCCCCCTTATTGCAGTCCTAACAACATGACAGATCATAACAGCATGAGGTAAACGGACAGAAATATCCAGACATAATATCTTGAGGCTGGCAAATGTTTACGGCCCAATCACTCACGCATTGATGCACCTTTGAAGCTTTCAGTGAATGTGTGTGTGTGCATGCATGAGCATGCGTGTTTGCATGTGTTGATGGAATCTGTTAGAATTTAGTGACGCCAATGCATGGGTCCTGGGTCTTTGGAGAGACTGAACTCGTTGTTGTAGGCCATTCGCCCCAAAACATAACAATATCATTAATATCAGTCATAACCATACAATCCTGAAACCATGCGACACTACACCACGACCCTCCCTTTTTATCAACTTATCACAGTTTCGTGACACTTGTTGTCACTAAACTACCTTGGAGTGGAGCTGTTTTTTGCTCCTTCTTCTTAGTCTATTTTCATATGTATTTTCATTGTGTGCACTGTATCGTAACAGTCCACCAAGTGAAACTCCTTGCATTTAATAATGTATTGTACATACCTGATCCTCACATAATTTTGGGACACACTAGGAAGATAACATTGAATAGAATAGAAAACACAATAATCAGTGAATGCATATTTTAGCTGACGAGAGAGATGACATGCAGCTGTAGATGACACAAAAAATTATGTGTGTGTACGTGCGTGCATGCATGTGTGTGTAGTCTTACCGTGTTGTCATCAGCTAACTCTGTATCTCCGACGGTTGTGTTTTTCTGTAATGGTTGTGGACTGCTGCCTGTGTGTACAACGCAGCAGAATGTGAAATCAACAACACCCATAACATAAATATATTCAACATAAACAACACAAGCGTTCACAGTGGAAGGCAACACGACACAATGAGAAGGGACACACAAAAACGCAATACAAATAACATACAAAGGATCCGCACAGACAAAAGAGCACAAACAAAAACGGTGACAAAGAATGTGACAACATAAAAACACACAATGTCGTGCAACTCAAACCCAAATGCAACAAAAACAGTGCAGATCAAAACAAAACAATATAACTTCAAACCCAGTCTCACACCAAAATGTAGTATAGCTACGTTGGTCCACAGCGGAAAACGTAGTTATTATGTTTGTCATAAAATATAATGATACACTAGTAATTAACTGAGTGACACAAGAACGCAGGTAGAGGCATTGGTATCCATTTTAACTCTGCTTTACTAGCCAGTAGAACAATGTATAAATTACAATTAACTGGTGCGGTAGAGCGCAACTTAATGCATTGGAATAACAAGGCATCCAATTGACACTATCAATTGCATACATAACATTTCCTCCCAACATAATAAGGTTGTTAACATAACTAAGGTCTCTTCAGTAATACCATTGAAACTGAATAAGCAATAGCATTACTTTGCATTAGAACTGATTAATCTTTAAACTAAAGAACAGTCTCTTTGAAGGCAACTTGTGCTATTGTTTGAAAGTCTCTATGTTGCCTTATAACGGTCAGGTGCTTTAGGGATCCTTGAAGAATAATGCTTAGTCTCTGATATGGAAGCATGTGAGAACTCTCCCTGGTGATGTGCTGAGCATGGCTCCGCTATCACAGTAGCTTCTGTTTCCTCCTGTTTGGGTTTAAGTGTACTGCGGTCTGGAGTGGGATGAGCCAGGGAGGTAGCACCTATGTCAGGATACTGTGAAGTGTCCAATTGTGCCTCCTGGTCTTGATGTGTCTTACGTGTCAACTTCTGGTCTGAGTGGCGTTTCCACACTCCTGCTTCTACACTGACAGTGTAGGAAACTGGTCCTGTTTGAGACGTCACGACTCATGGCGCAAACAAGGACAGTCTCACCCACAGCGAACTGTCTGGACTTGGAGTGCGCCTGGTGGCGTAGCTGCTGAGAGTCTTGTGTGTGTGTTACCACACTAGCTACACTGGTCTTGATGACATCCAGTCGAGAGCGTAGCTTATGGTTGAGAAACAGCATAGCCGGTGACTCCTTGGTAGTGCCGTGGGGGGAGTTCTGGTATGTCAACAGGAACGTGTCCAGTCACTGCTGAACTGGGGTGCTGCCTCTCAACGCCTTTAGAGAGTGCTTGTATGTCTGAACGAAACTCTCGGCGAACCAATTAGTGGAGGAATACATGGGCGCTGACCGAATGTGCTGCACTCCATTTGATCTCAGAAATGTGGCAAACTCCTCTGAACAGAACTTAGGACTGTTGTCACTGACAAGGACGTGCGAAATGCCATGGTTACTAAAAAGGCCCCTCAGCACTTGGATAGTCTTGCTAGAGGTTGTACTGTCCATGATGTGAACCCCTGGCCACTTAGAATGAGCATCTACAGCCACCATGAACATGTGATCTTCGAACTGGCCAGCAAAGTCAATGTGAATTCTTTCCCATATGGACTAGTGGGCCATATCCAGTGGTGGAGGGCCGTGAGGCATGGGGCTTTCTGTACTCGCTGGCAGGAGTGGCAGGACTGTGACTGAAGCGCAATCTGGGCATCAATGCCGGGCCACCATACATTACTGTGAGATAAACTCCTCATTCTTACCACACCTGGGTGTGCGACGTGTAGCTCTGCCAACACACGGGGGCGGAGCTTCAGTGGTACAATCACCCGAATGCCCCACATCAGACATCCTTACTGGACAGTGAGCTCGTTGTGTCGGCTCAGAAACGGTGATAGCTCACTTCTGGTGTTTTTCAGCTGGTAAGCGTCCCGTTGTCCCATGTCCAAGACAGTAGACATTGTGGGGTCAGCCATGGTGTCTCATCGTATCTCCCAGCTGCTGACGGGCAGTGTTTCTGTTATAGAGTGGGATACTTGCATATGACCACTAGGGACAGTAGTGCCATTGTTAGGCAGTAACCTACTGCTCTCTCCCCTGGGTTAGCAGATGATGTATGGTCGCTATCAATAAAGAGTCATGAGCAAAGTCTGTGGCAGTCCAGTTACTACTTAGTATTTCCAATATACTTCAGTTTCCATCTAGCGGGTGTAGAATACATTCAGTGTCGACTTTGTTTTGGTGTTTCACTTCGAGTGGCAGTCGTGAAAGTCAATCTGCATTAGCATGGAACTCAGCTTTCTTGTACTCTATGGTGTAATTATGGGCTGACAGGATGAGCGCCCATCGCTGCATTCTGGATGCCGCCATTGAAGGAACACTCTTTTGAGGACTCAAGATGGTAGTCAGGGGACGATGGTCAGTGAGTAGTGTGAATTTCCTACCATAGAAGTACTGGTGGAACTTCTGTACTCCGAAAACTATGCCCAGGGCCTCCCTCTCGAGCTGGGCATAATTCTGCTATGCCTTGCTGAGAGTTCTGGACGCGAAGGTGATGGGTTTTTCTTCACCGCTGGGCAGGATGTGAGAAATTACTGCCCCCACCCTGTAGGGTGGGGGCAGGCAACAGGCAAGGTGGATAGTATGCTTAGGGTCGTAGTGAGTCAATACCTTATTTGAGACAAGTACCTGCTTTGCCTCCTGGAACGCTGACTCACAGGCCGTAGTCAACTCCACTTCTTGCCTTTGCAGAGAAGTGGATTCATGATGGAGGATAGGTTTGGCATGAACAGTCCGTAATAGTTTATCATTCCTACAAACAAACGTAGTTGACTCACGTTGATGGGTGCAGGGGCATCAACAATGGCTCTCACTTTCTCTGGTGACTTGTGAAGCCCGGCATCATCGATGGTGTGACCTAAGTATTGCAGTGACTTCCTGAAGAAATCACACTTTTCTCGCTGAACACGCAGGCCGTAGTCCTCCAGCCTGCCAAGGACAGCATTCAGGGTTTTCAGGTGTGATGTGTCGTCCGGACCTGTTACCAGTATGTCGTAGAGGTAACAATAGCCCTCTGGAACAGGGTAGGAGCTGAGGCTATTCCAAAGGGTAAACGGTTGTAACAGAAAAGTCCTTTCTGTGTAGAGATAGTCAGTAGTTTACATGATTTTTCATCAACTTTCATTTGTAAATAGGCTTGTGACAATTCCAGCTTACTGAAGCGCTGGCCTCCAGCTAGAGATGCAAATAGGTCTTCAATGTGTGGAATTGGGTAGCAATCCACACATGTAGCTTGATTTAGTGATTTTAAAATCCCCACAAAGTCCTTTTTAGTATGGACTTAGTATTTAGTATGACTGGCGTAGCCACTCGATATCACTCCAAGCTGTGTAAGGCGTGTCAGCTAAGCCTCTACTTTGGGTGGTATGGAGTAGGGTACAACATGTGACAAAACATGGGTGTGCAATTTGGTTTAAGCATCACTTTTGCTTCAATTCCCTTCATAGTGCCTAGTTCTTTTGCAAAAACACTACGTCTCTGAAAAGAAGTCTCGAGTGTATCAACACATATCTTTTGTCTTTATTTCCTGCCAGTTCAACTTTATTGACCTGAACCATTTCCATATTTTTCCTTCAATCTCTGGTGCGACACAGATGTGTGTTAATTATTCTCTTTGAGGGATCATATTCAATGACATTTCGTGATCAGTATCAGTTTCATCACTCTGTGCATCCCATGCCTCCCAGTGATGCACTAATCTTTTTTTCTTTCTCATGTCGCTTGAATGTCGTTTCTCCTGGAAAAATCCATTACCCCCAAACCAGCCCCACGCACACTACAACAACCGATTCTTATTATCTGCATTATATTCTTAATTTTGCACATGCATTTAAAGAGCTTTTTTTTTTTTGCACTACCACCGTGGTTGGTACCACTACCGCTTGAACACATTGTTGTATTGATGTTGCTACTTATTATTTATTAATACTTACTTTGTTATTGTTCTTGTATTGATGCTGCTATGTGACTGCTGAGGACCCAAGCCTAAGAATTCTACTCTTGCGTACTTGTACGTTAAGATGTAATAAAAGCAACTCTGATTCTGATTGATTCTTTAATCTCGGTGTTTCACTCTCTGTCGCCCTATGTGGCCTTTCTTCCCACAGTTATGGAAATCTTGGTCTTTGTACAAGCATTCATCATCTGTATGATTTTCTTTTCCACATCTCTTGCATTTACGTCTCGTTCTGGGAGGGGCAACGTCACTTTGTTTACCTTGACGGAGCCGCTCAGTTGTTCCGCTTCCCTGGCGACTGTCTTCACTGACACGGTCTGCCTTCATCAATAACCGTTTCTGGGTAGCTTCACTCTTTATTCCACAAACTGATCTGTCCCAAAGTGCGTCTCCCCTTCATCCTGGTTCTGTTTATGAAAGCGAAATCTCTCCACTATAATGAGCGGTTTTGGAGAGAAATGGGCCCTCAGTTCAGCTACAATGAGTGTAAAAGTCATGTCTCTGGGCAGTGCTGGTGTAATTAAACTACGCAGTAGTCTGTACATTCTCGTACCCATAATGCTAAGTAGCACTGACACTCACTTCTCATCGTTTATGTCATTTGCATTTAAAAAGTGTTCAGATCTCTCAATATACGTTTCCCATTGCTCCATGGTCTCATCGAAGGCATCAATATGTTCAATGGTAGCCGTCGTTTTATTTCGTTCACTTTCTGGTTGTGCTTGCCGTGCTGGCTTTTCTGCTAACTCTCCTAGCTCCAACTTTAAACTTAAACTTGATGAGCTAGACATGCGTCCTTTTGCACGTTAGCATGGATGTTTCTGTTCACTCCAAGCACGACGTTCTTCGCTCAGTTTGAGTAGAATGTATACACAATACCGTCGTCGACAATTTATATTATGTTTGTCATATAATATAATGATATATAATGACTAGTAATTAACTGAGTGATACAAGAATGCAGGTAGAGGAATTGGTATCTATTTTAACTCTGCTTTACTAGCCAGTAGAACAATGTATACATTTCAATTAACCGGTGCCGTAGAGCGCCACCTAATGCATTGGAATAACAAGGCATCCAATTGACACTATCAATTGCATACATAACAGTAGTAGTTTCACAATAATGGATCTAAAATTGTGAGATGCCTACGTTTTTTTGGCCTATTATTTTCTGTAGGCCTGCGTCCACGTCAAGTGACGTACTAGTTTCTGTCTGCAAAAACAAACAACATGGCTGACATATTTTCAGTTGAAAATGCAATATTTTGATATAGATTTGGCATTAAAATGGGTTTTGATAACATTTCTAGCGGGAAACGTATTTTATTGTCAAAATATTCGTTCAGTGATTGTATATGACGTTTAGTTTGTTAGTTATTATGAAAATCCTTTCAGGTCTCGCCAGAAAATTGTTGGAATACAAAGTTTTCTATCATTGTTATGGTGGTTGACATGGACACTGCTATCACTGAAAACATGCCTGACATTCATTTGATTCTCAGTGAAAAATGCAATATTAACATTGTTTCAGCATTAAAATGCATTTTGATAACAGTTCTAGTTAGAAATGTGCCTTTTATTGTCATAATCTTCATTCAGTGATTGTATATGATGTTTAGTTAGTCAGTTAAACTGCTCATGGCGTTTCTCATGCTTATTTGGGGTTTTGAGAGAATAGCTAGGCTATATTCTGTAAAATCTTTAAAAACATTCTAACTTCTAAAAACATTCTATTACACAACATGTATTTTAAACATGTTGTGCAATGATGTTTGAAATCCCCCCCGCCCCCAGTTATTATATATATATATATATATATATATATATATATATATATATATATATATATATATATGCAGTTGTTTACAATCTATGGCCATTATTACATTTTCTGTAACATGCACACATATATCCTGTATTTAATACATGAACAGAGCATGAATAATAACCTCACACATTGCCTCGGCGGCACTCGGGGAGGCGCTGTTTTGTCTGGCGCACCTTAGTATATGTGTCTATTTCCTAGCCAGCGGAACCTTGTTTACGCCAAAAACAAAACTATCTACGGCAGCTCAGCTGTCACACGTAACGTCGTTATGGCAATTAGTGCGCTATGGTTTGTTGTAAAAGCCAGCTAATTCTTTAAATTTGTAAATGACTGCAGTGCTCTATTAAGGTGATAAATTCTCATCTGAGTTTGTGTAAATGAACAACAAAAAATTATGTAAAATTAAAAAGCTGTACGTTGTTTGATTTTGTTATATACAGTAAGTACCTTATTGACTTCCCCCTGACTAGAGTATGTGTTCAATTCATACAAATCACACACAAAAGCATAACCCAGAACCTAAGTTTGTGCTATTGCAAATTAAATGTTATCAATAAAGATGTACTAAATTAACATGGCCCATGTTCTGTAGTGAATGGTGCCCTGTGGCCAGTTTCCCATAGACGAAGACACCTGATGTTCGGATTTGACCAAGGAGTGTGCGGTCTTATGCAAATCGGACTGGTCAAAAGGCATCATATGACATATCTGTAATATCATACTAAGATAAAGATAAAGATGACATTTTGAGGAGAGAAATCAAGAGAAGATTAAGGCAAAATGAGAGCCTTACCTTCGCTGAGCTAATGCAAGATGCCATTTCATGGTCTGAGGAGGAAGAGGTTCAGGCTTCTGATGTGGCGAAGAGCAGTTCCCGCGCCAAAGGCGCCATTAATGCTACCAGGGTGATCGATGAAGCTACTCCACAGTTGACAATGGAGGCACTGCATAAAGCAATACAAAATTTAGCCATCCACCAAGATGAACTGTTCCAGATGATGGGTCGCAGAGGCTGTCCTCTGAACAGGGGAGCTATAGGCATGACCCGCCCCCCGTTCCGAGGTGATGGGCCATCTGAGACTGCGGGAAACAACCCAGTACGGGCGGAGCACCCGAGTCCAGACGCCCCTGTAATTAGGAGTCACCTGGCAACGCCGTCCAATAACACTCCCGGAGCTCTGAATGAAAGTGCCTTTGGAAACTGCTTGGCTGTTGAAGTGAAGATAGCAGGCGTTAAGACGGACTGCCTTTTGGACACTGGATTGGAGGTGACCACGATCCGGGAATCTTACTTTCGAGAACATTTTGGAGAGGCCACCTTGTCCCCAGCCAACTGGGTCCCGCTCATTGCCGCAAACGGTCTGGAAATTCCCCTCCTTGGATACCTGGAGGCGGAAGTAGAGTGCATGGGGAAGACCGTTGGCAGAAAATGTATCTTTGTCCTCAAAGATGAGAACCCAGATGTGGAAGAGATGAAAGGCCTCCCTGGTATCCTGGGGATGAATGTGCTGGGTGAACTGAAAGATCTTTTTGTGGCCACAGACGGTGTGAAGAAGAAGAATAAGTACCGGGGAACTGAGGCCAAAGTTCAGAGGGTGCTGCCGAACATCAGAAAGGAGGCGAGGGTTCTCGGACAGAGTGACCGAATAGGCTATGTGAAAGTGACTGGAAGAGAGATAGTCCCCCATTCAGTGAACGTATCCTCAAAGGTCGTTGCGGAGTGCCCTCGAAAACAAGCTGTCAAGTGTTAGTGGAGGCCACTTCCGGGGTGAGCTTGCCAAAGAGCCTCCTAGTTGCTAACGTGCTTGCTAAAACCACTGGTGGTCGGGTGCCCATCCGGGTGCTGAATTCCAGTGAGAAGCCGGTGAGACTGAAACCAAGGTCACGGGTTGCGGTAGCGTATAAGCCACAGCAGGTGCTGCCGAAGGAAATTGTGGAGTTTGAAGAGAGAGGGAGAGCTGTATGTGAAGGCTGTTGAAACGGCCCTGACCCAGGCTGAAGGGGGTGAAACAGAGCAGCTACCTGTCCCGGTGACCACAGAGCCAGATGAGGAAGAGTCAGCTGGGGCCCTCATGAGAGCTGGGGATTGTGTTCTCTTATGCAATCACCTCCATTGGGGCAGAAATAAGATTGGAGACAAGTGGGAGCCATTTCCCTACATTGTGGTCAAACAGAACCATGGGGACATCCCTGTTTACACTATCCGCCCTGAGAAGGGAGGCCCTTCAAAAGTTGTTCACAGAGACCAACTCAGACTCTGTACCTTCCAGTCACCACCACCACATCCCTTAGGCAGGCACCAGCCCAGGAAGGACACGGTCCCTGATACTGATAGTGACTGTCCCTACATCATTTGCATCCCTGCCACTACACTCACGGCCAACACAAACACAGACATGGGGAATAGAGAAGTAGTGGAGGAGAACTTAAGTGATGAGGGACGGGTTGATGAGGGGTCCACAGGGGACACTTTTAGGCCCATACATGACGAGCAGGGAACTACAGGTGGGTCAGACGCAGAGAGTGAAAGTGGAAGTGTGTTTGGACCTAGACGGTCTCAAAGACAGACCAGGGGTACATTTCCCTGTAAATTAAGGAGTGATTATGTTTTGAAATAAGGTGTGGAACTGAGAATGTTTCGTATTTACCTTGATGCATGTTTATGTATTTGAGAGTTAAGCAGTGATGTGTTATAATGCAGAGTTTATATTATTGTCCA
Organism: Lota lota; assembly: GCA_026745465.1. Taxonomy (NCBI): domain Eukaryota; kingdom Metazoa; phylum Chordata; class Actinopteri; order Gadiformes; family Lotidae; genus Lota; species Lota lota. The sequence goes on from JACYXH010000448.1 coordinate 254,304, forward strand.
CTTTTATGTGGCATCTTTCTGTATGTGTTAAGATGTTGCCTGTGTTCAGACCTTACCTGTTATATGGACTAACGTGTTGTACTTTCCTTTGTTCTGTTTCAGAGATCGCACTATCGTTTGGTTGTTGGATGGCATGGCAGGGTTTCGCAGGGGGGAATGTAGCAGGTACAAATAGTTGCTTTCCCTTTAAGAGGGGAGCTGAGGTGAACGCGCAGGAGGGAGAGAGGGACGAGCGGCGAGGACCGAAGGGTAGCGGTGTGGAGCTGCACTGCGGTGCCTAAAGTGATACTTTAGGAGTTATCAAGTGGTCAGATAACATGTCCTGAAGTCCGTAACGCGTTACGTTTAGGTCTCCTGTTTACCCTGCGTGTGTGAGCAACAAAACCGAGCTCCAGTGAACCAAAGGGAGAGTTAGCTTTAGTTTTCTAACCGAGCTGCAAAGCGACGCACAGACACAGACTAGCTACACGGAGGAGGACGGCTGGAAAAGCACTCAAGTGTGAATCTAGTGCTGGTGTTCATATCGTCTAGGTAGCTAGAAGTGCTAAAGTTAACTTTCAAAGAGTTTGGTGTAGTAAGAGCTAGTTTGAACGTCGTGGATATCGGGGAGAGCTGGGGTAGAACGCTACCGCCACCCTTTCCCCACTTCGTGTGTGAACAGCGTGGAAAGACGCAATCTCAAATTTGTAGCGGTGAGCCATCCTGCATGCAGAGGGAAAACGGCGGCTTTTCCTCCGCGGGTGCGACGGGTTCCTTAGGAAGTTTACCCTGCCAGCCATCAGACATCCTTCAAGTGTGATCTATGCTGTTTTTGGGTAATATCTGCACCACACTTGGCTATTAACACTGACGACACAAGATACTGTGAGCAGTCAGAGCCGAACTGTGAACTGGATCAACTGACGCTGTGCTTGTGCTCTTACACATACACACGTGCACACTCATTGCACTGGAAGGGACATCAGACTGCTGAAGACCGAGAAAGAGACAAAAACTGTTGGCTCATTCATATTGACAACACCCACACTGGAAAGAAACGTTTTTTCTCTATGTTTAATCACTGTTGAAGTTAACAATGACAATGGTTTCATGTTATATGCCTGTCATGAGGTAATCATATTTTTTAGAGGAGTTATGGCCTGTGTGTAAGGTTAACATAACATGCTTGTTTCGTATGATGTATGTTATCTCTACATGAAAATAATTGTGTTCTTTAATGATTGTTAACAGTGAACTCGCACAGTAAACAAAGGTGTTTATTCCTAAATGCAAACAAGGTATTTTATTTCATGTTTCATATGTTATGTTCATATATTACTTACCTGGGGGTAGGGGCGCCTCGCCTGTTTAGCTAGGTTTACGTAAAGCGGGGGCAGTGTCGGGTTCACTCAGCATTCCCTATATACACTGCACACATTTCAGAGGGCCACCATATGATCTGAATCCCGCTTTACTCTTCCTAAGAACCTGATGCTAGTCCAGGCTGCTAAACAGTGGACAACCTGCTCATTTATTTGGACACTGAGGCCATAGGCATTGGGTGTGGGGGACCTAGATCCCGTCTCACTCAGTCCTCCCCAGACTAAGTACTGTGTTACCCCTACAAGGCGGCGGCAATCACCCCGACCGCTACATATAAATAGCACTGCATTATTAAGTATTCTGTCAAGACTCAATCTCTTTGGGCTAATCCAAGCCCCTCCCCTTCCTCCACCCATCCTAGCTAGCTAGTGCCTCTATAGTCCACCAAACAACAGAACCCTTCCTCCTCCACCCATCCTAACAAACTAGTGTCTCTATAGTCCACTAAACAACAGAACCCTCCAGCCTGTCCTCCAACCTAAACGACACAATATGTGATATGTATAGGTCATCCAAAATGAACAATATGAACGTTTGAGCCAACTATCGACTGTTCAAAGAAACAACAATACGTCACGTATGGCAAGGTTCTGTCTTGCCAAAACAAAATTATTTTCGTAATCCTTAAATCAGTGAATGTACATGATGTTAGTTAATGCAACGTTTTCTATCGTTGCCATGGTGATTCATATGGACGCTGCTATCCCTGAAACCACTCCGCTTGCATGTTGTCATTGTGTCTTTGTGTTGTGTAGCCATCTGAGCTATTGTGTTCAGTGCTGTTTTATGTAACTGATTGACCCAGGGATGACATTTATTCTTCTTTGGGATGGATTAGGGCGACTGATTTTTATGGTGCACAACGGAAGTCTATGTTTGCTTTGCCTCTGCCAAAAGAAATCCATTCCAACTAGGGATGCTCCGATCACGGTTTATTTTAGGCTGATCCCGATCACCGATCTTTTAATGTGTGTGTATAAAAGGCTCCAAGTAGCTGCACTGCCGGACCAATAGCTAATGTTGATTAATGAGGGCTACCTCTTTAAGCATGTGATTGGTCAACGTAGCTGATCACGCTGCTTGCGAATGTACACGTTTTGTAACAAACATTGCGCGGAGCACTGGCACTGTGGAGTTTGGAAAGTTATTGGTGGTTTCAGTTGTGCGTCTGTGATGTATATGTAAGTTCCTTGTTAACGTTGTTACTTATATACATTCTGTGTGTTAACCTTCATTGGGTGATTCTTTGGTTGTCCATTCGTTGCAATTGCGGGTGCGGTTTCATGCGTGGTCGCGAATGTCGGCAGCATGTGTGGTGTGAGGACTAGTTGTATCGTCTTTGTGTCTGTTTATTTGTGCTGTATGTAGCTTTTGTTCATTTTACATTCCAAACCTTGGGTTTTAGTTAAGTTAATGGATGTCTTTGCAATGCATACAGTCACGGGACTTTCAATTGTGAGCGTTTATTAATACGGCCACGACACACCGTGGTTCGGCCGTAGTCAAGTTCATGTGTAACTCCGGTTCCCTGAATACGGTGAATAGCATCGATAGACTATTCTATTCCATATTATAGATATCAACAGGTCTCTTCTCAGTATTGTTTGTTTATCTGCTCCGCCGTGGTGTCTAATAATAATGTCATTACTGTATTTGTTGTTACAGAACCACAACTGTTCTCTCGAGAAACCTAGAAAACACCGTCAAACTTTCTCCTGCCGTCCGTGTGGATTTTAATATATTGGTGTTTTGTTTGACACACTGGAGTGGATGCTGCTAATCATCAACCAGTCCTAATATACAAAGCTCTCCACAACAGTGTCATCAGCCGAGCGAGACATCATGTCTCGCTCCATCCACCAACGCCACGTTGCACCACAGACTGTCCAGGAGTTGGCGGATGCTTTAGTCCAGGTCTGGGAGGAGATCCCTCAGGAGACCATCCGCCACCTCATCAGGAGCATGCCCAGGCGTTGTAGGGAGGTCATACAGGCACGTGGAGGCCACACACACACTACTGAGCCTCATTGTGACTTGTTTTAAGGACATTACATCAAAGTTGGATCAGCCTGTAGTGTGGTTTTCCACTTTAATTTTGAGTGTGACTCCAAATCCAGACCTCCATGGGTTGATAAATTTGATTTCCATTGATAATTTTTGTGTGATTTTGTTGTCAGCACATTCAACTATGTAAAGAAAAAAGGTTTTAATAAGATTATTACATTCAGATCTAGGATCTGTTATTTTAGTGTTCCCTTTATTTTTTTGAGCAGTAGACACACACACACACACACACACACACACACACACACACACACACACACACACACACACACACACACACACACACACACACACACACACACACACACACACACACACTGTGGGTGGATTACATTTGATGTAATTGGGTCAAGCTAGAAAACACATGATTGGCTTAAAGGGCCCCTATTTGACCAACCAGGTGTGATTAGCCTTTACAAAGCCATTTCAAAATCAGTCCTTCCCTGTGACATCACAACTGGGCATGTCCACCCGGATGTATGTCGGATAGATCAGTCTACCTAGTGGACTGTACCAACTGGTAGACTAATGAAGACATACATTCGACTAATAAGGTGAATGTGGTTGGGATCTCCACAGTTGTATGCGTTTAAATTGGTAGTATTGTGTGATTGGTGCTCATTACCTTGGTTCAGGGAGGGGTGGTGTCTCAGGTAGAAGCTGACCTCTGACCTACGGGAGCCCCACTGCTGTAGGAGGTCCAGCAGCAGTAGGTCATGGGGCAGAACTCTCTCTGAAAGGGGGAAAGATAGGGGGTAAAATGCATTTTAGGTTTATTTATAGTCATAGTTTCATTTCAGTCAGTGCCGCAGTCTGCAGAATCGCCAGTCAGAACTGTTTTATAGGAAAATAATGGTGTTAAAAGATAAACAGAAATTTTCACAGAAAGCTTTTCTCAGAGAATATGTTTTTGCTTCCAGCCGAATTCAGCAAGAGCAAAAAGGACAAAATGTAGTTGTTTAATCCAATTGGCTGAAGTTTTTAGAACAATGTTGGGCCACGCCCATATGTGGAAATCAATTGCTGCCCAGCCAAGGCTTGATGATATTCATTCTGGCTGCACAAACTTCAATATCTGGATGATCTCACAAGGCTAATGTCCTGAGACTGTAGATGCATGGTCTACATCTCTCGTACAGCTGGATCTGTTCCCCAATCGTGATTTGAAGATATCAAATCACATACACTCTCGTATGAACAGGGCCTATTATTGTCTTGTTCCAAATCTCCATTGTGTTCATTTCCAGAGAAGACAGACTGACTGACAGACAGACAGAAAGTCAAACATAGACGTACAGAGGGACAGACAGACAAACATAGACGTACAGAGGGACAGACAGACAGGCAGACGGACAAGACAGAGACAGACAGACACCAGACTCACCATGACAACTCCACACCTCAGCCAGGTGGCAGTCCCCCTCCCCGGCCTCTTTGCAGTACTCCACCACATCAATCACCCTGGTTGCCGGGGTGACCGGGGCCTCGGTCAGCATCTGCTGGCTGTCATTGAGGTACACGGTGAGGATCACCTGCGGCCGAGTGGAAAAAGAGGTTGATGACATGCGGAGACCTGACTGCTCAGTTCCTCTGCACTGCACTGTGGATGTCAATGAAGACCGACGGATATGTTTTCTCGGCATTGCCCAGATGTGTGTGGGGCAACAGCTGATGTGTTCATTTTCGTTATTTGTTTGGTGGGGACTTCAAGCTTCTGACAGGTATGCTTTGGACCATCACTGTAGCTCTTTTATTTTACCGCCCTTTCAGTACAGGCTCTTCTAGTGTAGTATCTTCCATCTTCATTTTAACTACAGGCTCTTCTAATGTACTATCTACCCCCTTTGTTTTCACTACAGGCTCTTCGAATGTACTGTCTAGACATTCTATGTTTCTTGATTGGTTTAGGTTTTTGTGCCCGTGTGCAATTCAGAAACCTTAGTATAATCTATATATAGAGGATTGCACTAACACTGACACTAATACTGAACATTGGACTTGGAGAAGAAAAATATTTCCCTGTTGCCTAGGATACATCTTTACTCCGAATTTATACATTACCTTGCACATATGTGAAATAAAGATATTGTGGAATGTTGGTATCTTTATGTCAAGATCTTGTAAATAATACTAAATACAAATATATATATATATTATAAGGGCATCTTATAAAGCCAAAATATGATAATGGATAACATAACATCCTGGGATGTCGCTCATTATGTCATCACTGTTGATGAGTCAGAGATAAATTGAGGGTAATCTCGGATGGGAACACACAGCCAATGTTTAATACACACAGCTTTAAGATCAATATCGTTGTTTTTTTTCCCTGTCTTTATTTAACCTTTCTCTCACTCGCTTAAACACAAGGTGCATGTGTTTACTTTACACACACACATGCACACGCAGGCATGAAGATGAAGCGCTTCCGGTGCCGAGCAGGCCAACTAACAGACTATTTTAGGTGTTGAGAGACACCGACTACCAGGCAGGAAGATGGTGACTTTCAACTAGAAGGAAGGAAGGAAGAAAAGAAAGAAAGAAAGCTAGACAGGAAGGAGGAAAGACTGGAAGAAAGATGGAAAGAAAGCACCTTATCAGGAACACTACTGACCACACAGTCACTCCAAATCCATTTTTTTCCTCACCTGTCCTATTGCTTTCTTCCTGGCAGTACTAATATTCTTGATGTTCCTATTCATTTGGGGTATTCCCTTCTGTGGGAGTGTGTGTGGATGATGGCTAGTTAGCCTCACCTAGTGGAGTCTGACTGATTGGACTCTGGGGCTGGGTGAGACTGCACACCTGTTGCACATTGAGTAATCAGTGTGCACAGGTTAAACCACCACACACACTCAGGGAGAGATCTCCTACATGGCAACATGGAGCACCAGGCCATGTATCATCTGCAAACCTTTAAACCGGCTTCAACATCACCACTCTGCGTCCTTTGTCTGGAGGAGCCCAATAAAAGCCACCTAGGTGGAGTGTGCCAGCCACCTAGGTGGCGTGTAGCATAGATGTTTGCTATTTTTAGAATGCAAGACTGCAGTGCCATGCCTGTGAATCATTTCATTGACAAAAAACTGTGTGTGTGTGTGTGTGTGTGTGTGTGTGTGTGTGTGTGTGTGTGTGTGTGTGTGTGTGTGTGTGTGTGTGTGTGTGTGTGTGTGTGTGTGTGTGTGTGTGAGAGAGAGGATGAAAGCGATAGGTGGGTGTGCATGTAAGTTTATGCTTGTCAGTGAGCAAGAGTGTGAGAGAGGGAAACAGAGCGAGAGAGTAAATGTGAAGTATGCAAGCGTCGCTATGTGCAATGTCTCACCAAGAGATATGCATGCGTGTGTCTGCGTGCGTGTGTGTGCATGCATTTGTGTGTGGGTGTAGCAACCAAAGGAGATGAAGGCACTCTGCACGTCACAATCTCAAAAAGCATTTTACAATACAACCCCAACACTGTCCTGTTCACTCAAGATACGGTGACATGTATTGTTGGAGTTGTTTAAAGAGTAACAGATGACGGCCGGAATAGTCTGATCCTCCCTGGTCACTGAGCTTGCAGCCCGATGTCGGCTAGGTTCAGCTGGGGTCGTCCCTATAGATAGCAGGGGGCTCCACCCCCACAGACCACTCTGCGGCTACAGAACTTGCTTCCCTTATTAGAAAGCAGGAATGTCATTTTGATGGTTTATCTTAGAACTTCTTATCTAGCCTATCTTCTGTTAGACAAATGATTGTCAAGGCTGGTTAATCAGTCAAACTAGATCCTTCCTTCTGAGTGTGGATCGTGCGTGTGGGGGGTTGGGGGCGGGCGGGATAACAAGACACGTATGGTGGTATAACCCAGATTCACACACAGGCACACACAGGCATACAAACATACAAATACACATACACACACACACACACACACACACACACACACACACACACATTATTCAAATCATAGAGCACCAAAGGAATCATACATGAACACAAACTCATTTTCTCTAGATGATTTGACTAATATTTGTTAATGTTTTTTAAACAATAGATCTAACCGTGATTTTGTGTGTGTGTGTGTGTGTGTGTGTGTGTGTGTGTGTGTGTGTGTGTGTGTGTGTGTGTGTGTGTGTGTGTGTGTGTGTGTGTGTGTGTGTGTGTGTGTGTGTGGATAGATTTACAATGCCTAGCACATGCTTCCTAACGGTCATATCACAGTCCTAATCACAACTGCACACGCACAGGGCGCGCAATCAGACAGAAACGCGCACACCATGGGTTGAGAGTGTAAACTCACCGGTAACATGGCCATTTGTCGATCCAATAACAATGTTTTCCGTTCAACTTTCGTCTGTCCCTCACAATCCTTTTTATATTGATTTATGTCTGTGGGTTCAGACTCTGGGTCTTATAAATTGTGTTCCCATGTAATTATACATCCAATGTTCCAATGGTAGCCGTACGTCCTTTTCCCGTTCTTTTGCGGTGTTTTGTCTTTCTTTCTTTCTGTCTTTCGTTGTTAAACAGTTTTTTCTTCGATGTGTCTACAAATTAAACGTAGATTCAACTGGACGAAGATTGGGTTATGAGTCGACCTGGTTACCTATTTAAATGGTCTCCTTTACTGATGTCCACGGTTGTTTCAACAAGATAAACAATTGGGCTGAATCTCCGTGCGTGCTGAGAGAAGTGGGTCACGCACGGCACGGGCAAGAGCTTCCTACCATCATCCCAGTTATCCGAGCTGGAACACAGACCAAACCGCTTATCGGTATATTGACGTGGTGTATCTCAATATAGGTCCAGCCCGATGACAGTCCGCTTGCGCCAAAAACACACAAATCGAACAGTCAAAGTTTCCGTTGGCCACTAGACAACCCACGCCCCTTTCCGTCCAGAGACGTCCAACGAGAGATGATTTATTCCGAAACTTCGGCTACTGTAGGCCTATACTTATCCTTGGTGACCTAAACGTTTAAAACAGTCGTCTAACGACACAACACTGCTATTTGGTTGACTTTCTAAGCTGCCTGTCCGTTGTCTAATCATTGTCCCTTCACCAAGTGACCACAATGTCCCGAGCGAATAACATTAGGATATCCTGTCGCCGCTATAGGCACGCCTCTGTGTGTGTGTGTGTGTGTGTGTGTGTGTGTGTGTGTGTGTGTGTGTGTGTGTGTGTGTGTGTGTGTGTGTGTGTGTGTGTGTGTGTGTGTGTGTGTGTGTGTGTGTGTGTGTGTGTGTGTGTGTGTGTGTGCGTGTGCTTGTGGTGGTTAATGAGATCATAAACCTAAAGTGTTTGTAAGAAAATGTTACATTTAAAATTTGATTTGACGGTTAAAAAAACTAACTCCACTGAATTGTAGACATACTCTCATAGCCATCAGACATAAGGGTCATCTATACCGCCAACTTCAGAACATTCAAGAAAGGAGTGCAATCAGTACAATAACATGGGCACAACTTCCCATATAGACTAGCTGGGTGGAACTCAGAATGCCTATTGCTATGGCAGTGGTAAACATTTAGTATTTTATAAATACACATATTTGGCCTATACGCAATAGATGGGCATAAATAGCTGATCATCCCATTTGCTCTTGTGATTGTGAGGTCAGAAGTGGATGATCTTAAGATTCCTATGACAAATAATACCAGGACATCATATTACTCCTACTATCGGCAATCCCTTCCACCTTTTTTTCCAAACATACCATCGTGTTACTTTGAAATGCATAATATTCTGGACACTATATATTTTTATCTTTACCTTACTATTTATTTCACCTTTAAGATATCATAAATCAATGGCCATCCTGCATGGTAATCATTAAGCCCCAGCCTGGAGTCACTGAGTCTTTGAAAGAGTTTGATCCACTTAGTTTCACTACGCCCTTCACCCAAGAGGTTATGGGAGTCATCATAAAGTGTATGCTGTGTAAGCTATACCATATGCACCACAGCTCTACTAAATAGACCAATCATAGGATGGTCAAGAGCTTGCATAGTTGCAATGAAAAATCAATGGTTTGTGAGATGTGGACACACTTCTAAAATAACTTGTTTTAGTGAAAATGTCTAAATCACTTTTGTCTACATGAAAATGTTATAGTTTATGGGCTGTCTCCCCCCTGTTGATGTTTCGTAGGCTCTTGGACTCCTAACAACCCAGTACATTACATCATGTAAAACGTTTTTCTGAACTTGTTGCCCCATTTCTGTTTGGATCAATCAATACAACCAATCAGTGGACCAGAGTCAGATATTAGGACTACTCCACCAAACACTGCCTCATAAAAGCCAGAGGCATGTTTTGGTTAGTACAGCAGGGGAGTGAGTTTATGACTACCGAAGCCAAACGCACACTTATTTGTTGTGCGTGACTGTGTCATGGCATGCATGTGAATGAGAAAGCAAGAACAGAAGGTCGGTAAGGCTAAACTTTGAAATTGAGGCAGTGCTGTCAAATGGATGTCCCATGACAGTTGGATGCACGCTGCCAATCAGACACTAATGAACAAATGTTGAGTTTTTTTATGACAATCTAATACAAATTTCAATCGACACTGAACATTGTTTATTCATTTAAGATGTTTGCCCTGGCAGACAAAACATTGACAGTCAACAAATACTATAGTAGCAGCTGCAATGAGAAAGACTCTTGGACCATTATTTTTATTAGTAGCAGCGAGTTTGCGGAGACATTTTACCGAGTGCATTGTTTGGTTCTATTTCCGCTGATGTCAATAATGGTGTGCACATAGCTGTGATGTAGCTAAAGAAAATATTTTTGTACTAAAGATGACATTGTGCAACATAACTGAGGCCAACTAATGACTGACTAATTTCAATAAATGTTTAAATAAATGGTATATTTGTAAATGCCAAGAAAAACCAAAATCACCAGAACAGGGATTGGCTATAAAGGATTGATTGATTGTAGTTTAGATCTGTTTAGTATCAACCTAGTGTGTAACAACCTGTACCATCCACCTAGCATTGATTTATCTATTTTAAATAGTGTATAGGTTTAAACACATGAACAAGTAACCTAAAACATTAACAAGCTAGAAAACATACCATACTCTTCCTACTCTAGATTTGTGGGTAACGATTTTGTCAGACAATAAGCAGACCTTACACTTAAATATTTGTTGGCTGTTCAACTAAGGATCCATACAAAAAATAAATGTACATCTAAGCTCAGAGACAACATGAAGAGTTTCATGGCAGGGTGTCCATCTTATTTCAGAACCTTAACTATTTTATTTCCGAGTCTGCAATAACAATTGTAGATGCCAATTTTGTAAACATAAAAATACAATATTTCTAGTTATGTCCATTGGGATAGGTGTGTGCACCAGCCACAACAAAAGGAGATACAAGGTTCAACTTCCTTATCCCCTCAAAGACTTTGAATGCTACAATTAAGCCACAGGGACGGTACTCAATACAGTGATTGCAATTGCAATTTCAGATTGAAAGGACTGTCAAGTCATACCAAAAGAATGGAAAGTCTGGTACCAATTTGAATCAAAATAACTCTGGATAAGTGCAGATGGCACAGTCCCTATAATTGGTTTTGTGTTTAGTTACTCTTAGAAGTTTGGATGGATTGTTATCATCAGCTCCTATTGCATAGAGCAGCTCTGTCCGTTGGCATCCTTGGAGCGCAGGCATAGCTTGGGCTTGTAGTTCTCCAAATAGAGCAGCTGTTTGGAGTTAAATGCACCACGCCGCTTCCTGATAAAACACACACACACACACACACACACACACACACACACACACACACACACACACACACACACACACACACACACACACACACACACACACACACACACACACACACACGGCTACTGAAAGCAGGGTACTGATTCTCAAACTGACATTACACAATGCTATGAAGCTACAAGTCTCACAAATCAGACTTTAGATTAATAATTCTGATGGCAGACAAGCTCAAATCTGTCTGCCAATTTTGCTTCATATTGGTTTCAACCAATCATCTTGTTGGAGGCAGGGATCTGTAAGCGCTTAATTGGTAAACAAAACTCCAGCAGTAAACTGTAAAAAAGCATCAGCAAAGGAGTCAAATCAACACCTTGTAGACTTGCAACTGCAGCAATACAAAATCCCCTTCATCCACTCGAATGAATGGATGTAGGAAACAAGGCGTACCTAACTGCCCCTTTCTTGTTTCCTGCCCAGGCTCTGTGCCTACACCCCCAGAAGATCTGCTATAAGATAATAGGAATGCTAGATCTCAGATTATGAAGCTACAATGGCTCCCAAAATGTTTGGAAGCCAGGTTAATGTAATCTTAATGGAAGCAAATGAATGGTACCGTCCAACAGAGGGCGCTATAGTGCAATCACCTGTAGTCAATTGGCATCAACTACTTATTCCAAATTTAGAGATCACACACACACACACACACACACACACACACACACACACACACACACACACACACACACACACACACACACACACACACACACACACACACACACACACACACACAATTTACAGTCTTATGAAGTGCACAGCGTCTTCGTACTCCATTCCACACTCGATCAAAGCCAAAGCCACCAGCACTGGAGCTCTGAGAACACACACATGTTAACACTCTACGGCGAAGCTGTTTATCCATATATCCTAAAGCATCCAGGACACACACACACATATATACACACACCGCCCCAGTCCAGCCACACAGTGGACAGCCACGCAGCAACCGGGCTCCTCCCTAAACTTGGTCTGCAGCAAGCACAGCCAATCGTCAACCACCTGGTCCGGTGGGGCAGAGCCATCATCAAATGGCCAGTCCTGAGAGAGAGAGAGACAAATCATCCTCACAATCAGCCGTCATATGGATTGTGTGAGTTTTTAATGTTATTTTGACAAAAGTGAATGAATCATCTCTTACCAGAACCTGTATACCCTCCTGTTCAACTGGGGCTTTATCATATGTCGCCGTGCATACTCTGACCACAGTATGCACTCTGAAGACCTTTAGCTCCTGCAAATAAAGACACGAGCAGATAGTGCTGTGTTATATCCCTCTTGCAAGGTAAATGTGGATTTGAGGATCAAGCCAGAAATTGTTACTGAAGCACAAAAATAAATGAAGGCTAAAAGGTCAAGGTAAAAAGTGAAGGACTGCAATAGAATTATGTTATTATGCTAACATTCATTTAAATATCCAAATACATTTTAAATGCTTCGGATTTGGGCGTTACCTCTATAAATTTCCCCAGCTGTGCATTAGTTGGGTTGTGCGTGATGAGAAATCGGAGGCAGTCATATGTGATTTCCACTGGAGCTGGCCGATTCATTTTGAGACTTGAAAAAATGGTGGTACCGTTGCTAAATAAAAAAGAAATTGTCAAGCTGTAGAATTAGAATACTATCTTACTATAAAATACTAAATAATATTAAAGAATTGTTTTTCTTTGAATAATAGAGTGCCTTCAGGGTTAACAATGGGTCAAGTTAGAAATATAAGATACTAAAGAAAGAAAGGAACTGGGAAGAGGTGGGGGAGGGCAAGTAAGGAACAAAGAAAAGAAGGGGGCCAGTTTGTTGCAGTCTCAGTGAAAAAATACAAAACACCAGTCTCCTGTACATGCTGGGATAGTTCAGAGACAGAGGTTTGGCTCGTCTTCATAAGGGTCGGTCCTGGTGGCAGTGAGAACCTGTAGGCATGGACACAAAGAGCGAAAGAGAGAAAAATGTCCCCCGTTGTTCATATTTTGCTTCACATCCACTTCCCAACCATCAAGTACATGCAAGAACTGAATTTCCAAAAAGCTGTGTCCCTTTGGATACTTTGACCGCATCCTGTTTTGATACCTCCACTCACTTGCATCGGGGAGGCTAAATATTCTTAACGATTTTAGGTAGTTTTAAGTTTGAACTTTCTAACTATTCTTAATATTATTATATGCATATAGTGTGTTAGCTTGGAATTAGATGTATCTCACTAGCTCATGTTTCATTTCAAGATAGACAGCTCAATCACAACCGTTTACCTAATATGTGGCGGGATAGATTTGATGACGCTGTAGAGGCATTTTCAACAACAACACAGATGGCAGCCACTGATGTAGAACAGTTGTTGATTCCGCTATCGAGACAGCATTAAACAAACTGGACGGTATATTTTCACTAAAAGAAGAACAAATGACTGCACTTAAAGCTTTTGTTGTGAAGAAATATGTCTTTGCCGTACTTCTGACAGGAGTTTTATCGCTCAATGCTGAGTCACCCATTTCGTCCAAAGCAGGATTAGATGTACTTTATTAATCCCAGACGGTAAAAGCAATTGTCTTTCAAAGTCTGTCAATAATGGTAAATCGGTAACCCAAAACATGCCAGGACCTCTGCAAGGCGCTGCACAACCTCAATAAAAGCTGTTTACAGCTTGTACAGCTTTGTAATCATCTAAAAAATCATATCAAGACAAAAAGTACCTCTATGGCAGTTAAAGGCCAGACTGTCTCCTTTTCACTCGTCCACGATGAGCAGCAGGTGCTGGGCTTGGCAGCACTCCCCTCCAAGTCTCGCGAACGCCATATATGTGCGATCTAGTAGAGAGACAGAACTTGTTTTTACAAGGCCATGTGAGATGTGTATAATAGCATGACATTCCCTGAATAAAGCGTACTTACTGAGACGTGAGCTGAATTGGCTGTTCATTGAGCGTGCACGGGAAGATGTGACGGCTCTGGGATGTTGATACACCATTGATGATGATGCTTTTCGGTGTCCCTTCTTATAATGTGCTGCTCTAGGCCCACAAGCTGGCGGGTAACCTGCTGCACCAAATAAAAGGGTACTGTATTTCGCCCATCCATTTTTAGCAAACAAAATCGAAGCATTATCTAATATGTCAGTGGGCTGTTACTCAATCACAGCGTAGATGACAACAGGTGTGCCATTAACGTTACATCAGTTTGTTTAGGAAAATAGATTTAGAGATAGAGGAGATCCTGACGTGGCTCACAATAATTCAAAAGTATTTGCTAAACATGTACATTAACGTTAAATAACACCAATTCATAAGCTTCGTCGGCTTCAAAACAACCATGAATGGGCCGCTAGCATGCTAGCCGTTCAAACATACAGATGTGCTGAAACAGGTGTGATACATACACATCTACTCTGAGTAGTCATGTTGACAATTTCACCAGCTGTATTGAGTCATTCACTTAGCCAAGCAAAACAAGATCAATAACAGTGTTGCAAGTCAAATCAGTAGCTAATGCTAAAGCTTTGCTATTCAACAAATATAGAAAAGCTTAAAAGACAAGGGCCAACACGTCCGTTTGCACCGTTGATGAATTAATATTAGATAATGCATAGACATTGAATGCATACTTACAAAAAGAAAAAATGTAGAGCTCTAGAATCTTTAACTAAGACGACATGTCCGTCATGTTGTTGAACAGGTACACTAAATCGTAAGGTTTGAATTTAAGAGAAGTAACACAGCGCCTCCTGCGGCCACTCAGAACAACAACAATATTCAGCCAAACGGGGGTGGGTCAAGGAGGACGGAACTTTAATAACTATATTACAATAAATTAATAATAACAACAACAAAAAAACGTTTCAAATAACTGAATCCTCCACTACTCCTTATGAGAGGCCCTCTCTATGTGAAAACGTCCAAGGTTTTCCTGAACTAGAGAATAATTTGCACAACAACCAGAGTCGTGCAATAGATGAAACAGGTCTCAGTAGGACATTAAGTAAGACATGGGTTAGTAAGCCCTGTCACTCATGATAGGCCTACATGTAAGTCACATTTTCAATAGCATTGAATGAAAGTAATAATAATAGTAAATGAGTATTTGTTTTCAGAATTATAATTTTTGTCTCAAATGTGTTTCACATGTTTTTGTGGTTGGTATGTAGGGGTGTGTTGTGTGTGTGTGTGTGTGTGTGTGTGTGTGTGTGTGTGTGTGTGTGTGTGTGTGTGTGTGTGTGTGTGTGTGTGTGTGTGTGTGTGTGTGCGTTTGTGTGTGCGCAGAGGGGGAAAACTTTCGGTAACATGACTCATGCTGGATCTGGTTTGGCAGGATTTCTAAGATGGAAGCAGGGAGGAGAGCAAGAGAAAGGCTAAGAGCAATAGAATAGACTGAAAATAGTAGTCAGTAAACTGTTTGATAGTTTTTTGTGAACTTCTTCTGTGGTTATACTTGGATCGCCTATCTGTCTAGCTGTCTTCATACCCAGGCACTGTTTCCAGGTAAGTTCAATTATACTGTCTGTATTTTGTATTCAACTTCAGGTGTGGCTTTTGCCCAGAATGCAATGAGCAATCCACAACAACAACAAAAACTATGAGTTTGGATTTAACTTAGACATGAATATAGATGGAATTCTCTTTTTCTGTCATGTTATTCATTAAACAACATTTCTGTTCATGGTGTCAATTGTGAACCCCACTGGTATATATTATTCTGATCCCAACTTTACAGCTTAGTTAGGAATTCAATATAGTTAGGAATTTGTGATGTGTCGTGAATATATGAGGAAGAATCATGTATTCCGGTTTGTTTCTGATTGAAAATAAAAGAGAAGTTACTAGAGAAGGCCTACTCACATTAGTGTCTCTCAGATTTGTCTCATTGTTTCACTTTAAGTAGTCTAAGTCATTCCTAACCTACTGATTATGACTTACCAGTGTCAGAGTGCTTTTTCGTCAAATCTTTTTACAGCTTTGGCCATGATAGTAAGGTAAATCTAAAGCACAAATTTTGGTAATCCAGATGGTAAAGTGTTAACAGACGATAGCTCTCTGGATACTGTAGACATATTTTAGGAAGGCCACGCCCGCTTTTTTTCTGAAATCTAAATATTTTACTCCTTTCCAAACACTGCATATGCTAGTTCTTCACTTATGTGGAATTAGACGTGGGTTAATACAGAAGCCTGTTAATAACACACAGAAACAACATGCAGAAAGGTCAATATTACGACAATATACGACAAATATATATATGTACAGTACATTATACTCATGTCACGACAACTTGAACTTTTCTCATGACATCATAAAACATACAAACAAAAGTAAATTTAGATAAGATAGTTCTTTATTAATCTTATCTATCTATCTAAATCTGCTTTTGTTTGTATGTTTTATTATGTTAGGAGGAAACCTGTTGCGATACATTACACAATAAAGTAGTGTCATGGAGAAAATTGCCATGCAGATTCACTTTTGTGTTGAACACATATTCTATGCATGTTATAAGCATCTGTACTTGTCACATGAAGAACATGCGTTTTGTTTTCACTGTCATCAGATTTCCGTAGGCATAAGTTATACAGTGCTCATGAGAAAGTAGTCAATTATATGACAATGGGCAGAAAGCAGGAAGCCTCCATCGTCCATTGAAGGACGTCCTACGCACACAAACATGGATGCAAGTACATACACACATATACACACAGACACACACAGACACATACACATGCACGCACACACACACACGCACGTAAATTATCCTCTTCTCTAAAGGCACCCTGTGGGGAAGTCAGACCCACTTTGAAGTCTGTGCATGGCAATTTCTTTTCTATATTAATGAACTCATCAATAAAATTCAAATTGCTGGGGAGTGGACCATGGCTGACGGTCGTGCTGGAACTACCTTCCAAATCACAGATGGCCAGTTCGTGCCGGACTAAGGATCTTCATAGAACACTTATTTATAACCGTCTACAATGCAATTCTCTCAAGGAGTACATTCATAATATAAACAGCCTCTTATTATATATTATATATACCTTTTATTTTAACAGAAAATATACAATTTGACCATTTAACATAAAAACATAACATAAAACTAATTATAAAATTGCTTTAAATATAAGTCAATATACAACAAATATGTGTACTCAAATGTGCCATTTTAATATCTGAACATTAAACATTTACAATATTTTGTCAAATCAATTCAAAACATCCTAACACTAACTTTGTTCAAATTACAAACGTTTAATCCAGGGGTGTCCAAACTACGGACCGCGGGCCAACTGTAGCCTGTGGTCTATTTTTAATTGGCACGCAGCAAATTAAAAAAAATAATATAATATGGCCCACACGTGAAACTTGCGCTTGAGTGTTTTGTACTTCTTAGTTTACACACTAGGTGGAGCTGTCTTGAATAGGGTAGTTTCTCCACAAAACAATATCAATCAAAGAAAGAATTTCCCACGGGTGGCCAAAAATGGCAGAACAAAAGAAACGCAAGATAGCAAGTGAGTGCAGAAAATTTCAGACACAGTAAGAAAATTAATATTTCTTCATAGAAGTCAAGGGGAAGTGTGTCTGTTTGATTTGCAATGAAACTGTGGTAGTGATGAAAGACTATAATGTACGATGACACTATGAAACCAAACACCAAACCTACACGTCCTACACTGGTGCCGAGCAAGAACAGAAAGTTAAGCAAATGGCAACTAGCCTGCTAACTCAACAACAGTATTTTTTTCTGTGCTAACAAAACACAGGAAAATGCCACAATAACTACTCAGAGGCCGTTTTTTAATACTGCTGTTGAACCTATTTAGCAAGGCATTGTTTAACTGATATGATGGTGAAATCAAACATAGCATTGGGCACCATACGAGGCGCCAGTTACGAGGTAGCTTAACTCATTGCCTGAACTAGAGAAATCATTCTCAGAAATCATTCTCAGATGGTGACTTCATATAACAGTGCCTCTCTAAAGTTGCAGGAATAATGTGCCTGGAGAAAATGCAAGGATTCAACAACGTTAGCAAATCCAGATACACAGTTGTGCGACAAATCAAAGACTTGTCAGCTAATTTAAAACATCAAGATAGCTTGTGCTTCTGATTTTTACTCGATTGCATGTGATGAGAGCACAGATGCCCCAGACACCCCACAGCTGTTAATTTTTTTGCGGGGGAGTTTTTGCATTACGGAGGAGCTGCTTGATCTTAGGAGTCTAAAGGGCACAACGGGGAGTAAGGACATTTTTTAAGCTGTGTCAAATGCAATTGACAAGATGGGACTTAAATGGGACAAGCTGTGTGGAGTTACAACGGATGGGGCTCCAGTAATGAAAGGCGAACGCAAAAGAATGGCCTCTCTGGTGTGTGCCAAGGTGAAAGAGAGTGGAGGTGAGGCTAAAATGCACTGCATCATCCACCAAGAAGCCCTCTGTGCCAAAAACAGTCCAGCTTGGCGATGTGATGAACACTGTTGTGAAAACTGCCAACATAATTTGACCACGAGGCCTCTACCACGGAGAATTTCAAGCTTTCTTATCTGATGTAGATGCTGAATACGGGGACGTAATCTACCATTCTGATGTGCCATTCATTCTAAGTCGCGGCTCCGTGCTGCAGCGGTTTTATTCCCTGAGATCGGAAATCAACCAGTTCTTGAAAGAGAAGGACTGACCTCTTCATGAGCTGAGTGACCCTCTATGGTTGGCAGACCTGGCTTTTTTAGTTGATCTTACTGATCATCACACTGAACAAGAGCCTACAAGGCAAAGATCAGCTTGTACCACAACTTTATGCGCACATGGAAGCATTGTGTCAGGCTCCGTCTCTTTGAGACACAACTACGCAACTTCAATGTTGCGCACTTCCCCACGCTGTCCGAAATCAGATGTGCTTTTCCAAAGGCCAAGCTTTCTGCTAAAAAGGGGAAATATGTGTCTGTGATCACATCTGTCATGACAGAATTCAGTCAGCGCTTCCAAGAGTTTTCTATCATTGAGAAAGAAATCAATCTGTTCTTGACTCCCTTCCTGATGGATGCAAAAGAAGTGGAAGAGAGTCTGCAATTAGAACGTAACGAAATGCAGTGTGATGATTCTCTGAAGAATCAACATCAGTAATGATTTTGAACTTGGTGAACCACAGGGAAAAAAGTACACAAAAGCATGACTCGGAGGTAACAGTCTGGATAGTAAGAATGGTCTTTACTAAGAAACAAGGGTCGGTACACGGGTAATCAGTTAGAGATCAGGCAAACAATCCAGCAGGGAGTAGACAGGCGTACTGGTTCAGTACACGGGTAATCAGTTGGAGATCAGGCAAACAATCCGGTAGGGAGAAGACAAAGGCGTAGTCGGGAATAACAGGCAGGAATAAAAAAACAGGAATCGTAAAAATCGCTAGGAGTAATGCTGAAACGTTTGATACAGAGGAACAAAGACGAACTGGCACAGAGGAAGGGAAACATGCAGACTAAATACACTAGAAGGGGAATGTTATTGAGGGACAGGTGAAAACAATCAAGGTGAGTGGGAACAATCAGAAGCAGGAAACACAAGGACAGAGAGTGAAGTCTTCAATGAAGGGGGCGGGATGTGACACAGCTTCTCTACCTAACCAACTTCTACCGGAGCTTGGAAAAGGCCAAGTTTCCTCCGATGAGACACCACGCAAAAATAATGATGAGTCTGTTCGGCTCAACCTATATATGTGAGAAAACATTTTCTCTGTTGACTCTGAACAAAAGCAGATTGAGAACCAAATTGATCGACAGCCATCTGTGTGATGTCCTTCGCATCTCAACGACCAAACTTACTTCTGACCTGCCAGCCATCCTTCAGTCCAAAGCGCAGCATCACTGCTCCCATTGAGCTAAAAATATATTACACAGTATTCATGTGTTAATAAGCCCAATTACGTAATAAATGTAAGTATATATATCAATAAAAGTTGATAACATTTTCTAACAAACGTTAGTTGATGTGTTAACAAGCCCAGTAACTTATTTGCATAACAAGCTTGAAATATACCCTTACCCTTTTCCCCTTATTTCCCCCCTTTACACAGGGCTGTGAAAGGGGATCACCATCCTGACTAAGAAGCAATCTGAGGCTGCTGTTTTGAGAATGAGCTGCTAAACCTTTTTGTAACAAAATTAATAAAAACCCATTAACGGAAGGCTGTGATATAGGCTAACTTTTTTCTTTTAAGCATATTCAATTATCAAGCATAATGTACCAACATTTGATTGCTTTTGCTAACTTTAATTCACTAGAAGTGAGGCGATATACCTCACCTCTGGTGAGTAGCCCAGCCCTTCATATATTTCTCTGTATGTGGCCCTCAGTGAAAAACGTTTGGACACCCCTGATTTAATCCATCATCAATGGATCGTTTCTTATAGAATAGATTGTTGCTTTGGTCATGTTATGGAGTAATTTGAATTTGAAATGGACTCTGGCAAAACATTTTATTATATATTTACTGTAGAGATATGGGTGGTGTGATAAAGGGTTTTGACAATAGTTTGAACCCAAATGATATACCAACCTTTACTGCATTCACTCATTACACTATTACATTTAAATCTATCTTATCTCATCGAAACATTCACTCATTACTAGGAATACAGTTGAAACGCTACAGAGAGCGTAGTTAATTTTAAATGACTCATATGTCATATCTTCATTTTGAAAAATGACAAGTAGAATAATAGTAAAATCTTGAGTGTGAGGTTTTCGAGTGTTTGAATCGTGAGTGTGAGGTGGCCCGTTCAATGCTGTGGATGGAATCGTCTCTATGGCAACATGCTGCACAGAGACCCAGCAACAGAGGGGGATGTTCGGTGTGTGAGTGTGTGTGTGTGTGTGTGTTTGTGTGTCTGATTTTGTGTGTGTGTGTGTGTGTGTGTGCATGCATGTGCATGTGTGTGCATGCGTGCGTATGCATGTGTGTGTGTGTGTGTATGTGTGTGTGCGTAAATGTGTTTGTGTATGGTTACATGTGTGCCTGTATGCATGCATGTGTGTGTGTGTGTGAGTGTGCTTATGGTTTCACTCCAAATGAGCAAATCATGTATTTTCACAAAGAAAGAAAGTAATTTAGAGACGGGTAAGATAAGCTGTACCGTGTTCATCCTAAGCGAAAAATAGGGTAAAGAAAGTTTATGCAAGTATTTGTATTATTTTGCTGACCCAAGTACGTTTGCCTTTTGGTGTGAAAGCACCATTGTCAGTTTTAACCCCCAGCCTCAAACACTCAAACCAGATCTGAATTTAGCCAGAACAGAATAACTGAAAAACAAAGAAGCACAGATAGCACTCATGGTTGATACTTTGACCTGGTTGCAGTGATACCACTTTTTCATCAATGCATACCTAGTATATATCACAACGATAAGACAGGCAATGTTTGCCTCTCCTTAACAATTTAGAAAGTTACACATGTGTCAATGGTAATTGGATGGAGGGGTAGTGTCATGTGACAGACTGGTAGGCCTACACAATGACACTACAGTACACAATGAATGTTCAACATG
The DNA here is from genome assembly GCA_026745465.1 of Lota lota. NCBI lineage: Eukaryota > Metazoa > Chordata > Actinopteri > Gadiformes > Lotidae > Lota > Lota lota. Next base: position 276,025 of record JACYXH010000448.1, read on the forward strand.
TTGCAATGTGAAAATTGGGCTTTCAGGGCTGTGAACAAGGGGTCTGAATAATACTGTAGCTTATATAAATTAGACACTGACAGCTATTTAAATGCCCACAAGCCAGTGTATCTTAGTTAGTCATGTATGTGTTGGCTTTGTTTTGTCCATGCCTACACATTGCCTTAAGTCGAATCTGGCTAGACTATCTTTTGGCATTCGGCATTCATCTTTCAAAAACGAAAACCACAGAATGATCCTCGTCCTTGAGTTATGATTCAAATGATTATATGTTCATTTGAACAATAATGATTTGCATACCAGAAATCTGCCGTCGATGTTGCAAGTCGCCTGCTTATGTTGCCTGTAGGATGTTATCACCATCAACCTCCTACAGGTGGCAGCCATGTATATGTCGACGGAGCAGACTTCTGCTCCTACAGAACCTAGCGCTGTTTTTTGGCGCTGTCTTTCTGAATTCAGCATATATCTGGGTAGCCTATGGTTTGAGCCACTTCCAAATCTGCCAGGCGGTACAGTTGTAACACTTCTCAGTTCTTACATGGCAACCAGATTGAAAGTGAAGCACTATGACCGCCAAGCCGCCTGACTGATGCTTACATTCACATCTGATACAGCCATGTCGTTAGTACGATTTTGAAGCTATGGAGAAGATACGTATTTATCTTACCAGCCCCTAAGACTATTCGAGTGCGAGACTCCTGCTGAGTAGTAAATCCTCAGACCATTTTAACACCTTCATATGTCGATGACCTTGGCTTTAGGTCTAGTTTTTAATCTGCATGGCAGGCTGTTGGGTTGTCATCTTCAGGACAGGAATACCGGTTTACTTAACGGAGGAATAAACACACATATTCATCGTTGGTGTTTTAACCAGAACGGGGGAGGAATGACCTTTCTTTATTTCACACATGCGCAGTTGTACATTTCTAATAGGGCATGACTGTATCAGTGTAAGAACACAACACAATAACATATCAGTCTATATGCCAACACCCCCACTTGATCTTATACTGTACAAGTCGTATTCAACCTAACTTTATCAACATATTGAGCTTATAGTTACACATCTTACATTCCAAACATATAACCCAAGAATTTTTCATTTTGAACTTCGTTACAGGTTTAGTCAAAACATCTGCAACCATGTCTGCTGTTGGACAATATTCAATACTTATTTTACCATCACTGAGTGCAGATCGAATGAAATGATATCTGATGTCGACATGTTTACATCTCTGACGACATACTGGGTTCTTTGACAAAGCAATTGCACCTTGGTTATCTTCAAAGATTGTTACTGGTGCATATTGGCACTCACTATCCATCTCGCCCAATAACTGTACAAGGTACAAACTTTCTTGTGTAGTAGCAGCCAGTGCCATGTACTCTCCTTCACATGTAGATAAAGCTACTGTTTGCTGCTTCTTAGACCTCCATGAAATAACAGGGCCACATTTAGTTAGACTAAAACAATACACTGTTATGCTTCGTCTGTCATTTTGATCTGCTGCCCAATCAGCATCACTATATGCTACAAGGTTGAGTTTTTCCACCCCCTTTTTGTAACACAACTCCTGATTCATTGTCCCCTTCAAGTACCTCAACACATGTTTAGCTGTTATCCAGTGCTGCTCTTTTGGTTCTGATAGGTATTGTGACAGCTTGCTGACAATCCAACTGATATCCTGTCTTGTACATGTCATCACATATATCAAGCTGTCTATCACTTCACGATACCTTTTTGAATCAATAGGTTCACCATCACCATCAAAGTTTTGTTTTTGTTCACATGGTGTTGACCTTGTTTTACAGTCTGACATACCAAACCTTTCCAGTATCTTGGTGATGTACCTTGTTTGGTTCATCTGTATTTTCCCTTCACTTTGTGTAAAATCAATGCCTAGGAAATGTCTAAGCCTCCCAAGATCTTTCATCTTACATTATTCACTTAACATTTATTTTACACTTGTGAGTGAGTCACTATCACTAGCAGCGATAAGTAGATCATCGACCCAAATTATCAAAATGATCCTTTCTGTTGCAGTTTGTTTTTTATAAACACAGTGATCAGCTGTGTTCTGTGTAAAACCATTTTCATTAAGGTGATCATGCAACATTTTGTTCCAGTTCCTTCCTGACTGTTTCAGGCCGTACAGTGACTTGTTCAGTTTGCAGACTAGTTGTTCACCTGTATCTGACCTGACTTCAAAACCCTCTGGTTGCTCCATGTACACTTCACAGTCAATAGGAGCATATGCTGTTTTGACATCCATCTGATGTAACTCTAAGTTATACTGAGCTGCTAGCTGCATCAAACAGCGTACTTATGTCATATTTGCAGTTGGAGAAAAAGTCTCCTTATAGTCTATTCCTGCCACTTGACTATACCCCTTTGCAACATATCTTGCCTTGTATGTCTCAGTCTCATCTGAATTGTTTTTGACTGTATAGACCCACCTGCCCCCCATTGCATTTTTACCCTTTGGCAGTGTGGTCAATGTGAATGTATCATTTTCTCTAAGGGAATCCATCTCCTCCTTCATAGCAGTAGCCCAAATCTCTGATTTTGGTGAAATCATTGCTTCTTTGAAGGTTTGTGGTGCATTGCATATTACTCTGTAGCAGTAGTCAACACTATGTGGTATCTGGTCATCACACTTCACTTTACACTCATAGTCTTTTAAGTACTGGGGTTTCTTCCTCACTCTGTCTGGATAGCGTGGACTCTGACTATCTGAAGTCTCGATTTGCACATCTTGTGTTTCTTCAGAATTTTGATCTGCCATCTTGGCTTTTGGCATGGGGGATTCAAATCTCTTCCCATGAAGATCATCACTCATTTCCAAATCTGTCTGAGTTTCGCGTTCGACTATACCTTTTGTAAAGAACTTGACTAATCTGTTTTTAAGAACCTTTCCAGTGTCTGGGTAGTACACTAGGTATGCTGGACTATTTTTATCATACCCGACAAAAATACCCTTTTCACATCTTGAGTCCAACTTTTTCTTGTTCTTGCATAGCAAACAGATCCAAATTCTTTCATCTATGAAAGATCAGGCTTTCTCCCAGTAAACATGTAGTATGGAGTCTGTCCTACATACTTATTGTAACACCTATTGCGAATTACTGCAGCAGTCATTACAGCATATGTCCACAAGTTCTTTGGTAGGTTGCTCTCAAGTAGCATGTATCTTGCAATTTCAGACAGTGTTCTCCAATTTCTCTCAGCGGTCCCATTTTGATGGGGTGAGTAAGGGGCTGAAGTTTCATGTCTTATGGCATTCTTACTGAGCGGTGACTGGAACTCTTTTGCTGTGAGCTCTGTGCCATTATCTGACCTGACACACTTTATTTTCCCATAAGGGGCCACATCAGCCATGAACTTCTCAGTAGCTTTTACAGTATCACTCTTTGCTTTTAGGAAATACACAAAAACGACCCCTGAATAATCATCTGTAAATGCTAGAGTGTATCTGAACCCATCTTTCGCCTCTGGCTCAATAGGGCCAGCCAAATCAGTGTGCACAAGCTCAAGAGCCGCTTTTGCCTTTTCATCAGGCTCTCTCTTTCTGCTCTGAACAAATTTTCCCTGTGTGCAGATTTCACAGTTGAAGGTAGATTTGTCAATCTTACCTGTGATTTTCATTCCCTCTGTCACATTTTCTAACTTTGACACATCCTCAAAATTACAGTGGCCAAGAATTTTGTGCCATGTGTGAATATCATAGCACCCATGACATCCTTCATCATTTGCATCACTTACAGTGTTAAGATAGTACAGTCTATCGTACTCCTTGATGTCAAAAGTGGTACCGTTCTTGTGGATGAGCTTGTTACACCCCTGTCGAAAGTTGACTGAAGCTCCGTTGACTGTCATTGTCACACCCTCTCCCGTTTCCGTCCAATTCCGCCATCTAGTGGCACCCAGCCTCCATTACACCTCGTGCTCCCTCTGTCTACCAACACCTGCAGCTCATTTCTAATCACCCACCACAGTACTTAAGCACTGGCTTCCCTCATAGCCAGTGCTAGTTCGTAGTTTACCTTACACTTGGTAACTTCGTCCCCGCCTTTTAGACTCAGTTTCTCCCTGGTACCTGTTCCTGTTCCTGTTTCTCTCCTGTTCCTGTACCTACTCCGATTCCTGATCCGTTCCTGTTCCTAGTCCCTGCCTGCCTGCCTACCGTTGCCGAACCTCTGCCTTCCTGACCACCCGCCTGTCGCCGAGTCCCTGCCTGCCTGCCTGCCTCTACGTGATCGACCCCACGCCTGCCTGACCACCCGCCTGCCTTGCCCTTGCCTGTGACTTAAAATAAACCCCTTTCGAACCCGTTCCATCTCTGTCTTGGTTTCTTGCGTTTGGGTCCTAGTCCGTAACCATAACAGTACGAACTAGCCAGCATGGACCCGGCAGACACGGATCGTGTACGCCGGTAATTCTCCCGCCTGGGAATTCCTTTTATTCCTCTTGACCAGACTCTGTGGGGAATCGATTCCACCCTTGAAAAGCTTACGTCAGGTATCCGTGGGAACTGCATCCCGGTACCAGCCCCCCCTGCAGCAGCAGCCTCGTGGCCACCAGCCCCCCGTACAGCAGCAGCCTCGTGGCCACCAGCCCCCCCTGCAGCAGCAGCCTCGTGGCCACCAGCCCCTGCTGCAGCAGCAGCCTCGTGGCCACCATCCCCGCTGCAACAGTGGCCTCCTGGCTCCAAGCAGCCTTGGTCCCCTGGCCCCAAGCCCCAGCAGGAGTGGCCTCCTGGTTCCAAGCCCCAGCAGCCGTGGTCCCCTGGCCCCAAGCCCCAGCTGCAGTGGCCTCCTGGTTCCAAGCCCCAGCCCCCGCAGCCGTGGTGTCCGGGCTCCAAGCCACAGCCCCAGCAGCAGTTGTCTCCTGGCCCCAAGCCCCAGCCCCAGCAGCTGTGGTCTCCCGGCTCCAAGCCCCAGTCCCAGCAGCAGTGGCCTCCTGGCCCCAAGCCTCAGCGGCCTCCTGGCCTCAAGTCCCAGCCCCAGCAGCAGTTGCCTCCTAGTCCCAAACCCCAGCGGCCTCCTGGCCCTGAGCCCCAGCCCCAGCAGCAGTTGCCTCCTGGTCCCAAGCCCCAGCGGCCTCCTGGCCCTGAGTCCCAGCCCCAGCAGCAGTAGCCTCCTGTCCCGCAGCATCCCGCCGGGAAGAAGCCCCGGTCCTCCAGTCCGCTGTCTCCTCCGTCCACGGCGCCGCCTCCTCCCCGGATGATTGACAGCATTCCAGCGTACCCTGGTAGATGCCTCCTTGTTGTGCGTCGTCGCGGTCGACGACGTGCGTTCGCCCGCTCCCAACCCCAGGCACACAAGCGCCGACAATCGGTTCCTCAGCACTCCGCCGGGAAGAAGCCCCGGTCCTCCAGTCCGCTGTCTCCTCCGTCCCCGGCTCCGCCTCTTCCCCGGGTGATTGACAGCATTCCGGCGTACCCTGGTAGACGCCTCCTTGAAGTGCGTCGGCGCGGTCGACGATGTGCGTCCGCCCGCTCCCAACACCAGGCATACAAGCGCCGACAATCGGTCCCGCAGCACTCCGCCGGGAGAAAGCCCCGGTCCTCTAGTCCGCTGTCTCCTCCGTCCCCGGCGCACCCTCCTCCCCGGTTGGTTGACAGCATTCCGGCGTATACTGTCAAACGCCTCCTTGATGTGCGTCGTCGCGGCCGACGACACCAGTATCCAGTAGTCTGGGAGGGCTACGGACCTGAAGAGCGGTTCTGGATGCCCCGGAGTCGCATCCTGGACGCCTCCCTAACCCGCGATTTCCACCGCCAGCACCTTTCCCGTGTCGTGCGTCCGCCTGGAGGCGTCCGTAGAGGGGGGGGTACTGTCACACCCTCTCCCGTTTCCGTCCAATTCCGCCATCTAGTGGCACCCAGCCTCCATTAGACCTCGTGCTCCCTCTGTCTACCCACACCTGCAGCTCATTTCCAATCACCCACGACAGTACTCAAGCACTGGCTTCCCTCATAGCCAGTGCTAGTTCGTAGTTTACCTTACACTCGGTAACTTCGTCCCCGCCTTTTAGACTCAGTTTCTCCCTGGTTCCTGTTCCTGTTCCTGTTCCTGTTTCTCCCCTGTTCCTGTACCTACTCCGATTCCTGCCCCGTTCCTGTTCCTAGTCCCTGCCTGCCTACCGTTGCCGAACCTCTGCCTTCCCGACCACCCGCCTGTCGCCGAGTCCCTGCCTGCCTGCCGGCCTCTACGTGATCGACCCCACGCCTGCCTGACCACCCGCCTGCCTTGCCCTTGCCTGTGACTTAAAATAAACCCCTTTCGAACCCGTTCCATCTCTGTCTTGGTGTCTTGCGTTTGGGTCCTAGTCCGTAACTATAACAGTCGCTGCTTTAACAGAGAAAATGTCCTGTGGAAACGACGGCCCGTACAGCGCCTTTGTCAGCGTTGTTTTCACCTGACGACCCGTGTTGTCTCTCAGGTAAACCTCCGCTGCACCTCTCCTCTCTGCGACACTATTCATTCTCGTTCCGTCAGCCAGCTCCACTGAATGTTTTTCCGGTTTGAAAGTCTCGTCAAACTCCTTAAACTTCCCGATGTCCGTGACTATATGTGACGTTGCTCCCGTATCAACCATCAGCCCTTTCTGTTTCAGTCCACGAACCTGACAGTCACTTATTCTGAATGCAAATGTTTGACCTTCAGCATCGGTTGCTTGTTTCACATTGTCTCTTCTTTTTCGTCTGCAATTTGCGTCAGTATGAGTGGAGCTCTTGCAAAAACTACACCACTGTCTCCGTTCTCTGCGCTCTCCAGTAACGGTACATTCCCGAGCCTTGTGCCCTTTCTGGCCACAGTTGAAGCAGGTTATCTCGGTCCCTTTATCTCTTCCTCTTGGCCAGCTAACTTTAATGTTACTTGCCTTCATCACGTTGTCGTCAGTGGAAATGGCGCTAAACTTCTCGGTGCTTTCATAGCTCCTCAACTTGGTTTTGAACTTGCCAAAAGATGTTGGCTCGACACTCTGCGTTATGTGGATGGCAAACGGCTTAAATGATTCGGGCAAACCTTTCAGAATCATTGCAATCAACAGCCTGAGGAACAGCATTCCTCAGTGCTGTAATAGCCGTCTCAGAACGAATGATATAGTCCGTAACACTTTCGTCAGAGGCTTTCCGAAGAGAAGTTAGCTCAGTGTAGAGGCTAATCACACGTGGCTTCCCTTTACCTGCCTAATGTTCCCTCAATATCTTCAACGCTTTTCTCCCATCATCTGCTGCTTCTCTCATTATCAGGGAAAGACTTTTATCATCCAAAACCTGTATCAATTCGGCGTAGGTTTCTTCATTTTTCTCTTCGTCTTCTTCATCTTCTTCATCCACGCTCAATATGGCGGCCTTTAGCCCTAGCAAGCGCAAGTGCCCCAAAAACTTAGTCTCCCATAACTCGTAGTTCTTTTCATCTCCATGGAAACATAATCTATTCCATCGGCTTCCATGTTCCCTTCTGGACCCATAACCTGTTGGGTTTGTCATCTTCAGGACAGGAATACCGGTTTACTTAACGGAGGAATAAACACACATATTCATCGTTGGTGTTTTAACCAGAACGGGGGAGGAATGACCTTTCTTTATTTCACACATGCGTAGTTGTACATTTCTAATAGGGCATGACTGTATCAGTGTAAGAACACAACACAATAACATATTAGTCTATATGCCAACACAGGCCTAACTGCAAACAGAATAGGTTTTGTTTGTGGAAGTCTGGTCTCAACCTTAATAACACATTCAAGACAAAAAGGGTTGTTTAACACATCTCAATATCAATTTAAAAATACGGATTTAGCTCAGTATTGGTTTTGTGGTTTGTATTGTTAAATATTATTATATATTGGGTTCACTCACAGTAATTCCGATTGTGCCTCAATATAAACGAGTTAAGTCTGTGTGTTGCCAAACAATTTATACGTCAGTAGGCTATAAAGGTGATTATTACTAATCATTTTCATTGAGCAGTTTATCTACAGATTTTGTCTTTAATCTGGATATGTGCAGTGGATTTAATTATGAATGTAATATCATGTCTATTCATGTAGTAATTTGTGTGTTCACAAAATAACACGCTTTAGAGCTCATTATATTTCTCTTTTTCAGGGTGTGTTTGTGAAGATAACCCGGGGCTGCTCCAACAGCAGGGATGAACTGGTCAGGTCTAGAGAGCCTGATAAGCGGGGTCAACAAATACTCCACCGTCTTTGGCCGTGTGTGGCTATCGATGGTGTTTGTGTTTCGTGTCATGGTTTTTGTGGTTGCGGCACAAAGAGTGTGGGGTGATGAAAGCAAAGATTTTGTCTGTAATACGAGACAGGTAAGGAAATGATGGAGCCATGAATTGATTTTAGTAAGCAAAAGGAAAAACAACAAGGTCTTTGTGTACTCATTCTGTGTACTTGATCACCCTTTAACCCACCGGCCCGTTGATAACTATGATAACCCCATCTGCTGTTCCCCTTCCAAGCCGGGCTGTACCAACGTGTGCTACGACAGCATCTTCCCCATCTCCCACATCCGTCTGTGGACCCTGCAGCTGATCTTTGTCACCTGCCCGTCCCTCATGGTGGTGGCCCACGTGAAGCTGCGCGAGGAGAAGGACCTGAAATACACCATACTGCACAAAGGCTCCCACCTGTACAGCAACCCGGGGAAGAAGAGAGGAGGGCTGTGGTGGACCTACCTGTTGAGTCTGGTCTTCAAGGCAGGCTTCGATGCCTCCTTCCTCTACATTTTGTATCGGATATACCACGGATATGACATGCCCAGGTTACCACAAACACACACAAACCTTTCTATTGTCGTATATCAATTCTGAAAGAGATTTAGTTAAGATTGCAGTTTGGGCGCTGCTGGAATCCTTTGACATTTTTACTATATTTTATAAAAATTCGACCTTCTATATCTTATACGTTTTACATTTCTACATTTCTTCCTTCACCACTCTATACTTTTAACCATTCTACACGTCCTTACAGTCATATAGATATAGATAGACATTGTTATTTTTATCCTTTTTTTCCTAATCCTTTTGTGTGGATTTGTTTTTGGGGGTTGTTCATACTAATGTTTGCTATATCCTGGTTCATCCATCAGGTTATCCAAGTGTTCCCTGGATCCCTGCCCCAACACCGTCGACTGCTTCATCAGCCGTCCCACGGAGAAGAAGATCTTCACCCTGTTCATGGTGGTCACCAGCACCATCTGCATCTTCATGTGCTTGTGTGAGATGTTCTACCTCATCGGCAAACGGATCCAAAAAGTCCTCAGGGTCCAGCACTCCATTAACAGGCTCCTATTTGCAGAGCGGCACAAGATCAAGAACCTGGTCCCGCCCAGATCACAAACCCACCGCGACTATTCCCCTCGGAGTAAAAGTTTAAGCAAGATGGACAAAGCCAAAGAGACTACGACAACCCTGTAGAGGACTCAAAAAACATTGTCCTGCACTGGATGAAAGTACAACTGTAATATAGCAGCTACAGTACATGGACTGTAATGCATATCTATTTACTAGAATTTCCTGCATTTGCGCTGACATTAATGTAATTTATTTTGTGATCTTTCCATGTTGTAGACTGTCCCTTACACAGGTGTTTTATAGCAACAAAGATAGGATGGCCAAATGAATCATGCGGATGGTTGTTATGGCGAAAAGAGATCGGACTGGCTTGTGGCATGTATTCATTCTATTTTAGACAACGATGGAAGTCTACTGCACTGATGTTGAGCAGTTGTCTGCCGGTTGCCACCAAACACCGGCTCTGTTCGTACAAGGGAACTTGAAACCAACCAAAGTCACCAACTTCAGACTGTAGGGGAACAAATCCTCGTCAAGCATTTCCAAATGGAAGAAACACAGAAGATTTAGTGTGAGTTTCAACTTCCTGATGGACCAATGTGTATTGGAGACATTTCAAAACGTAAGGAATACAACTTATCGCAATCTAGGGGCCTTTTCACACCACAGCATCTATGCACAAAAATTATATTTTGCTGTGCTTGCAAAATGTCTAGCCAGAAGATAGAATTAGTCATGTATATAAAGTCAAGTAAAAAAAATGCAGCTTAATTTATTTTTATAGTCAGTGTACACTTGGTTCTTCAGAACATAGGCAAACCTTCCTGACTTATGCACCATAATATGTGTTTTGTATATTTTTGTAAAATATATTTTATGTGGTAGTTATCATTTTTTTATTGTCATTTCAAATATCACATGAGATCCATACAATGCAATTCTTTGTTTAGTATTGTGAGTGAGCCTCAGTCTCAGTCTATACTGTTGAGAACAAGTAATGGAATGGAACTCTAGGAGAGTTACATCAGTAACTACACCCCCAACATTCTGCTCCTATCTAAATGTTTCACAACATGGTGCACTTTCTCTTTCTTGTTAAAATGTTTTCAGCAATTTCTGGCACACTTTTCCAAAAGTTGTAAATTATTAATTAATGATAATTCATCAATGTAATTGTTATTTGTTCCCCTCAAACGGAAGCAGTTCCAAATCTGATCAGTGGTCACTGGTCTGGGTATGTAACTCTTTCTCTGCTCCAAGAAGTCAAATAACAGCAGACAGGTGTTGTTTAGCGTTTGGTGGACTGGACTTCTTTAGTCCGAAAGACACGGTGGACCCATCAGGTGAGTGACTCGTCATAGTATCACAGCATAGGCTCAGGAGGTAGACCAGGTCGTCTTGCAACTGGAAGGTTGCTGGTTCAATCCCCGGATCATCCTAGCCAATTGTTGACTTATGAACAGGTGAATGTGACCCACTTGTAAAGCACTTCAAGTGGCCACAGGCAAGAAAAGTGCTTAATGCATAAAAAAATACATTTCTGGTACATTGGTCTAGTTGTCAGAAAAGTATGAAAGCAGTGCAATATGGATCAACAATATTATTATGCCAGACAACTATTGTCAAATTCTTAAATGGCCAGGTTTTACCATGAGATGAATGTTAAATCTCTGTTGTGAATAAAATTGGTAGGTTGTGTAAGCGGCCTTTAATGTAGCAGAGGTATGCTTTCTGCCAGCTCTCTTGAAGGATCCCTGCTGGAGCAGACTGCATACATGACTGTATGTAAACACACACTATATCCACAGCCCTACACTGTTGGACAAGCTACTCTTGTGCACATACACACACCCACACAGTACACACAAAGTACACACTATACACTTATAGTCAACACATAAGCCCACAATGCTTTTCTCTTTAGCTCAAGCAAGGTTTAAAATAAGCCCTCTCTCTCTCTCTCTCTCTCTCTCTCTCTCTCTCTCTCTCTCTCTCTCTCTCTCTCTCTCTCTCTCTCTCTCTCTCTCTCTCTCTCTCTCTCTCTCTCTCTCTCTCTCTCTCTCTCTCTCTCTTCATGTATCACATTTTTCATGATGATGTTACATAATTGGCACCTCTCAATCGTTCCTGCCCACCCGTGCAATGGTTTCAACCAATCCTCTCCCGGTTCCCGTGTCCCCTCCTGCTCCCGGTTTCACCAACGGAGTGTGTAGCATGTCTGATAGAGGCGTAGCAGTCAGGCTGATTGATTTGACTCACACCCAACCAATGAAAAGCGTTCAACAGCAGCAAAGTAGGACAGGCCGGTTTTTAGTTTTTTTAGGATGGACATTTTTTTGTCATGGAGCACATTTGTTTAGCCTTAAGCTTCAAAATGTCCTAACTAATTATCCTAGATTTTCTTTTTTAGCCATTCATCCCCTGTGAGCTCAAGCGCCTTGGCTAGAATGTGTCTTTGACAGTCCCATTCAGCTACACAGAAACTGATGGACTCTCCTAGTTTTCCGTCTATATACATTCACATACAGTAGTTTAGTCCTTTTTTGGTTCAAAGGGACTTGCAAATTGAGGCTGAGAACAGTCAAAGCATATAATCATACGACTAGAGAGAGTGCAGAATAGTCATAGGAATCAGAAAATACAGTGAATGACAGTGTTTGTATATATATATATAGTCCAAAAGAGAACAAAGATGGGAACAAACATCGTCATCAAAGCACGCATTCTGCATTCATACAGTCTACCTTAAAACACCACACTCCATAACAGATCTTTCCCCGGTTGTGTCTTGGCTTCCCTCTGCCTCTCCTTCTGTCTCTCCCTCTGTCCCATCCCCTTTTGTCTCTTTGCTGTTCTGTTCCCAGACCCTAGAGAGACTGTGATCCCTTTATGCATTGTCCATTGTCAGCTTCTCACACCTGCTGTGTCATGCCTTATCATAATCACCCTATATATTAGCTCACTACCACATAGGTGTCTAGGAAGCCTCCTCCTGTCTTGTTAGACTCATAGTACATTGGTACTTTTAATATTTATAATAAGCCTAGGACCCAGTGTCATGTCACAGACAGGGTTTAATACTAGTCTCAGATTAAAGGGTCTGTAAGTAAGATTTAAGTACAATAATTTGAGAGTATTTTGTTAGAAATCTCCGAGTCATCCGTAAGCTGTTAGTGAGGGAACTGCTCTTTGAGAATATCTGTTTTGAGTTGCACCTGCCTCTATATGAGTCAATTTACATATAAAACTGGCTCATTTCTGAGCCATCAGGGCATCTCTTCCCTGATTGGTTGAGCGAATCCATCTTGCCTGTCAATCACATGTGTGTGAATTGCAATACTTCTCAATGATGGAGAAATGTTGGGAGGGAGGGAGCAGAGAGGGAGGGGACGTTTTTATGGTTGTTTAGTTTCCAACTCTTGTTTCTCAGTTATTCTCTGCAATCGCTCGCCACAACTCTGGAATCTTACTTTCCCACTTTTAAACTGGACTCCTTTATACTCGACTCATTTACAGTGACTTGTCTTAAAGTAGTTGTATATTTGGCTTGTTCTGTGTCATTCAAGACTGATTACAAGAATAAGGGTAGGACTACATACTCTAGGACTAAATGGAAGCTGCAAATGTCCCCCCAATGAGACAGGTTTGATTCCTGGTGAACACTGTTGAGGAAGGAGCAGGGAATATAGAAATAAAGCAGCAGACAAGTTGATGTGAGTCTTCAAATTGAGTAGGACAGCAATCAAAGCATACAATCAAAATTAGAGCAGCTACAAAAAAAGGTTTTGTGCAGCACAACCAGGTTTAAAACTGGAGATTGTCATTTGAATCAGAGAGATTATAGTGCTTTTTAAATATGAATCAACTCTTCAAAAGATCAGCTCTTCAATTCCAGACAAGTGTATATGAATCATCTATTGAAGTACTTTGATGAAATGGGATTCAGACATTCAAAGAAACAAATAAAAAGCCCTTCTACCTCTGAATAAAAGTGGAAGGCCTTTATCCACAAGCACTGATCAACCGGGATATTTCATTGTTAAAAAGCATTGGTGAACTGAGAGGTGGTCTCAACCACACAAGCTGACTATCAAGTCCCATTGCTCCATCAATGAATAGATTCTGCATTATTTCATGTGTTTTTATGTTTAGTTTAGTTAGTTAGTTTTTTTGAGTCAGTTATGCATGGTAACAACAAGTACAGTTATGAAAGTGGTTTAAATTATTATTTAAACCACTTTCATAACTGCATTTGTAAACTAAATCATTATATCAAAAATAAAACCAATTATATTATCTGACTGGGAAAGAAATGGTGTAGGCTGAAGACTAAGCTTATTGTGCTTATTGTCCCTAAATACTTAACATAGCATTACCCTTGCTCTACCCAAAATAGCTGTGGAACAAAACAAAAAATAAATAAATAAACTAAATAAATGAATAAATAAATAAACTAAATAAATGAATGAATGAATAAAGTCAGTTAATGATTTTCTCACATGTTCTATAACAACAGATACATTGCCATACACTTAATGACTGAAATTGTCTTTCATAAGTTGTCTTTCATGTACCTCTTACCTCTTACCTTTGTAATTGTAAGCGCAGCCTCAAATGTAACCTTCTTTAGATGATTGTGTGTGCGTGTGTGTGTGTGTGTGTGTGAGAGAGAGTATTTGTGTGTGTGTCTGTGTGTGTGTGTGTGTGTGTGTATGTGAGTGTGTGGTGTGTGTGTGTGTGTGTGTGTGTGTGTGTGTGTGTGTGTGTGTGTGTGTGTGTGTGTGTGTGTGTGTGTGTGTGTGCGCGGTCATGACTCATAGCTGAGCATCAGCAGTGTTTTTCTACATCTATTCTTTTCTGTATGTGACTGCTCTCTCACACTTGTAGACACAGCCAGCACCTACACAGTGCAAACACACACATATATAAACCTCCACCCACACTCAATGCACAATAATAAAACTGAAACGAACAGAAAATATGGAATGCGGAAGAAAGCAAGAGTAGGGCGTACAGCCCTACGTTTGTAGAAATATCTACTGTATAACATAATATCATATATATACATATATATAGCCTAGCATAGCATAGCATAGCATAGTATAGCATATACAATTTATTTTTAACATAGCTAGAATAGCACAATATCACAGCATAAAATAACAAACCATAACATGACATAGCATAGAGCACAAGATAACCCTAATAAGACATAGTAACAGTTTATTTATACTGAAGCAGACAGAGAGAACATTTAAAACCAGTTTCTTCAATAAATCAAGATCACTGACAGAAATCTCCTCAGATTCTTCCTCTGACAGCACATTTGTAGGTTATATTATTATTACAAGATATTACAAGGTAAATAATAGAGAAGTGATGATTAGAAAGTGATATATATCATTTGAAAGCCCAATGGAAGATGCAGGTTTTTGCTTTGTTCTACGACCCCTGGAAGAGTATGCAATGAGTGGACATCAGTGGGGAGAGGACATATTAGGTGTTTAAACAAAACTAACACGTAAAATAAAATAAAATGAGTTATATATGAAGCAATCATCCGCTCAGTATAGCAGTGCAATGTTTATGAGTCTTTCTTTGATTGTTTGAAAACCATAACATTGACAGTTCAGTCAGTTAAAAGTATCCAATAAAAATATATATATTCTTCTATGAAAGACAGAGTGGTGTCATTTGGACTAAAAGCTCACTTGAGCCTATAATGGTTTATTTGGCACATATTAACTATTCATTTATTAATAAAGAGGGTTCCTATCTTTTTATGTCTCTATCCCCCTATCTTGCTTACAATCTTCATTCATCTCTAATTTACTCCTACTTTCTTTGCATCTTCTTCCTCTCCTTCTCTTCTTCTCTTTCCATCAGGCTCGTTCTTCAATTGCTCGACAGCTTCCTCTCTATCTCTCCATTCCATTCCTCTTTTGGCCGTATTTGGATTGCTCTAATTAATCAGCCTTAAATAGATGGTAGACCTACATAACTGACACAGCCTCAGACACAGTGATCTACTATTAAATACACAGATGGCACTGCAGGCTGTGTGTGTGTGTGTGTGTGTGTGTGTGTGTGTGTGTGTGTGTGTGTGTGTGTGTGTGTGTGTGTGTGTGTGTATGTGTATGTGTGTGTGTGTGTGTGTGTGTGTGTGTGTGTGTGTGTGTGTGTGTGTGTGTGTGTATGAATGTGATTGAGTGAATCAGGTTCACATTTATTACTTAAATAACGATTTTTTTATATTTGCGATGATCGTCTGCATGGCAAATAAAAAAAATTTGTAAGTGTGTGCATCTATGTGAGTCAACCAAAATAATTAAAGAAAGATACTTTACCCACAAATATTTATTAACATAAATTCCAGCTTTAAATAATAATATCTATGAACCCTGGACATGAACTGCATGAACCCTGCGTGTGAAATACAGTTATTGCCCTCAGAGGACAATACAGGGGACAATATCTGTATTTTATTGTTCTGATTTCTTGGTGAAGAGCTGATGAGTTGAAAGACATAATCAATAATATCATTGACATGGCTCTGTAAATTATATGAAGGAACAATGAGTGATGAAAATAAGTCACAGTTAATCACATTTCATCATCAAGATAAGCCTTTATTTGCACACTGAAACGGTTCACTTTGAATATAAATTTTATTTTCATCAAAATATTTTCCTTTCGGTCCTACTTCATAATAGCCACATATCTCTTTCAGCATTTACATGAACATCAAAATATAACCCATAAAAACGGATAGGAGTTTTTTGGGAATGTAATATATAACAGCCAACTAGATGATCATGATGATGATCATGATGACCATGATCTAGACCGTAAAATTATATGTTTTTAAATATGTAAAACAATGGAAACATCACATTTTAGGACTATCGTATGATTTGTCAAAGTAATATATTTTTACATTTATTTGGTAAGGAACTTGAACATAGGTGAAACGAGTGCTGAAGTGTTGAAGTGCTATAAGCTACGAACTAATAGTATTTATAATATTTAGTTAGTTAGCTAATTCCATAGCTACATATACATATGTAACATATTATCCAGGTTACCATTATGACGGATGGAACAGTGTCAAAACTGGACAGTGTTGTCATTTGTCAATTTTAGGCAATTATAACCCCAATTAATGTCCCAATTCATCTGTTGAAGTGTTTCGAATGGGGATTCCTTATTTGGGCCAAAAAGTCAGATTTGGATGATCTCATAAACATCTTATTGCTAAAATAAATAAATGAACATATAAATAAACATGGTTTTAAAATGATCAAGTTATTCTGCATTCTGTTATTATTTCGGTTGTAACGAGTCTGTGTCTGCAGGAAATACAAATGGCTTAATAAATTAGTTACACTTACACACAGAATATCAGAAGTAGTGGTACTATAGGTAAACCACTCCATTATTCCAAGCAATAACTTTTTTTTACGAAATCTATGAAAATGTACTTATTTTCAAGCTGTATCACTTTTACTTAATTACCTTCAACAAAATTCAGGGAGAGTATTAGGAGATACATCACGTACAGATATTTTGTATTTCGTCTATATTATGGTTTCCATACACAGCCTTTACTCAAGCGCTTACTCAAACAATTAGCAGTGTCTCTCTCAATAATTTAGCCATGTTGACATGCCAGACATCTTTAAACATTAGCTGGTATTGAACCCAAATGAAGGCGACTGACAAGTTTGAATTGTGGCTTAAGATAAATGCAGTGTAAGTTCTTAAAGCGATCCCAAGTCTGAGCGTATAGTACATGCTTCCTTAAATATGTATAAACATTACTTTGTCTTGCTGTGCCTTTATACTGTACACAAATCTGGCTGAAATGCCACTTTAAAGAACGAGTCACAATGTGTTAGATATATTCATCTTGAAGGTATAACATCAATATAGAGGCCAGAATTGTATTAAATCACACTTGACAGATTTCTTAAAATGTTATTAAAGAGACATTCTCCTTTGGAAAAAAAAATCAATAATGTATCATTTGAAGCCTAAAAAAATATTAATATCCAAGGACTGACGTTCACACTGTCACACTCAATGCAATTTAAAGGAAACTCTGCCTGTTGAGTCCTGTAAGCCTTGATATATCACAAAAATGGCATCAATGATGAAAATAGTCTGGAAGAAATGCTTGTTGTGGTAGTGAAGCGTAGTATTGTGGGGGGAGGTGGGGGGGGGGGGGGGGGGGGCATGGGGGGAGGTGGGGGGGGGCAGCAGTACAGCAGTAGCTGGTAAGCCTTGCCAGCACAGCAGCTGCTAACACTAACAATGCCTAGTTATTGTGCCAGCATTGAGGTTGGACTCACTCTCCGAATCATGCCATCATGACCAGGCAGTGGAATGGTTTTCAGGTATATCTCTGGGTTTATCTTACTTGTGCCAGTATATCAGCAAACATACTGCTTTTTAATGCAGTATGCCCCCCCCCCCCCCCCCCCCCCCCCCCCCCCCCCCCCCCCCCCGGATCTATAAGTGACAACTAAACAGCTGAAAGTAAATGATCAACAATCATAATGAATGACTGACAGTGAAAAGGTAAACAACATACTTTCATTATTGTTACAACATATTAAGGCTAATAACTCTTAACAGACAGATGTCCTTCAACACAGTACTTTAGTTTACGAGTCATATCTTTTCATTCAATCAGTAGCTGGCCCATGCAGCGTTGCTTAAAAGCCTTTTCTCAAATAATTTAGAGCCTTTCTCTCAGCACAGCTTCAACAGAACATGTATGCAGGCTCTTCGCAATGTTGAAAGATACACCATTGTGTCATGCTCCAATATTGTTCATTATTTGTGCATGTTTCATACGAATTATAAGTTGATTTCTAGAAAAGGGCAATTAATGTCATTATTTGAAGACATGACACATTCTCTTCTGCAGATCGGTTCTACTTGTAAATCCATATGGTATTCAGTCGTATTGCTCTGTCTTATAATAGATGTAATTACATCCTAATTAAAATGCAGAATTTAGCTGATTAGAGTATAATAAATTGAATACATTCAAAATCGCGAATATATAAGATTATACGATACAAAATACAAAATCTTTCTAAACTGTTTTTTTTTTCCACAAAAGGAATTCAGAGTCTTGTCTTATTATTATTATTATTATTATTATTATTATTATTATTATTATTATTATTATTATTATTATGTTTTGTAGTTATGGTTACTTTGGAATTTATTGTGTGATTTAAAGTTAACATTGTAGATTAAAATATTATTACGTTCGGGCCAAACTAATCATTGGTTAGATGTGTCCCTCCGTATCCCTTAAGTATTAATTTAAGTGTGACTCACATTCTGTGTTCAAGTAGACTTTCCATTGTCCTTAGTGGTACTAACAGAGAATTAGCAGCAGCAAAATAAATGTATGTGTATTTACATTGATGTAAAAATAGAAACAGTAAACTAAACCAGCGACTATGTTGCCCAGCTTTATGTTACAGTTAGCATTAGCCATAACAGCAAAAAGCGTACACCCTTTGCTGAATAGTAAAATAAACCTTTCCTTTATTTCCCACTAACTTATTATTCCTGGAGGCTTTAGGAAATAATTTCTTTCAGCAACCTCTAAGAATATTCTCTCTATATTCCCAAGTGCAGTAAACCATTACAATAGTCTGTAACCCACCTCTATACAAAATATAACATTAAATCCTTATTCAGTTTAATTGATTGTTGATGCATTTGTTTCAGCAAATGTGACTAATGTACTGAAATATTGTTATTTTTATTTTGTGTCTTTTTTTAGATTTAGATGTAGTGCCTTTGCCTGCTCAAATATGTTATGAAACTTGCCTTGTATTGCTGGAAGGCAAGTTAAAATGGCAGTCCCCAAGTTGGAAAATTTTGAATTCCTCCTTAAGAAACTTTCAGGAGTTGTGGCATGGGCCTCTCCAACATAAGGGTCTTAAGTATGTGTGCATTCTAATATCCTACCACCAGACAGCTACCCAGACTGTTGAAAGTTACATAGTAAGCAATGAAAGTAGAAAGACCTTATCAGGAAAACCGTGTCTGTAGCGCAACTCAACCAGAGGATGATGATGAGGATGGTGAGGAGGAAGAGGAGGGCGACGACGGTAAGGTACAATGCTCCTCTCCCGGTCCATGGTTGGCGTACCTCAGTGACGACGACCTTGATGGTTCTTTCTCCTTCCTGCTTCCTGTGCACACAGATCTCTGCGCCGGCTTGAACTGCCACGTCACCTTCTTGGTGGTGGACGCCTGCTCCACCGTCGCAACAGCTTTGGCCATCTCATCCGCTGGCTCGGGAGTCACCCCGTGGACAAAACCGGGGGTGGCTATTACCATGGACGTAGCCGCAACGGTAACCGTGGTGACATTGTTGTTGATGTTGTTGCCACTGCAGCTCCCGCCGTCATCATCGTTTTCTTCGTCGAACAGTTCCGGCAGTACTTCCGGCTCTGTGGCGTCTTCGAACAGGTCCCAGCTGGGCTCGGCGGTGGAGGGTCGTTTGGGACGGGCGGGGCCAGTTGGAGGCCTGTCGTTTGCGCCGGGGACTCGGGAGGAAGGGCGATGGGTGTATGAGTCCGAAGCGTCCGAGTCCCAATCGCTGTCCCCTGCGAGGGATCCACAGCCCAGCACCGACATGTCTGCAGCGCCAGAGCCAGAACTGTCTGAGTCAGAGTCCCTGCATTAAAAAAAGTGTAGTATAAACATATTATTAATACATGTTAATAATGACTCATAAGAAAAGAGGATAACAATAAGAAAATAATGTTATAGGTATGGAAACTTAATCCTAATAATAATATACAATTATATACAATGATAGCCGTGTTTATATTGCTACTAGTTAATTTAAAATGCATTTTAATAAATTCTCCTTGCACCTAGAGATAGCTCCCTTCCTCTCTCCAATTGAAAGATGTTAAGCTAGTAAGCATTGGCCATGTCAATTTTTCACGATGGTAACTCCCCTAACCTTGTTTCTTTTGTTGTTACTGCCCACAATGTGAAAGTTTCACTATAAGAATCATGTACACCCATTACCTCATTGAAGATGCTTGGTAAATTGCTGCCTGTGTCTTCCCACGATCATGCTCTATTAAATCCAATACTTTGCTGTCAAGAAGGGCCCTAAAATAAATACTTTTCATCAAATATATATTACACATAAGACTTAACTCTAGGTGAGATTTCGGCCTTTCACATCATTAGATAATACAATAAGTCAGATTCTGCACCAAAACATTAAGCCCTGCAGTCCATTACCTTGTACCATAGGGTGCAGTTCCTTCTGTGCCTATTAAGAGACATGCTGGTGCAGCTAGGTAAACAAAACTATCCGTGGACAGGAAGTCTCCTTCTTCTGGACGCTGTGGCGCAAGATGAGTCACCATGACGACGTCCTTCTGTGCGGGGGAGGGGTCCACGTGAGCTTGGGGGAAGCTGGGTTCCTGGTTTGAGACTCGGACAGTCCCATGGGGGGGTCTATCTATGGCTTTGGTAGTCTCGGCCTGGGTGCTGGAGCTTGTGGACACTGCGAGGTAAACGAAGCTATCTGATTGGACAAAGGGATCCAAGTCGCCACAATCTAATCCGGAGCTTCTCATTGGTAGATTGGGATTGAGGAACTGTTTGATTTGTTGTTTGGAAGGGGATGTTGGGAGCGAAACTGTACTGAACATCTGAACTGAGGTCTTAATGGATACAGTCTCTTTTTCTGTATCTCTTAGGTCTTTGTTTTCATTTTCACTTCCTTCCTCTCCTTCACTTCCATCTCCTCCTGTATGTTCACGTGAGGAGGGATCTAGGAGTGAAGGGTAGCACCAGTCCAGCTCAGCACTCTCCTCCCGCCCCCACTCTTTTACTCCCACCTCTTCCCCATCTCTGTCGAATGATGTGCTGCTGCTGCCCAAGTCGGAACCACTCATTGGCTGATCGCTGTCAGAGCCCATCTCGTCTTGGCTCTGATTGGACAGGCAGAGGAAGACACCACTGGAGTCTGATTCTAGGGTTAGGTTTGAGTCTGGAGAGCTGTCCTCTTTAGTGGAGCTAGAGGGAGAGACGAGATATTCAAAAGGATGGCAACATCACATGTTTCTGTGAACACACAAACTAAACACTAAAAGAGCCAAACCTAAGAGACTCCAACCTCAGTTCCATCCGTGGTAGAACACAGGCTAATGGTTGTTGCTGTTTGGGAATTGCTCAAAATTGGTGTCAATTCAAGTCAAGTCACTTGACTCTGAAATTAGTTACATTAAGTGACATCATCTGATACTAATTTGAGGCAATCAGAAACAGCAATTCCCTTTAACTGTCACTGGAGATGGCACTGTAAGTGATATTTTAGTGTTAGGTTACTAGTAAAAGCTGTAATTTGTCATGTTTTGTCTCTACCACCAGTGATTGAACTGTTCATTATTATATCCAATTGATTCTTGATTCTTCAATCAAATCAAGGTTTGCCTCTGGAAAAGAGAGGGAATTATGACCTCAGTTCGGAATTCTTATTCTTTTTTATCTTATTCATCATCTACTTATTATTGTTGTTGATAATAATACAAATTAGTATAAAAGTGTATTATTATTAATAGCATTATTTTTACACTGACAGTGTTTTGTATCAACAATGATAGATGAAAATATAAAGTTATTGATTTTATGTCATTATCTGAATGAATACAGACTTTTATGTAACAGTTTAGAGAGAAAAAAGAACAAACCTATTTTTTAACTATATTGGAAGATTAAACAATCCTAAAGCTACAGGAAGACTGCCAGAAACTAAAAGCAGAGGTGTTATTTCAGTGAAGCCAAAAAAATTGAAAGGTCAACCAGCAGGATAATAATGAACAGCACTCATCACGTTACGTGCTGAGGGGAAGTCATTAACACACTCTGAACCCAACTGAAATGTGGGAGAAACCAAATATATTTTGTTTTTAGAAGTACCTGATGCCTGTGGTAGGGGCTCCAGCAGCAGACTTGGCTGACCAGTTGGTGTTAATGTCCGTAATGACCTTCTCTGTAATGGTAGGACCCAGCTCTAGACAGACCTGAGACCTGCTTCCTACTCCTATGAAGAAGGGAAGAAGCAGATTAAAGGAAAGAAAGGTATCTATGGCAGCACAAAAACGTTTTTGTTTTTTTGCTGACATGGTCAATCAATGATTACAGTTGGTTATTTTAATGATCACCATACAGTTCTCATACTGACTGCAGATAGGCGGTGAACTATATCTATATAACTATATAACTATATCCTATCAGCAGGTTTGTAGGTCATGGATGCTTGTATCCATATTGGCATTTCATGCATTGGCACAGATCTACATTAATAAATAATGAGAAATCCTGAATCTAACTAATACGAGATGGCCCTCTTCCTGAAACCTTGCATTTCAAATGGGTTTGGCATTGTCTTTTGGATAGTCAGAAATAAATTAGAAAAACAATTCCAACTCAGCACAGGCAACATTATATGCCTCGGTATTATACAGCACCACACCTACTATACCTGTGAGAAAAGCACATTTCTCTCTTTGAGGCCCTGGGTGGGTTTGGTACATGTCGGTCCTTTCCTTCTGCGGCTTGGGCAGCATCAAACCATGTGCTTCCCTGTGGGGCTTGGACAGGTCAAGATGCTCCAGGTCTGAGTCGAGCTCCCTGGCCCTTTTTTCCATCTCGGTCAAGCTGAGTTCTGAAGCAGCAGAGGACGGTGGGTGGGAGCCCCCAAAGCCTGCAGGGGGTCTGAGAAGAGGCCAACGCTGCAAGGAACCGGATATGGAGCCAGTGTCGCCTTCCTCCACTGCCCCCGCTCCTCTGCCTACGGCCCAGCCATCCTCCCAAATGGTGTTGACCATCTTCAGCACGACATCCCAGCTCTCCACCTCCCCGGCCTCCCCGCTGACGTCCCTCCCTTCCATCCATTCTCCGTCTAAATCTATTCTGACTTCTGGTTTACCGCCAATCTCATCCTCTTTTGGTTTGGGTTGCTCTTGTGAAGGCATCACCTTGCTTGTGCTTTCATCTATCTTGTTCACCTTTACTTCTAATGCTAACATGTCTTTAAATTTGATCTCCTGATTCACACTTTCTTTGATATCTACTTGTGCAATACCTCTTGATGCTACCTGTTTTGTTATGACGTGCTCTACTTTGCCCACTCCATAACTCTGCTCACATTTATTCTTATCACTTTTCTCACGCTTCCCTGGCCTATCTCCCTGATTACCACCCGTCATCTCTTTAGTCTTTAGTTTATCATGCTCTACACTTTTCACCTTCTTTTCCTCCTTCTCCGCTGTTGACTCTTCTAGATTCTCATTATTTCTGCTTTGTATCTTGAGATCATTGTGCTCTTTGGTGGCCCTCCACTGCTCTAGGTTTTGTTCCTTCAATGAGGCTCTGCTTACTACAGTGGCACATAGACCCAGCTCTAGATGGGAGGGTTCTTTTAAAGAGCACCGTCCCACTGCGCCGATCAGTGCCGGGTTTGTCAAAGGGGTCTCAGAATGATGAGCTAGCCGTGGGAGATGGTGTGGGAACCTCTTCTCCAGTGCAGTGAGAACAGATGGGAGTGGTGGGAGGATGGGTAGGTTGTGCAGCGCGCCGCCTTGTCGAACTGTTCTCTTTCTGACAATGACTCTCCGGGGCCAGGTGGACTCCATGCCATCTGGGGGTGCTGCCGGATCCTGCCCTCCCAACCTGCTGCCTAATTTGGGGCTGACGAGTCCTGGACGTAGTCCCGTAGCTGTGCCAGGGCGAGTTCTACTGTTGGGTTTGGGGGTAGACAACTTCTGGACTTCAAAATCTGGTTTGGGAGCAATCAATCCAATTTTGCCCATATCCACCTTTTTATCAGCTTTTTCATGTGCCAAAGATTCTGTGTTACCCCCATCCATGGTAGTGGTCTCCCTTTCATCCCTATGCCTTGCACTATTGAGGTCTGGATTCGTTTTCTCAATGTTATTTCCAGATAATGGGTTGAAACCTGACTGGGGACTATGCTCAGTCTTAGTCTCAGGTGTAGTCTCGACCTTAGGTTCAACAATAGCATCAGCTTTGGCACTGGCAGTTTCATGGTCTGCACATACATCTACATCTCCCAACCTACTAGGGTGCTGCAATGTATCTACCTGCTTAGTTCTTTGTACATCTACAATCCCAGATTCATTCTCCCTAATAGTCCTTGCATCAGATCGTATTCCTTTGTCTTCAATACATTCAGGCTCAACCTTGTTTTCAACTTTTTCTACAGCACAGGTTCTAGCCTCTGCACTAGGTTCACATTTTGCCTTAACTTCTTCGGTTCTGTTTCCAGCAGTAGACCGGCCTCTGTGTTTTTCCTTACTTGCAGATGAAGATGAATTCTCCGTCTTAATCCCAGATAGCTTTATGCTTTCGGATAAACTTCTTTCTGGACCTTTTTTACACTGGGATTCCATTCTTCCTTTGGTGTTTTCTATTTCGTCCACCCTATTATGACTTTTACTCCAAGATTCATGACGGTTATCAAATTGTGCTTCAGACGTGAACAGTGTCTCTGCCATACTTCTAGGGCGACTTTCACCACCTAACCAGGGCCTTACCCCACCTCCACTGTTAGATGATCGCACGCTCCCACTCATTGTTTCTGGTCCAACTTTAGACCCAGCTCGGGTTCTTCCAACAGCACCCGTTCCCATCCTGGGTGCAGCATTGGGTGATGGGGAGAGTGACGGCTGGGGGGGCAGCAGTGGTGTGGTGTCATGCACCTGGTCAGATTCTAGGAACACTGAGTCCCTGTCGGAACACAGTGGAGCCGCTCGGCCGTAGCCAAAAGTTCCAAAGCTGCTTACAGAAGTGTCCCTCCTCTCCCGCTCTCTTGCCCTCTCCCTTTCCAGCCTACCCCTCTCTCTCTCCTTCTCCCATTCCCTTTCAGCCCATCCCCTCTCCCTCTCCCTCTCCCTCTCTCGTTCCCACTCTCTTTCTCGCTCTCTATCTGCCCTGCCTGCCCAGGCTCGTTCCCTCATATCCTCTTGGAGGTCGCGAGCTGACAGTTGGACCAGCGGGGCTCGGTAGGGAGAATAGCTAAGTTCATGTGTGGGGGACAGCCTGAGGCTCTGGGTTTGAGAGTAGTGTCTCGGCTGGGTGACGTGCGGAGGTGAGCAGCGTAAGCTCTGTGTCTGAGCAGGCCGAGTTTTGGCGGGGGAGAAAAAGTGGGGGGTGTGGTAGCCTGAAGAGTGAGGGGAACCAGTGAAGGGGGAAATGAGAGGTGAGGCGAGCGAGGAACTTCCCACAGGAGGGTAGGCGGCAGGGTTCAGATACCCCCCGCCCCTCTCCAACATGTCCTCTGACGTGAGTTCTAGGCAGTCCATGTGATTTGGGGTTGTGATGACTTTCCATGAGTGGCGTCCGTCCCTGTTCTTTCCACTGTTTCCATGGTGATGATGAGGATGATGATGATGCTGCTGTTGTTGTTGCTGTTGGGGTTGTTGTTGTTGTTGTTGTTGTTGTTGTTGTTGTTGTTGTAGTTGTTGCTGATGGTGGTGCTTTTTGGATGAGGATGAGATGATGGCTGGAGCTGAGAAAGAACAGACAGAGGGAGACGCTGAGTGCTTGAAGCGTCCCGGGGAGTGGCAGTCAATCCCGTCGGCCTCCTGGACCCCTAGCTTCAAGGAGTCGTAAATGGCCCTCTCGTCCAGGCGCCGCACAAATGAGGGATTGGGGGTCAGCGAGCGCGGTTGCTGATCAAACATGTCCCCTGGGGACCTGCTGACTCGGAGGGAGCTGCTCGCAGAGTAGTTAAAGGATCCCTCTACTCCTGCCTCTCTCATGGAGCCTCCCATGTGGTGAAGGTGCTGCTGGTGTTGGCTGTCTATCTGCTGGTTAAGGCACATGGTGTCGTAAATTGAGCGCTGAGGGACGTAGCCATCTCCATATCCCCCCTCCACTATGCTCCCGCCCCCACCTCTTACCCCACCCCCCTCGCCTACTCCATGTTTCGCTCGGCAGCAGGAGTTTTTTTGGAAACATCCAGGGCGACTCAGAGGTTTGCCCATGATTGGACGGGGGGGTGGACGGTGGGAGGGGCCAGCAGGTGCAGAGTTAAAAAGTGGAATTTTTGAAGCGTATATTGACTTGCCACAATTTTGAGTTAATCAACATTCCACTCCATTTGATTCGTTATAATGGGAAATCGGGATGTCAAATTTAAGGTTTATGAATACAAAGTTTTCTGTCAAAACTATGTCAGCCTTTCTTATCTAATCCTACTTTCCGACTATCTTAATTTTTCTGTCCTGTCAAATTGTTGAGGACAAATTATGAAGTAAGATGTATTGTAACTGTACAGTTCTGAAAAAAATATTGAATTTTAGTGCAAAAGCAAAATGCACAATCCAAAATGTTATTCAAAAAGATCTTTCTTCTTTTTTTTACATTTCAATAAAAACAAGCCAGAAAGTCCATTCTTATAGATCAACAAGAATACACCAGCATTTCCAATGGGAATATTACTCCAGCCTCTTTCTTTGGATGGATTTGGATGGATTCTGAGTGTTGACTGTCGATTTTCAAACTGTTTGTCCTGAGCCAACATAGACTTTCATCCACCTGCCACAAGATGGGTAGCCAAGAGCCGACTGGCAGAATGACATAGAGAAAGAATGCAGAAGGCTATGATTGATGACTGCAGTTTCTGTTTTTATGCTTATATGTTTGTCTGGCTGTAAAACAAAAGAAAGAAAAGAACAACATGGTAAAAGCCAAACAGACAAAAATAAGCTTTAACTTTAAAGAAATAATCTATATATATATATATATATATATATATATATATATATATTAGGATATACTCCCATATTCCGACATCAATGCAATCTATGTTCATTGAAGATAATTCTATTGAAGACAATTCAACAAAAACATAGCAAGCACAATATTAATAGAGCAACAGTTAGAACTTCAGAACCGTAACCATATCTGTTGATGAAACAGAATAAAGGTAGTATAAAGATCTAACAATGACACCCTTACATTACTCCTCCTATCCAATATGCATTATCAAATCAAACTAAATTAAGAAGTGCTATCAACACAAACTAACGAAGAGCGTCTTACATTCTCAGATTGTAAGACAAATTCCTTCTGCTGTAATGGAGCAGAGAAGCGACTGCAGTGCTATCCTTAAGGTAATGACAACAATTAACCAAATTTAATTTTGATGAATTAGGGATACTTTACCTTCCAATGACTTGACTGATATATCTGGGGCCACTGGCAGTGGATTATTACTCCCGTTTTGTTCGCCTCAGACAAGTGTTCTGTCTATCTACAAGTCTTCAGTTCGCCCACAAGCAACTGCATTCTCTATCCCTCTTTCTTTCTCTCTCTCTCTCTCTCTCTCTCTCTCTCTTTCATCCTCACAATGTTCTCATTTTTGAATTTTTGAAACTGTCAATGCCGTCCATCTCTCCATATCGTCATCAATATGAATGCCACATTTCCCATCAACATCCCATCTCCCATGGCTGTTAAACTGGTCCACCAGATAGCCTATCTGCATCCAAAACAAAGTCTCGGGCCTCGTTGACAGTAATGCGGCGACAATCCTCACAAAAACCAATGCTTGGGATGTTTTGCTTCCCACTGTCTATCTGAATGTGCTGATTCTGTCTCTCTCTCCCCTCTCTCACGTTCTCCTCTCTCGCTCCCCGCTCTATCTCTCCTCTCTCTCTCTCCCACTCTCATGTTCTCTTCTCTCTCTCCCTCTCCCTCTCCCCTCTCTCTCAGTTCTCTGCTCTGAATCATGCCTTCTGTTGTGTTTTTTTACAAGCTTCTTCTCTCTGCCAACCTACACACAAACACACACACACACACACACACACACACACACCGACTCTTCGATTCAGCTGCTCTGCTTCACTGTCTCTATCCCTCCCACCTCGTTTTTCTTTGAAATTTATCTTCAGTCCCTCTCTTTGTATCCATACTATCTCTCTTCAATATGCTCCTTGGTAATACATGGCTGCCCTGCGTCACAATGAAACTTTGGAAATGTTTCCACCTGCACCTCTTTTCTATCATCTATCTCTCTACTGTATGTATCCATCCATCAATCCCCCTCCCCCTCAATCTCTCTCTATCTATATATCTAAATATCAGTCTATTAATTTATCCATCCATCCATCTCTCTCTTTCTCTATATATCTCTATCTATTTATCTATAAGTACTTAAATATATATCAATCCATCCATCTCTCTCTCTTCTCTCTCTATCTCTCTTCTCTCTCTCTCTCATGTACCAAATGATCCAGCCATCCATCCCTCTCCATCTATCCAAAACGGAATATTTATCTATCTATCCCCCGCACTTGCCTCTGTCTCTCTGTCTCTTGTAGCCCTCTCAGCGTGCCCTCTTCCTCCCACTCATCACCTCCACACAGGGAAACACGAGCCTGCGATGACTTGCTTCAATGTAGGCATCACACTCTAGTGTGGAGGCGGCAAAGAGGGAGAGCAAGAGGGAGGCAGGAGGGAGGTAGGCCAATGCAACTATGAAAGGAAATATGTGCAATTTGGTAGCGAGAGATTTCATCAACGCACCAACAGATTAGCATAATGCCTGTGCACACATATATGCACCTATGCACATATATACTTTGTCTGCAGTGTGGCTTTATACCTGTGAACAAGCACAGAAACAGCAGGTTAACTCTCCTGCACTCATTTTCACGCCCTGCTTGGCATTATTGAGGTGTCTACAGGTGATACATGGTTTGTAGGTATAATGTTGTAAACTATAGAGCCTATGCATATTAAATTATGCTTGTTGCCATCTTCGTTATCGTTTCAAAATTTTATGAAGAAGCATGAGGAGAACAATTGCACATTCACTGCATCATTATCGTACTGTTATTATATTAGGCCTATATCATATCTTTGTCATGTATTAAGTAGATATAAGATAAGATAGCCTAACGTTAAGCCTTGTCCACCTCTGTGTCTCATCTGTCAAGCTTAAAGAGACAATTGGAGTAGAAACAAGACAATTTATAGTAGCTATTACTAAAGAAAGAACTGATGTACCTGCCTATGGAGCACTGTTCAAACTGTGTAATTACAATGGGTAATCTGGACACTTAGAGGCCTCAGTTCGTAGCCTACCTATGACGTAGATATCTGGGCGTAGCTCACAGAGGCCGCCGCCATAGGCTTTGTGTCCCTCTCAAAATCTAAACGTCCGCTGGCGTCCGACTGTGATACGTTTTCTGGATTCATTTGTGATAGACGAGTGGAGCAGGTTCGCAAATATGTTCATTTATACGACACGCCTTGTCGATTTTTGGCGGATTAGGCTCAGAAACGAATCGACCATAGATGTATAAAATAATCACCGACGACACAGAACAGTACCTGCGTAGATTTGCATAGCTAATAGGGCGATGCGTGTGTAAGGTTTTGACAATGACTCCCTCTAGTGGCGCATGTCCTACAATACCGTTCATGACACTAATAACACGGCGTTGAGCAAGGATTTGCGCTTCAACTATTTCATGGCTTACCACCTCAAACGGAAGACATGAGGACTGCAGATGAGGGTAACAAATAAACAATTTGACGCTCTTCTACACAGGAAGCAACTGTACGGTGTGGTCAGTGAATAGCACACACAGGGAATCACATTTAACGGTCATGTGACTATTTTGGCCAAGTTTATTAAATGGTTGGTGTTTTTGAGGTTTGAGACACTGATTCCCTATGGTGTCGGCTTATTCAATAACCAGACATAAATCAGCAAGGGGGCTATATTAAGTCTGATGGGGTGGGGGAGGGGGGGGGCGCAAGGTTAATGTGAGTTGGATTGAGGGGAGAAGGTATGGAAGGCTGGGTGGGGGATTGGGTGAAAAAGAGTTGTTAGTGAAACAGTAGGACTTGCATATAGTAATTTTGGTTTAGGGGGAGAATCTGGAGAGCCGCTGCTCAGGCATAGGGAGGGGAGGAAGGACTTGGGGTGCTGGTGGCTATTGCTGTTAGTTGATACAAGGAAACATGCAGAAGCCAATAATGGTCGGTTTAGTTGTATGACGTAATCGTGTTCAGAGAAGGAAGTCCTTTCTTCTTTTTGAAGAGATGTACAGAGAGAGAGAGAGAGAGAGAGAGAGAGAGAGAGAGAGAGAGAGAGAGAGAGAGAGAGAGAGAGAGATTTGGGGGGGGGGGGATTTTGACCAAACGGTTCAGCCTCTTCCTGCCTGAATGTCAGCTCAGGAAGTTGAGACACTCAGAGAGAAAAAGAAAGAAAGGAGAGAGAAAGAGAGAGAAAGAGAAAGAGAGAGAGAAGGCTGACACAGACCGAGAGAAACATTCTTTCCACACAGACAGTTTTATATTTTTTTCATCCCTTGTTCAGTGCAGCAGAAAAAGGAGAAGGAGCTGACAGGAGGTGGGGCTTCTAATGGGGTAGAGAGTCAGGCCAACGAGAAAAGAGTGACGAAAGACAAAATAAATACGAGACAGAGACAGGGGAGAGCGGTGGAGAGCCACTTTGCTCTCAAACCTTGGAGAGAACATGGAAGACTGCAGCACTTTCCCCCAAGACACAAGGTACAGTTAAAATACTTCACTAAACTTTTCTTGCAATGGAATTTGGGGGGATGGGACAGGGTTGGCTTTAGCTGTGTGTTTATGTCTGTGTTGGGGGGGAGGGTAAGGAAGAAAAGATGTGATGATGACTCACTTGAAATGGAGGTCAGTGGCCAGCATTGCTTTGCTTGCTGTAAATGGGAAGTTTATAATTCCATTGAAGTTCTACTGAGGAGCAAAGTTTTTGTAGCCCAGTATTTCAGAAACAGTGTGTGATTAATGTTAATCACTGGCTTTATCATGGCTTTCTCTATTTTTGAACAATTTGCATTGGATGGATGGGACGTTTAGTCTTTATTGTAGGAAACAAAACCTTCAGCCAAAACTTGTGAGGTCTTCTTACAATCGGCTGTAATGTCCCTTACAACAAACATGTAATCAAACTATATAAAAAATACACTGAATGTCCGCATAAATCTTTGACCGATTTTCCTTTTGGTTTTTGCTGTCATCTACTATTCTTAACACGGTGCTATTATCAAATGTATTCCCACATGGCACTTGTATCATACTCCTAGCAATCCGTGGAGGGAGGGACCTTTTCTTGGTTATTCTGATCCGTCTGTCTGTAAAGGCCTTTGGAATTAATGGATGTACAAATACTTGCTTTAATTTATCATAAAGAACCACTTTCGTAATAAGTTCAAAGAACACTAAATAGCACTACTCTTGTTAGTGCTTGACTTGCTTGAATAAGCAACACTATACTCTGACTCTTAATAACCTTGGAGTGATCCTGGATGGAGAACATTTCCTGCTCCTTAAGAAGAAGAACTTCTTGCATACAAGGCATGTTTCCTCCTCTGTCTGCACTTCTAGGCCGCTGACTTTTGGCTTAGATATCAGTCTGAGATATCTTCCGCCATCAGACTTGGTTGGTAATCACGAATCTTCAACCAACTAAAATGCAGTGTGCAAATGAAATACACATGTTCTGGCCTATAGGGCAGTGGTTTTAACTGCCCTATGTTGGATGCATGATGATGTATATGCTGTATTATATACAATGAACGCTTGATTCCGGTTCCAAATGTGTTGGGTCTGCGCATCCTGGCCGGTGGCCCAGTAGTGACACCACCACCGGGATGGTGACTCAGAAGCTAGAGCAGTTCTCCTTCCCCTGATAATATGACAAAAATGCTGTCGATATTTCACCAAATGAACACTGAAATACTAATCTCTTCAACACCTAATCTAGTTTGATTGACAAGGCAACAGAATATATTTTATCCAGTGTTTTATTATTATTATGTTCATTTTCTTTAGAAACGTTGACTCCGAACTTCTCATGATATAATTATTTTGGGGTATTAACAACGAACCAATGGCAATATGTTTGGCCGACTACGGTGTAGTGTGCTCACATTCAGATTTAGATTAATGTTTTGTTTGAATGGGAATTTCGAGTTATTATTAACCTAAAATATTTGTTTAGTGGATTCAGCAAATGTCCCCCCAGAGGAATGCATTGAAAATAGTAAAGTAGGTGGATAGGTGGATAGGTAGATAGGCGGTTAGTATGTGATTCTGCCATTTGCTGACCGAGACAAAACTGCACACGTCAGCATTCCTGGCTTGCCCATCAGCTTGGGCTGTAGAGGTCAGGGGTCATCTGATCCAGCACACACTTATACAATATAACAAGGTATAGCTTGTTCACATGCATGCTCAGTCCCAAATAGCAATCACACATATTTTCATCAGATAATGCCCCCTCTAGTTCTTCATGAAGGTAGATTGAAATAATGGAGATATGCAAAGTTAATGGTTACGGTTAGTTTTAAACAAGTTTGACTCTGTACCCCCAGACTATGAAGCCATGAGTAGATGTTTAATGAGACATGATAAAGGGACAGGCAACATGCAGTTTATAAGACAAAAAATGAAAATAGAAGGTACGTTTTTTGAAAAAGAAGGGAGGGAGGACTGCGTATAATTATATAGTGTGTTCCAGGTTCCTAACTATAACAGACTAGTTTACTTTACTATGTACAAGATGAGAAAATGACAGCCGGTGAACTCATAGACAAAGCTGACAAAGCGGTGCAAACAGTCAGTGCTTTATCTTTTTTTCCTCAGCTAGGATTACCAAATGCACAAAAAATAGCTTTTTGGACAAAAGCTTCTGCTAAATTGCAATGTAATGTAGTGTAATATAACAACAAATTTTTTCATGTGCAAAAAAGTCTGTAAAAATACAAGTTGTATAGAACAACCATATACAATTCCTACTGGAATTTGTTTATTCATTTGTTTATCAACTGTATTCATATTTGTACATAACCTTTGCACGAGTGCTCACAACCACGAAAACAAGCCCGATGGGACTTTCATTTCTGATAATTGTGTATGTTTTTTTGCCCTACAGCCAGAAAAGCCTGCTGACGGGAGAGCAGAGCATCTCGTCCATCCCTCCCTCTTCACCTGACGGTTGTCTGCCTCTCCCGCCTGGCACAGACTCAGCCTCTCCCACGCCTCTCTCCGCCTCCGTCTCTCCCCCGCCTCCTCCTCTACCAGTTCTCCTTCCCCTCTCCTCATGTCCGCCTTCTCCTTCTCATCCTCCTCTCCCCTCCCTGCTTCCACCCCGGCCCCTCAACCCCAGGCCCGCGCGACCCAAACCCCCGCCCCCACCTGCGCCCGCCCCGAGGCCCGCCCTGCCGGCCTCTCGTTCACCCCATCCCCCGCCCTCCACTCTTCCGTCCCTCTTCCCCCCGCTCAAGCAATCCCTTGACACTCGACCCCAGCCCTCATGCGACAATGACGGCAGCGGCCTCCCCCCTCCCCTCTCACCTATCCCATGCCCTCTCATCTCACCACTTGTCCCTGCTCCTCCATCGCCCTCCTCCTCCTCCGTTACCTGCTCCGTCCTCAGGTCTTCACCGCCTCTTCTGTCCTCTCCATTCCTCTCTACTCCCCCACATATTTCTTCGTCTTCTTCTTCTCCTCCTTTGATTCCTTCCCTGAAGCCTCTCTCTCCTCCGGTCCCCTCCTTTTGCCTTTTGCTCCCCCCTACGGGCTCAGAGGAGCGTGTGAGTTTCAGCGAGAGACTGCTGGGGAGCGCTTCAATATGGCAAGTCAAACAACTGGATCCGGAGCAGGTCGCCAGATCCCTGGAAAGAGAAGCAGCAGGGGTGAGACACAGGACGTATCACCTGTAGATTTAAAACACACATTAGTGCAGGGCTATTATGGAACATCGTACATTAATGTTTTATTTTCACTTCTGCATGTAAGCATTTCTTGACATTTTGCATAGTCTACCGTTTAATAGGATAATTTGCCCCACCCTAACACACACACACACACACACATGCACACACACAAACACACACAAATGTGTCGCCACAAGCATACATACACTCAGATGGCTGCTAATAGCCTATCATCCAGAAATGTCATGACAATTGTCATTTTGTATGGCGATGGCAAAACATTTGAGCATAAACGTTGCCAACACTGTATTTTGCAGGTATTCCTGGTTCAGTGCAAAGAGGACCAAGTCACTATGTTGTCAGTTCGCCTACCTGATGGACAAGGGGTGCCAGCCATGCATAACATACCAGTCAAGGAATATGATAAATGTAAGCGTGACATTTTTGCTTGTCACTGTACACATCATATTAATCAAATGGTGTTATGCAATATATGATTATGATGGATAAATAGACAGATAGATGGATAGATTCAATGATTTATGTATTTTCTTCAGTTCTGCACCTAGAGGGTTCCTGTCTGGTTTTTGACAATATCATCAAGCTAGTTTCCTTCTACTGTTTCAGCAGGTATTTGTGATCAGCCGAACACACACACACACACGCGCACATACATACATACAGTACATACACACATACACACATACACACAAATACAAATATATATGCATACATTTCACGGGACAATTTTTTTTGAAACAACATGGACCAAAAATGCCTGATAACACTATATGGATGTTTTTGGTGATGAAATCTCCCATCAGGGACGTCTTACCAGTCACTCTGAGGTTACCCAAGGTCATCACCATGGCAACAAAAGAGGAACTCTCTGTCATCTCTGCCAAGGCAAAAGGTATAAACCTTTATATTGAGCATCGTGTCGTTTTCAAATGTAGCCAGTCCCAAGACTACCATGCTCTTTATCGTCATATTATATCATCTACAAGAGAAACAATTGGGTTAGCCCAAACTGCTGTCAATGAGCAGTAGATGTCACTGTTGCTCATGTATGTATCTTAAAAGCATCTGTGTCCTGCTTACTAGACCATACTTGTGATGTTGCTGCCATCTAAAGGTAAAAAAACATTCAGAGTTGATCTTGGCTCTGATGTACACATCTATGTAAGAACCCAGCTTTGCTTGCATTAAATCAAAATAGTATATGTTCTAGTATTAAATGCAGCCACGCCAACTAAACCAACAAAATGTTCACTTATTATTTCACACAGTATTGAAACAATATGCAAATGTGTATGTACTGGCATAGTTATTATTGAAAGCGCTATTTTTGGAGTCTAACAAAAAACAACTGCAATGACAATTGCAATGATGATACACACATACAAAATAGTAAAAAGGATTTATTCAAGATGTTCATTAAAAGCACTTTCTCTCGTTCTTGTTCTGTTTCTCTGCCTTTTCTTCTGTAACAATTGCAGAGTTCTGGACCATGGTTCCAAATCACCCAGCGCAGGATGGTGAGGAGAACCACAACAGTCCACCTGCAGCCCAGCCCCAGTTCTGTCATGTTGTCCCTGACATTATGGAAAAGGAGCATCTCACACACGCCAACATTATCCCCAGGGAGGCTCCCGTCCTCAGTTCGGCCTCCAGCAGAGCAGCCCATGAGGCCCCAGTCTCTGATGTTCCACTACCACTACAGAAAGCCCCGTTGAGCACCCCGCCAGCCTGCAAGCAGGGAGACGCCCCCACAGCTCATCAACACAGCATGCTCAATGGCGACAGCATGGGCCAGAGCAACAAGCTGAAGTTCAAACGGCCCCCGCCGCGGCCGCCCAGTCTGTGTGAAGGGTTGGCGGCCGCGTTACCCTGTTGCACGGCGGCGGCAGCTAGCCCACCTGCCGCGGGAGAGGAGGGACAGAAAGACATGGCGGGAGGAGAAGACGAGAGGGTAAGGTTCGAGAGAGGGCTGAAAGAGGCAAGGAAGACGGAGCCACCGCTGTCACCTCCTCCTCCATCAAGACCTCCTGTCCCGTCGCAGGCCAGACCCCCACCCCGCCACCCGCCCCGCCACCCTCCGGCGCCACTGCGTCGTGCCTCCTCCAGGAGTGGCACTGCTCCTGGAGGAGGCGCCAAGGGCGTCAAGGGGGAGGAAGGAGAGGGAGCGGGAGACGACCAAAGAGCGTCAAGTTCACCCACGATCAGCGACTTGCTCCAGCTGGACGCTCCTGCTCACAGCAGCCGGCACAGATGGAAGACGGAGGAAGACGAGGCGGTGGAGAGGAAAGAAGATGGTGGGAAGGAGAGAGAGGAGGAAGAGGGAGAGAAAGGTCCAAACACCACCTCTCCACCCTTGCCCTCCCAGTCATCGTGGAAGAGGCCCTCGCGGCCAGTCCCACCTCCACGGAGGAAGCAGGCCCCTAAGCCACCCGAACCGGTAGGAGGAGCAGGATCAACCGCCAATCAGTGTGTAGGAATCAGAGTGGGCCCGCCCTCTTCTGTGCGGAGGCCCGATGTGTCACTGTACTCGCCACAGGGAGGCGCCGCAGTGGGAGCCGACCCCGACTCCTGCTCTCCAAGCAGCTCAGAGGAAGACATCGGGGAAGTAGGCCACGGAGAAGTAGGCCACGGGGAAGAGCAAAACCACAGGTACGTCTTAAAGGTACAGGCTACCGGGCAAGGCAGAGATAACCGGTAGTGTTAAAAGGTTGCTGAGTCATGTGACTGAAATGCGAAACTTCTCAACAGGGTAGAAATGTAGGGAGGGAGGGAGTAGAGAGGGCGGGTGTGTTTTTATGGTTGTTTAGTTTGAAAATCTTGCTCTCTTCTGCTCTTTGCTGCTCTCTCTCCCTCTCTCTTTCTCTCTCTCTCTCTCTCTGTCCCTTTAAATCTTAACAACTCTCGGATTGTACCTACATCAGCTCTAATGCCCTTTTCCCCTCTGTGCAGTCAGAGATCTGATGGCCACGCCCCTAGTAAGGCTGCTGTGAAGAGGACACCCACCACGGTGATGCTGGGCCGCGCCCGCAACCGCCTCTCCTCTGTGCTAACGGGGCTCATCAGCCACGACAGCCGGCTCACACAGCGCATCGTAGAGCTGGCCAGGGACCCCCTCAGTTATTTTGGCAATCTGGTGAGTGTGTTAGGATAGGCTGTGAATCACCTGGTGGATACCAAAGAGAAGTGTATCAGTTTCAGGAAGTTTGATTTTTTGTGATGGATTGAATTATGTATATGTACTTTCTGTATTTTCTTCTGTTGTTCTGCATGTATTGACACGCACCACTAGCAATGAAAATGGCATTTGATGAATGATCTGTACTTGGTGTGATTTTAATTATATGTCAATTTTGTTCAAGCCTTAGGGAACTAAAACTAGTTCCCTAGTTACTGTTCTGTAGATGGCAGATGTGAATCAATGAACTGTTCTTGCCAATGTGCTGACGTCTACTGTTCCACATGCTTTCTTCTACCCTTTGTAGGTCAAAGAGCACCGCACGTTCACGCTGGAGACTATGTCCCGTCACTCGTCCACCACAGAGCTGCTCCAGGAGATCAGAACCATGATGACCCAGCTGAAGAGCTACCTGCTGCAGAGCACTGAGCTGCAAGGCATGATGGAGCCACAGCACCAGTACACCCACGACAAGCTAGGTACGCCGTATCACTCACAGCAACCAACGAACCGCTGCCTGATCTACACTTTCACTCTGTCTGTTTCTCCACATGATGATGTTGGCACTAGAAGGGGTTTTTCTCTTTCTGAGAAGGAATTTGTGACAGGATATAGTTTTGTATTTTTTCACCAAGTTGGGATGTAAATGTTTTGCCGGCAGAAATGTTTAGACTTATTGATTGTTGAATGGTCAAAAATAAGTTGAACAAAGGTTTATAATAAATAACAAAATGTGTATTGTATGTGCATGTGTGTCTGCGTGTGCATGCTTGTGTGTCTTTTTGTTGGTCTGTGTGTGTGTGTGTGTGTGTTCCAGAGAGCATAGCAGAAGCAGCGCTGTGTAAGAGTGTGTTGAAGCCTCTGAGGGAGCCCATCTACCACAGCCTGGAGCAGTTGCACACCGAGAACGGCAGCCTGCAGCGCCTGGCCCAGAACCAGGTAGGATTGGGCTTCACTGGCATATACATCAGGGTTGAAATGTCTGTAAATAGTAGCATTTCTCAAAACAATAATCACATTTGGGATTATTTGTGATCCAGCAATCCT
Organism: Lota lota; assembly: GCA_026745465.1. Classification (NCBI taxonomy): domain Eukaryota; kingdom Metazoa; phylum Chordata; class Actinopteri; order Gadiformes; family Lotidae; genus Lota; species Lota lota. Next base: position 314,395 of record JACYXH010000448.1, read on the forward strand.
CTTTTACAAACCCTTGGTGATTGATATCTTTATGTATGTCACCTCTATCCTTTTAATGTTTTAATGTGACCTTTTATGGATGTAAATTTTTTCTTTGACTCTATAAAAGCAAAAATATATGTTATTATCATTATTATTATCTGATTGACTATCAGACTATCTATGATAGTTTTTTAATACATTTTTACCATTGTGTACAATCGTCCCATTTCGCAGAGGCGTCACAGTCCTTGTACATAAACGGAGCAGGCCCATAATTAGTGTTCTGAGCAACACCTGTGTTTGTTCTAAGATGACACCCTGTGAAAAGGGTGTATAGTCTTCTTCATCATTGTGTGCTGGACAGTCCTTAGTTCTGGGTAGCACCACCACAGCACTGGGGGTGACCACAGCGGTCCCTGAGGCGCCAGCCATGGAGAAGATCAGTGGGAAGCTGCGCAGCCTCCACCTGGAATACTCCCCTCAGAAGAAGATCGAGCTGCTGCTGAAAACCTGCAAGATCATCTACGACTCCATGGCCATCAGCAGTCCAGGTCACAACCCATTAAATCGAAGATGAAATATAGTCAAATGTATATATTCCACCAGAATAAAATGCTCAACACAACCACTGCTCATGTTGATAAGGATTTCTGGACAAATCCCCTAGCCTGTGAAATGTTTTTTTCAGGTCGGGCCCACGGAGCTGACGACTTCCTTCCTGTAATGATGTACGTCTTGGCCAGATCAAACCTAGCCCAGCTGAAGCTGGATGTAGAGTATATGATGGAACTAATGGACCCCTCTCTAACACTAGGAGAAGGTACACACACACACTCAGACACACACCTACACACAAACACACACACACATACATGTGCACATACACATACAGAAACACACAGATGCATTCATTAAATCAGAATCCACACAGAAACAAACCCCTGGATACATTTCTCTCCAACATATTTCATTTTTTCTGCACTCACACTGTGTGTGTGTGTTTGCACACATGTGCGTACGTGTGGGTGTGTGTATGCGTTTACACACATGTGCGTACGTGTGTAGGTTCCTATTACCTGACCACCACGTACGGGGCTCTGGAGCACATTAAGACCTTCGACCAGCAGAGGGCGGCAACGCGGCAGCTCAGCAGGGAGGTGCAGGACTCCATCCATCGTTGGGAGAGACGGCGCACCCTGAATAAGGAGCGCATGGCCCAGGGGTCTGTGCAGGTATGTGTTCATTATACCTGGAGCCCATGCAGACATCTCTCTCTCTCTCTCTCTCGCCCTCCCTCCCTCCCTCCAGGTTGGGTCAGTTATAGTGCTGTGTGTCCTGGCTCATGAATGCATGTGTTGATTGGAGCTAACAGGACCATTGTTTTTAATTTTGTGCCTTTGTATACCACTAGTGCAGTGCCTGTTCAAAACGTGCTTGTTCGTTACGAACCGATTGCCTGACATCCGGTATTGCTGCTAGCAGCTTTCGCGGGAACCGCTCATCCAAACAACTTCACACTCAACACTGCACTTCCTTTGGTACTCAGCAATACACCCACCAAGTGCAAAGTCGATCGTATGAACAGTTGTCGGAAAAAACGGAAGGACAGACATACATACAGAGACTCCTCTTATTATAGTTAGAGAGATATGCTGTATATAGTCTATTTACAATATGCTATGTGTGTGTTGGGTTTGTTTTACAGGATTTTCTCACAGTGTGCTGCCCAGAGATAGGATCCAACCCCAAAGCTCTGGGCGTTCTCCCTGGCACCAGCATCCAAGAGCTGACGGAGCAGTGTGCCTCACGCTTTGAACAAGGTCAGTCAACAATGCAGTCATCAGGGGGTGCAGGGGGGCACTGGTACTAGTCTATGCAGTGACATTGACCCAGCCCATTATCTTTAGTTACTTGGGAGGTTTGTTTAAAACTGGATTTTGTAGACGCACAGAAGAACATTGTCTATGCTGGTTCTGTTGAGTAAGCAACTGACTCAGCAAATCTTTTCTGCGTGATTTGGTAATGAAAATAACTGCTTATTTGTGCTCAAAGTTTTTAAATAGGACTACTATACTTTGTATTATGGCTTAGTAAATAGGAATTACCTTGATAACCTTTTAAAGTGCATGTTCACATTAGTGCACAGTTTTCCTGCCATTTAAAGATTAAAAGCAATGTAAAAATTTGTGTAATCAGAATTTCAGAAAATTCACTTTACCCGATATCACTTTTGTGTTGGAAATTCCCACAAACAGAATCTATAAATTAATCTCCAATAATTATAATGTTTGCTTTAATGGTGCAGTGTCTTGGATTAAGTTGCATCTAGCGTTGAGGTTGCAGATTGCAATAAACTGAATACCCCCCTCCCCTTCTCAAAGGAAACATCCTGTGTTTATTTGTTTGTCCTCACTAGACTCCTACATTATCAGTTTGTTTATGGATGGCCTCATACGGCCCCTGGCACTGACAGAGCTGGCTCTCTGTGTGAAGAACAGCCTACCGCCAGGGGGCTACTGTTTTGTGTTCCACCCAGCCCACCTTCCACCTGACATCCAGACCGGTACCACTCCTCCTGGGGATCCCAAACAGGTCCTCGATGGCGATGGTCCCAGGGAAACTGGTAACCAGGACGACACAACAATGGTTGTGACGTTGGGCGATGCTACTCAGGAGCAAGAAGGGGGAAGTCTGATCAGTTTGTAACTCTTTGGCAGGCTTCCACAAACAATTTATAGTGGCACAGTATTACAACATTATCACTGTTTACATTGTATACATATGGAAAGCATATTTCTGCCTAGGCGTATTCACTGTTACAAACCCCAAAGATCTCAAAGCAAACACCATAGTTTATTTGAAAATATGCACATACAATATGTACAGTAACATTACATTAACATCTGCAATGCTTTGTTCTCCAGTGTAAATGTAAAGAAAAACTGCGTAAATGTAAACTGCGAGAAACTTGTTGCAACAAGAACATTTGGAGAGAAAAAATACATTTTAGAAATAATTTAATGTGAAAACATTATGTTATCAATCATTTTAATGTCACATGTTTATAAAGTTATAAAAAGTGAAACATTACGAGCTGGCAATTCCATAATCAATCTTTCATTACGTTTTGATACATTTTTGTAAATAAATTCTTATGTGTTCGCTATGTTGTTTATACTACTTTTTGAATAGACTTACGACATATTTATTGTTCTAAATTCACTTTGTTATATTTAAAAAAAGCATTTAATATAAAAAACGACAGCAGTATTAATTTAAACTTGCCTTATGTACTCTGTATTTTCTACTGCAGCTGAACTAGAACGTTTCTCAAGAATAAAACGTGCCCATCCACGTTCAATACGTCCATTTAAATAGAATCCATCTAAAAGCCAGAATAAAATAAGATACACATAACACAGATAATGATGCTATCCTCAATGTGGTGTCTGATGTGTGTAGGTGTGCTGTGGAAAATAGCACACCTGGAGAAAGCAACAAAAACATAGGGGTCAAGATGATTTCAAACTAAAATGATGAACAAATGCAGGAGAAAAACAAGTAATATTTTTATTTATTTTTGTAGGACACATACATATCCACTGAGGAAATGGGGAAATACAAAGCTGTTCGACAAATAAGATATGTAGTCTTTTCTAGTAACGGTATAGCAGCCGTGTCATAGCTGGGACTGTGGCTGCACAAAGCTTGTTAGCCTCCTAACATCCAGAAGGTTCCGGAACTATTGTGAAGATCAACTGCCTATTTTTCAAGGGTGCCTAGCAAAGCCGCTGTGTTAACGAGGTCCCCTAACAACAGCTCCTAAATGCTAACAAGCTTCCGGTACGCTATCAAACTCAAAATGCTGGAAGCTTTTGGCAAATAATAAAACACTACATGACCTAAAAGAAAGCCCTACAGTTTAAAGTGCATTTTAGCTACTACATAGGTGTCAACAAGCCTTCATAGATATTTTCTTCATTTGTCTTGTATAGCTTGCGACTGCTGATGCTGACGAAGCAGTGGTAAGGAATTCTGTGTATTCCGTGTTATTTCTAAACCGTATTCAAAATGTCTGGGGTAAACCGCACTCATCTACTTTTGTTTTGCATTAGAATTCCAATATATAGTAGTTTATAACCCCAACACAGTTCAGACTTTACTATGTAGTAGTGTTAGTTATCCACAAGAATGAGAGTAACTCCCACACGACTAATTAGGTATGTCGTATGTGCACCAGTACAAACAATAGTGAACATTAGTAGTGAGAGTACTGACCTAAGGTCATGGTATGAGCATGGTTGACATATCCCCCCAGCCCCATCTGTTGGGGTTTTTGCTAGGGCGGAATTGATTATGGGGTAGGCCTACCATTAGTGACAAGGTCACACGTGGTGTTTGTGACCCCCACAATAATGGCAGATATATCTTTACCTTTAGTATCTGGTTTATTTTAAAAAAATCACAATTAATCCCAATAACATGTACACATGTTTATTCACGTGTGTACATGTTATTGGGATTAAAGTGGTTACAGAAGAACAGAAACAGAAATATCCAGTTACAGAATTATTGCAACATAGCCCTTTAGAGGACTTTGAAAACATGTATAAATTCTTGGAGAAAATATATTTTCTCTTTTTCTTGAAATAACAATTCCCTCATCATTGTATTGATCAGGATCATTTATTAATAAAACCATCTTCATAAACCATGGAGAGTATTTGTTATCTGTAATAAAAGGGATAGATAGTTCTAGGCCTTTGTTTGTCAGGCCTTTATTCATAATAATAATAATGGAAAAACTCCTGCTTCTGGGATTGCATAATATATAGTCCCATAACAATTAACTTCTTAAAGGCTGTGCATATTTCAGACCAAAGGTCCTATTCACAGATTGTCCAACATGATTCTAAAGTGAAGACACCCTTATATCCACAGATTGTCAAGCATGATTCTAGAGTGTAGACACTATTATAGCCACAGATTGTCTAGCATGATTCTAGAGTATAGACATAACTATATCCATGGATTGTGTAGCATGACTCTAGAGTGTTAGACAAAGTATTGTGTGTTGGTTTATACATCTAGCGATCTAGCTGGGCTACAATGAAAGTCGAAACGACAAGCTTGCAAGTCTTTGAAAAGATAGTTATAAGTAGTTGTTCAAAATGGGAAGTTTAGGATGCATTGATACATGTCAACATTTCAAAATGTTCTGTTTAAATTTGAAACAGAACCATTGTTTTCATAAACCAAGCACTACCTCCAAATGGCCTTATTTTGAATCATGCTGTACAATCTGTTAATAGGCCCTTGGGTACAAAATAAAGAACTTATCCTTTGACAGCACATTTTTTATTGTTATCTCAAGAAAGCAATCATCGTAATGGGATAATTAGGCTACATAGACAGATTGAAAGAAATAACTTTAATAATATTAATAATAATAGCAAACGGTTAGTCTAATTTTCATGAATGGATATCTAACCATTTCTATTGTCAGGAAAAATGCTCCCGTGTAGCACGCAAGGCAAATAAAGAGACGTGTGTATCGAGGAAATACCCAAGGATAGTTTAGTCAGATGTGTGTGTGTGTGTGTGTGTGTGTGTGTGTGTGTGTGTGTGTGTGTGTGTGTGTGTGTGTGTGTGTGTGTGTGTGTGTGCGTGTGTGAGAGAGAGAGAGAGAGAGATTGAGAGAGAGAGTGTGTGTGTGTGTGTGTGTGTTGACACGTCATTCTTTTAATGATCATAACATAACATCCGCTGCACAACTAAATCTCTGTAATAAGCCGCTAACAAGCTAACAGACTACGTCCACTAGTAGCTACACTTACTACGTCACAAGCTGCTTCAGCCATACATGTTGTATTTGATCTGTTGACGTGTGTGTGTGTGTGTGTGTGTGTGTGTGTGTGTGTGTGTGTGTGTGTGTGTGTGTGTGTGTGTGTGTGTGTGTGTGTGTGTGTGTGTGTGTGTGCGTGCGTGTGTGTGTGTAGAAGCAATAGAGTTTAAAGGCATTGGGGGTTAGTCATAATCTGTCACAATCATAGCGATATAGACAGCAAAGTGGAGCTCTAAATGAGAAAAAGGATTTGTGAGTGGGGCACTTGAGGAATGGGTTGTTCATGCTCGATTTATCTAGAGATCCATTAATCTGCAGCAGCATTCATCAGCTAAACTCATAAATTCGTAATCAACTCCTGTTGAACCAGCTTTGATGTAAATTTGGTGATGGCTGTTTCTTGAGATCAATTGGGGGGGTGATTTTCAGCAAAGGATGTTGTGCACCAATAACCAAGAAATTTTTCATTGGCTTACTTTATAGTAACATAGTAAAATAAAACAATATTTGCCGTTTTTCATTTCAACAGTGATAAAACTTTTGTTTTCTGATGCATTATTTTGATGAGGATAATAGTGTGGGCAATCGTTTTAAAGAGAAATATATTTTTATTGATAAGTTTTGTCGAAAATTGAACAATAGTATAAATGTTATTTCATTTTATAAAAGATAATTAAATTTATTCAAATCTTTTTCAATAATGACCTGACAGACAAAAAAAGTTATTTTGTTGTAATTTTTATAAATATATTGTAAAACTAAATTTTTATGTAAATACTAGTAATATTTGTACACATATTAGATTTCACATAAAACACAGAGAATTAAAATTTCTAACATAATAAAATTTTTATTGATAACTATAACAAGCATATCATGAATGATCTGATATTGTATCAATGACACTCATTGAAAAAAATAATAAATGCAATATAATTTTTTGCATCCAAATTTAGTATATTATTACAACAAAACCCTATTCATCTTAATGACAAGTATGCCATAGAGTTGAATGAAAAAGAAAATAGCATCTTTTACTTGACCCCTGGTAACAGAAACAATGAGGAGGCTAAACTCAAAACATAAGAACTTCAAAAGCTGTTCTTCCCCTCACAATAACACAAGAATGTTGGTTAATCAATGATCTATATAAGTAATAAAATTTATGTATTCAAAAAACTCTTCTAATATTACAATTTTTGCTAGCTTCTTTGTCACATGCCATGTGGTATCTCAGCCTTGATAATGTGTCCGCTCTATTCTCGTGTAGTAAGAATAAGTAAAAATGTGAACGTCACTAAATCAACCTCGTCTTTAAATAACTATTTTCTCTTCACTCTCATTCACTTTCAAAAAAATACTTGTTGCCTCTAGAGTAAGCAAAACCTTATGTGGCTAGAAAGAGAGTAGCCGACGCTGCTTTAACTTTGAATACTCTCTTTCCTTCTGTTAATTATGAATGATGTCAGTATTTTCTCTGGTACATTTTCATATAATACTTGTTCTTCATGACTTCATGTGTGGTGTGTGTGCCAAGATGCAATCTCACAAATAATACTCCAGACAACCCAACTAATACAGGTTAATAAACCTCTGGTACAAAAGTAACTAAAACATAATAAAAAAATCAATACATTCATTTTTGTACGCTATATACTCACTAACTATAGAAAAAAAGACGCATGGTAATTATAAAAGGTTTAAAAAGGACAGAAAGAGAAGACGACATGAAAACATGTAGAAGAGTTTAAACATTAAAGGCAAGTTTGAAAATATGGGTTTTGAGGGACGACTTGAAGGGGGAGAGTGAGGTGGCGTCTTGGATGGGTTTGGGGAGAGACTTCCAGATGGAGGGGACATTGATGGAGAAGGCCCAATGCTCTGTGTTTGGTCATGGTGGGAGGGGGCAGGATGTTTGCAACAGGAGATTGGAGGGCTGGGTGGGTGCATGGCAGTGGGGCAGGAAGGTGGCAGGTTATGGAGAGCTTTGCAGGTAGTAAGGAGCGGTTTAAGGTCGATGCGCTGTTTGATGGGGAGTCAGTGGATCTCAAGACGTGGGTGTTGTGGTCTCTGGTGCGGGAGTGAGTGAGAAGATGGCCAGCTGAGTTCTGTAGGAGTTGTAATTTGTTGGTGACTTTGGTGGATGTGCCATATAGGATGCTCTTCAATAGTCACAACAGTATTTATTGCAAGAGCATCCCATTACATACTATTATATAAAAGGCGGTGATGGATATTAATGATTACACTGTCCAAGATGCAAATACATAATCAAATACAGTAAAAAAATATCATTCTATCCTTTTTTTTATTTGGTTGTCATAATTCATAGCATATATAAAATAGAAATATGGAAACTGCAAAATACCATTAATTTAATCATCAAATTTGAGGAATTATTATAAAACTATTATAAAAAAATCATGATTTTTTCAGCTCTATTCTAGCTACAACCAGTCCCATATTGAAGAACAGACCAACAGCAGTGAATTATCATTTAGTTACCTGATGAATCCCAAAGGTCTGAACAAATCTGATGTTGATTTACAAACAGTTCTTCAACTTAAATTGCAATTTGGAATGCCTAACATTTCAAAGAGTAACCCAAATAAATCAAACTTCATTGGCAGCCCCAATCACAGTACCAGTTAGTGCAGTTAATGCCAGGTACTGTCACTTTGCTTTTGGTGTCACCTGGTATTATTTGAGCAAATCAAAAAACGTACCATTCGTTGTTCTCCAGAGGATGTGGTTCCCAAAGTTTTAATCTATAATTTGGCAATATTATATAGCTCATCTGTATTCTACATTTTGTGATTCTTCAATTTGCCTGATTGATGTCAACACTGTACTAGTGCTACACTGAAAATGAATGATTTAACAAACTGTAGTTAATGAACTAAAATATAAGATAGAAAATAATGTGCCAACCTCTCTTCTATTCTTCAATGTTTTTAGCAGTCCTAACAATTCAGATGAAGTGACACAAGAGGACTATGATGTCCACCTTCCCTATTTCTCTCTTCGCAATTGGGGAATTCAGCTGATGTCAGCACCAGATCTCAAGGCAGCAGCCAATAGCAAGCCACGTTTAATTGGTAGGGTGTGGCTGTCTGGTCCCAAGTCCCAGGTGTCGGAAGGCGTAGAGTCCAGGTAAATTATTTCCACATTGGGTAATGGCAATGGCACCCATTTAAACATACTGTAGTCTTGCACAATTTCCACTCTGTTGCAGTTAATCACCTGATCTGAAACACTAACAAAAAAAGGGAATGGCTGAACTCAGGTGTACGGAAGCAGGATTTATCTGAATTTACTTTCAGTCTTACACCTCATAATAATTTTATTTAAGGCTCAGTAGTTAATATATGATTTAGACATCTTGATTATTTAAATAACCGTTTATTTAGTGCATTTTCAATATCGGTGACACTGTACACATCTCTATCTGTGTGTGTCATGAAACATGTTATGATGTGTATGTGTGTGTGTGTGTGTGTGTGTGTGTGTGTGTGTGTGTGTGTGTGCACACGTGTTTGCGCACGTGTGTGTGTGTGTGTGTGTGTCTAGGATGGATAACGGTTGGCCAGCTGAATGGAGCCAGCAGAGTAGCACCCTGGGCAAAAGGAACATGGTGGTAGCGGACGACGCAGCGTTTAGAGAGAAGAGCAAGCTACTCACAGCGATGGAGAGACAGAAGTGGCTGAACTCCTACATGCAGAAACTGCTGGTTGTTAACACAAAATGATTATTCGTTTACATATACAGCTTCACACCAGTGTGGTTATTTGTGTAACATTTTCAACAAACAGCTATGTATATATCAAGAATAAAGTAATAAACCTGAAGCAATTTAACCTGAACTGAACTCAGCAGGTAAAATATTTAAAATCACAAAGGTTAAGATGTGTAAGTTGATGTTGTATGTGTGTATTCTGAAACAGTTGTCGTTTGCAGATATTAAATGTATTTACACAATTCTGGTGAATTTGTTATTCTACATTTCAAGTATTTTGTATTTATAATTAGGCTGGGTGTCAATTATTGGAGCAGTAAAATAACCATTATTTGTCAAATTATTGAAACATCTGCTTCTCCAAAAATATCAGTTTGTCTGCTTCTAGAAAAGACCACATTAGTATTCTGTGATAAATATCACGACAAATAGCTGGGTTTTAAACCCTGGTTTGCAGGGATGCTGGAGCAAATCAATGACATTGTGTCATTTGGAGCAAAGGAAGATGTTACCTTTCCCCTCGTGATCAATAATTATTCAACTTTAAACATAACATGGTTTTAACCTTGAGATTGCAACTGTTACACAGGTGTGTGGTGTGTATGTGTTTGTGTGTGCTTTTGTGTATGTGCAGGTGACCGGACACATTAGAGGAGTTGTGGATCTCCTACAACCTGATTCCTCTCAGTTTCTCAAGGTCCTGCATTGCATTTATTTTAAAAACGGTAATACATTATTACAAATAAGACACCACCAATAGGCCTATAATATAAATCGTTTACATTACACTGCATAGAGCACAAGGAAACACATGTTCTGTATTGTAGGTTTTTACTCTTGAAAGAGATATCTCCATAATGGAATGGAAAAATTACAACGCAATTTTTTTTTTTATTAAACATTTTATTTAGTAATCCCTTTGTCCTTTCCTTATAGAAAAATATTTGTAGTATTGCTATATTATATCAGTGTGGTTCTATGTATTGTTTAATGTTGTATAATTGATTCAGTGTTAATTAAAATGATTTAATGATAACCGATTTGAGTGGATTTAAAAGATATGATTGGCTCAAATATAAGAGCAAATAAGTCTCTCTCACACACACACACACACACACACACACACACACACACACACACACACACACACACACACACACACACACACACACACACACACACACACACACACACACACACACACACACACACACACACACACGTTTTGTGTGGTCTTTGCATTTTCATCTTAGTTTTTGATTCCGTTGATTCAAAATCACTTAAGGTGCTATTAACACGAGATCCTCTAGCCTGCCAATCATCTCCTGGAGCTGCATCCTATTGGCTCGTTGGCATCTTTCCTTCCTCTCAAGTAACGAGGCCTCTGTAAGCAGAAGCAGCCGGGAGGCCTCCGAGGCCTGCAGCTTTCCTGCCAGCACGGCCCCGTAACTAGGCTTCTCTGCTGGGGAGCAGCTGTGTGGCATCTCAGTCTCCCCCTGGAGCCTGACTCTGTATGCCTGTCGTAAAGGACCTGGGGAAATATGTGTGGAGAGGCAGGGGGACAAGGGGGAAGATGTCTGCAACATATCAGGTAATGTCCTGCTGTCGCGTTCCGCTAGTAGTTTGTCATCTCCCTCTGTTACCCATCTGCGTCTTGGCTCCTCCTTCTCTCTTCGCTGTCCTCTCTAAACATAAGATGGTAGGGTTATATGTTACAATAAGGTTACATTAATTAACATTATTTAATGCAGTTATAAGCATTATTATACAGCATTAGCATAGGGGTTAGGTTGGAGTTAAGAGATAGGGCTAGGGTTAGTGAGTTAAATAATGTATAAATGCATTAGTTAACTGTTAATTAACTATTAGTTAATGCTTGTTACTGCTTTCACTAATGTTAATGAATGTTCCCTTATTGTAAAGTCTTAGCGATGGCAGAATAATTAATCAGGCCAGGTTTGTGGTTATGCTGTCATTCAGTGTGTATATCCCATACCAACTGTGTGTCTACAAAATTATCCATTTGCAAGTTTTGCGTAGCTATGTTGCATATTGTGTGCATTATGCATCTGTATACCATTTCTTGCACAGTCGGGAGTCCCAAAAGCATGTAGTTAAAGCACTCCAGCCTTTGGTTTCCATGGTGGCAAACAGCTCTGCTTCTATTGGCTGAGACTTTAGCGTCTTGATCAACCAGACACACCTCCCTCTTGTCTGTCGCATGGCACTCCACCACACTGTCCTACACAAACAGATAGGCATCAAGTAAAACGCTAGAGAACTAGACATAAGAGTGTGTGTAGGTAAAGGTTCAACATCACTGTTACAAAAAACAACTTTTGAATATCGCTGTCAATGACATAATGTACAAGTAGGTTATATTATTATTATTAATGGAAAGTGAAATACGATCGGAACTGGTCACAGATGATGCATCTAGGAGGAAGGTACGTGTTCATGGCAACTGCAATTTGGTTTGGACAATATGAAGATATAGCGATAAATAAGATATATGTGTTATGCCTGACAGTGTGTGTGTGTGTGTGTGTGTGTGTGTGTTGTGTGTTGTGTGTTGTGTGTGTTCATGCTGATACTGGACCCACCCTACCTCCTGCTATAAGTACGTTTGGATAAGATAGTTACAATTTGGTGTCATCAGGTAAATAATATAATAATATATCATGTTGCATCAGATTACATTTTGTTGTGGCAGATTGACTTGAACAAGTTCTGAACATGGTAAGGTATATTAATACACGTAATACAGGTTGTGTGGCACTGTTTGCTGTAGTAGCTTCTTGTTACTATAGGCCATTACATTATTGTATTGTATATTAAAAGATCCATCTTGATCTTGTATAAATGTGCAAATTTTACAGGATGTAACCCAACAAAGTCCAACCTCTACCCTCTATTTGTGCCACACTATGTCATTGTATGGCTTATGTATTTCCTGTGGTCAATTCTCTGTGCATTCATACTCCGTTATACACTGCATTCTGCACACAGTTAGCTGCACACACAGTTTTTGGTCTCACCATCCATGCCCAGAACAACTTCTCTGTATGTTTCCAGTCAACGTAGGACTTAAGGAGATGGCACAGCTCCTGCATACGGACACATTCCTAAGTGACACATACACACAGTTATTGTAATGCTTTTCTTGGTCTGTCAGCTGTAGACTGCAATCCCATTTTCTGATCTCTGATCTCGACTACTACAGCTGACTAAACATTGTTTTTGTATCTATTCAAAAATATTGTCAGCCTTTTATTCTTTGTTATGTGTAGAGAATTGTGACAATAAACATGATAAGTTGCCATATGCATGGAACACTATCCAATGAAAAGTGTAACTTGTGCACTAACTGTTAATATACCTGAACTGTGCGATTAACACATTATTAATAACCAGGTGATCAGCATCCACTGTTACACCCAACTAACGGAATATGGTCTGCTGCAGAGTACAGCAGCACGGGAGACCCTCAGAGGAGGGCTTCTTTTGGAATAGATTGTATTGGATTTGGACGATGCAGAGTGTATTGACTTGACACATGTAAACATCAAAATAAACATCAACACACTCAACACACACATTTACCTCCTGCAGTGCAGAGTTACTGTCAGAGATGAAGGTGGAAGAGGAGGAGGATGAAGAGGGAAAGTAGACCGACAGGACCTAAGTAGTGAAAAGACACCTTGGTAAGAGGGAATGTGTACCGGGAATACATTTAGTTTGTACACCCGAGGCCAGGGACTTTGCCATTAAACAAACATACATTGTACACTTGGGTTAATGGCAAGACTGGGCTTTTGTCTCAATATAGGTCTGTGATGTGCGCACGTGCGTGCGTGTGGTTCCTCACCATGTTCATTAGTTTGCTCCACTCTTCCTGCATGGACAGAAGGCTCCGCCTCTGGAACCTCAAAGAGCCTATAAGCCACTGAAGCTTCCTCAGAGACGAGTGGTCCATCTGGGCCCCATGCACAGTGGGAGGAGTCACCTGAGGAAAAAGGGATAACAGTTTGAAACATTCAATGTTTAGTTTACAAATGATGATATGCAATTTCCAAAATAAAATCACATCAATCTTGAAAGTGTTCCTTGATGAAATATGATGCCATCGCCTGTGTTGACAGCATTACGGTAATAACATGTTATCCTGCGTATCTATCCTTTAAATCATTTTAACACATAACACCACAGAACTCTGTTGCGATATTGCTATGCAAAATATGTAAGACCAAGTCAACCTTTGGCTAGCTATAGCATTTTGACCTATGGCAGTACATGCTCAAATGTGGTCTAGTTTAGTAACACATTAAAATGTAAACCACTTCCAACACTTGAGAAGGGGTTCGTTTATTTAAATTTTAGCGTGAAGAAATCATAAGGCTTTTTCCTCCATTTTGCTTGTTTATGCTACCACCATTGCACTCCTAACCATCACTAGAAGCAGGGATCCATCTTCCGTGTTGCAACTCAAGGTTTCTAAAGTGAGTCCTTGATATTTAGGGGTGTTTTTCCTTGCCCTTTAGAGGGTTTGGGGTTAGGGGGGTGTCGTATAATGTGTGGCCTGTAAAGCCCTTTGAGACTGAAACTGTGACGAAGGGCTATACAAACACAATGGCCATGACTGTAGTGCGTACCCCTGCAGGTTCCAGCCACGTGGAGTCTAGCTGCTGCGCTCTGTGTGCCAGCATGGTCTCCAGTGTGCCTGTAGCCAGCAGCCAGCCAAGGGCCAGGAGCAGGTCTCTACTGCAGGGGTTACACTCCTCCCCTCGCTCTCCCACACATTTTATCCAGTCAATATGGTAGCCATTCTGCCACAGGCCTACGGCCACCAGCTTCCTGTAGTCAGAGGCTACCAACAAGGTGACAAAGAGGGGAAGACACGTCACTAGAAATAAATCGATTTTTTGGTACATTATGCCCTTATGTACACAAGGGCATTAACACACATTTCCCATTAATTATTTTTGATCATAACGCTTACTAATACCAAAACAGAAGTAAAACAAGGCTATATATGCGGTATGCACAGTTGAACTGTTAAACTGAATACACAACAACTATACTGCTTCTCAGTGCATCACTAGTCACAGTAGGCATTGCTTAGTAGCATTAAATAATTTGTTTTAAAAGTGTTACCTACTCCCTGGCAACTTTGGGGAAGCGTCAACAGAAATAATGTTACATGTTTTAAGAACGCTGGCGAGCAATCTCCAAAATGGATCTTCCTGAAAAACAAGAACGGAACGGTTCACCTCTTAACAAACTGTAATGGGAAGAATGTACTATTAATACTAACTGACTAAAATATTACAAACTTACGACCTCAGGTCCACAGTTTAATTTAGCCCGTCTAAAAACCTCCGGTGTGGGAACAGAGTCCAGCCCGGTAGCTGTAAGCAGTTTGCACAGAACACCGATCACCTCCTTGACTTTGACAGCTCTTTTACTTGGATGCATGTTGCAGAACTTCACACTGCTGCTAGTTAGACCAACGGAGTTCTGGTATTTCTGGGGGAGGGGGGGGTCCCGTGGATTTCTTTGATTTTACCAACAAGATACTATAAGCATACTAAGCTTGCTATTAAGCTTTTTTTTCTTTTACATTTTCTGCAATAACTACAAATAAGCGGATCGTCAGATTTGCGGAGAGCTACAACGGAGTATCAGCACTGTGAACAATCTTTTCCGGGTTAGACGTTTCCAAGGAAATGAAACAGTGACGACAATTATTTCCGCCAATTACGAACGTAGCCAAGACGTAGCAGATTGGAACGTTCACATAGTATTTAGATGAGAATGGCAAAAACATAGGACTTTACCCTGACTTATTTCAGTAACTGTGATAAAAGGGCATAGACTACTATGTTGACGATCATATAAGACACATTACCACGTTTAAAACAAAAAGAAAAACTGTTTTGGGTTCACTGGCACTTTAAAGTGTATTTTAGGAGTTAATGATTCATCTCTTAAATTGGTTACATTTAATATTTTATTTTATTCAATTATATTCAAGGCATCTCCATAAGAATCAGTGCACAATATAAACACTCTAGAGTTCATCATATTTACATTTTCTCTAATCTAAATCTGTAGGCAGACAATCACCACGACCAATACATTTTACTTCATGTTTTAATATTCAGTAACATTTACAAATCATTATTTACAATGCATTTATTGACATTCTAGGTGACAGTGATTCACACACACACACACACACACACACACACACACACACACACACACACACACACACACACACACACACACACACACACACACACACACACACACCTACCTATATCGGTTTCCTGTGGTTGCTCAAACAACAACAAAGTAGCATTTACAAGGAAAGTTCGGGTTCCAAAAACAGTTCCGGTCATCTATAAATGATCATGCAACAACTTTTGTAAAGATATTTGTGAAAAAGCTGGAAACATGACCATGGCACAAAGTATGTAGAGAGGAGAATCCACTCTACATTGTGCCAGATCATCCTTCCAGATCTGGTAAGTGTGATAATTCTAGTGTTTTTCTTCTGACAACTAAGTGTCAGTAGTATGAGTTAAATGTCAGTGGGGTAAATAAAATTAAGGAATCAGAAGAAGACCATGCTGGTAGGCTAGCTGCTACATTACATACAGGTTCTACCGAAATAAAAAGAATATTTTGTAATATAAAATGCATTTCCTGCAGAAAATGCGGTGGGTGCTGAAGTGTAAAGTGCGGTTGAAAATATGTTTAATAAAGCTACAGTTTGAGACGTATAGAAATGTTGAATAGCTGAACTCAAGTGTAAAAATTTGAACAGGGTCCAAATGTGAACGGAGTAAGCGTAATAATGTAAACCTACAAACCATTTAAAAAAGGTCAAATAGTTGAAAAAAATCAGAAGTATAATAGTTAAAACAATAGCTAAACTAAAGTGATGAAGTTTGAGCAAAGCTGAAAGTTTGAATAAAGTGTAACAACAAGTGTGAATATAAGTGTAAGTGTTCACCCTGCCCCATCCAACCACAATGCTGTCTTTGGTTTAGTTGCTGTGATCATGACTGGATGCCTGGCCACCCCGCATGACAGCTACCAGCTTACTCACCAGCACCTCTACACCACCATGGACATTCCTCATTTTCTATTTTCAAACAATCTAACAATATGCTGCCATTGTGGCACCCATTGCACTCCTAACCATTCCTAGAAGGAGGGATCCCTCTTCCTGCATTCCTTCCTTACGTTTTTTCCCTGATTATTAAAGGTGTTTTTCTACGCTCTTTGGGGGGCTATAAGGGGATGTCATCAAATGTGTCCGCGAAGCCCTTTGAGACTGTAACTGTGATTAAGCGCTATACAAATAACATTGACTTGACTGAAGGTTAAGTGTACTATACAACAAGAGCAAAAACAAGGACTACTCTAACTAACAACTACTTGTTGAATTGTAATTAAAGTGTTTGTTTGTCTGTTGAATCAATGGATTAATTCATTAAATTGATCAACGGTGTATTAGTTATAAATTTTGGATAGGATGTTTAGCCTAATGAGTAGGTTAAAAAATATAAAATAGCTGAAGTAAAGTAATACAGTCTAACCCAATTTTAAAGGGAGGTTAGTAAGGACACCAATAGTAATGTAATATTGATGTGAAATTATGGCTAAGGCATTAAAATGATTTGGCAGAATAATTGATCGTAGTAATACTGCAATGGCCTGCAATTGACAGCAATTTGGTATAAAAAAAGTAATAGTATAATATATTGCTAAAGTGATGATACAGGCTGAACCAATTAGAAAGGAATTTAGTCAAGAGAGCAATATTAATGTACGATTGTTCGGTTATAAGGCATAAAAGTAGGCTCTAAATCACACACCGACACTGAAATATCTGTTAATGGAGGTTAATGCGATCAAACACAACTTGACAGCAAACCACACAGGTAAAGCATCATTTGTCGTAGTATTGACGTTATTCTTTCACATCTAGTTAATCGAGATTAAGTCAGAGAGTGATGAGGCTCATACTGTTGGACTCTGTGGAGTCTCAGCTTTCATATGACAAAAATATCATTTTTTATTACATTAGCATTTAGCTTCTACCGGAAGCAGACACCAAGTATGAAGAACCTAGCCTCAAACCATAGACTCGTTCTCAAAAACTATAACTCGGACTTGTCTAAATTGGACACGATCAGGCTCAGTAGAAGTAGTCAAACACGTGGATAGCCAACACGTGTCTGTCCCTTCAAGTATGTGAGTATAAAAGACGAGTGTTACGTCAAGAATGGCTAGTCTCCATAGTGACCCATTGTAATATAAACGGGGGTCGATTCGTACAAACGCCCGATGCTCAACAAGTATATTTCCAAATATACTGGAAGTTAATGACATCCTAAAAATTTACTGTGGGAGTGTGTGTGGATGATGGCTGGTTTAAGCAGCCTAACCTGGCCTGAGTCAGACTGATTGGAGTCTGGAGCTGGGTGAGGCTGCACACCTGTTGCACATTGAGCAATCAATGTGCACAGGTTAAACCAGCCATCACCACACACACTCAAAGAGCGGAGGCTAGAAAGAGAGGAGGAGACCAGGAGGGCTAGCAGCTCGGTCGGGGATTTTCTCATTTCAGTGGAGTTGAGGCTACCAGTCGGAGAATTTTCAGTGGAGTTGTGATTTTTGGAGAGGAGCTGGGAGAGAGAGAAGAGACTCTGAAAACTTGAAGTGATTCATAAATACAAGGGGTTCTAAAACAGGGAATAAGTCCGTTTGGGTAGCGGGCGTGGGAGGGTGGAAGCTCTGCCAAGATGGCAGGGACGGAGAGTGACGGTGGCGAAAGTAGTATGTTGTTGAGTGAGGAGGAAGAGAGAAGGGAGGGTGATTGGAACGAGGTAGTAAATAGAAAAAGGAAGGAGAGTGGTAGGAAAAGGAAAAAAGAGCATTCTGGCGCTAGTGGGTCGGATAATGAGAGAGACGTTGGGAGGAGAGGTCAGAACACCGGAGTGACTAATATGGTGGTAAGATTTGAGGAAGAAGGGGGAGTGAAGAAATTTGATCCTATAAAGTTGACACAAATCATTCAAAGGCAAGTTGGTGAGGTATGC
Organism: Lota lota; assembly: GCA_026745465.1. Classification (NCBI taxonomy): domain Eukaryota; kingdom Metazoa; phylum Chordata; class Actinopteri; order Gadiformes; family Lotidae; genus Lota; species Lota lota. Next base: position 333,074 of record JACYXH010000448.1, read on the forward strand.
GAGGGTTTTGGGGGATGGTAATTTGCTAATAGGCTGTAATACAGAAGAGGAGGTGGAAAAGGTGAAAAAACTGACTAGCGTTGGGAAAGTTAAGATATCTCGGGTTGTACGGGTTGGGGAAAAGAGGTTCAGTGGTTGTAAGGGGGTGGTGTTTGGGATTTCCCTAAATGTCAGTATGAAGGTATTGATGGAGAACTTGAAGGTGAGGACTAATTCCATAAGGAATGTGAGGAGACTGACCGCTGGAGTGGAAAAAAGGGAAACTGAAGGTATCGTGATAGAGTTTGAGGGAGGGATGCTACCTAAGGAGGTGTATCTTGGCTTTCTGAAGTATAATATAAGAGAGTTTGTACCGAAGCCTATGAGGTGTTTCAACTGTCAGGAATTTGGGCATGTAGCCAGAATGTGTAAAAGAAAGAGGAGATGTGCTAGATGTGGTGGGGATCATGAGTATGGAAAGTGTGGAGAGGGTGTAAAACCAAGGTGCTGTAATTGTGGAGGCAGTCACAGCGTTGCTTATTGGGGTTGTGAGGTGTTGAAAAGGGAGGTGGAGGTGCAACAGATAAGAGTAAGGGGAAAAGTTTCATATGCTGAGGCAGTCAAGATGGCAGGTCAGAAAAGACAGGTTGAAGGAGAAGATTCCAGAGAGATAGAAGCGGCAGGAGCAGCACAGCACAGCAGGAGAAACAGAAAGTTTGGAGAGAGAAGAAGAACTTGGTAACGTTTATAGCGGGAGTTATTAATGCGACCTGTGAGATTAAATAAAAAACTGAACGGATTCAGATTATTGTGAAAGCAGCAGAACATCATTTGGGTATGAGAGGGCTAAAATGGGAAGAGGTGAATGATGAGCTTAGAGTACAAGCTAGCCAAGAGCTAACGTGTTTGAGTTGATATTAATAATGTTGTTAATTCTACAATGGAATGCAAGGAGTTTATTATCAAATGGACAAGATTTCAAGCAGTTTATTGTAAGTAGGAGAGATAAACCAGACATTGTTTGTGTTCAAGAGTCCTGGTTACTTCCTAGTCTAGACTTTATTTTATATGGGTATTTGGCGGTGAGAAGAGATAGAAGAGACGGGAGAGGTGGAGGATGTGTCACTTTTATAAAACAAGGCCTTCCTTATAGAGTACTGGGTATAGGGAATGAACAGGAATATGTGGTAGTGAAGGTATGGGCTGTGGAATTGGAGTTGGTCATTGTAAATTATTATAATCCCTGCAAGAAACTAGAGTTACACTTACTTGAGGAGGTAGAAGGGCAGGATAGTAGGAACATTATATGGTGCGGTGATTTTAATGGGCACAATGTGTTGTGGGGGAGTGATAGCACGGATAAAAATGGGCTGGTGCTTGAGGAGCTGTTAGATGAGAGGAACCTGGTTTGTTTAAATGATGGTAGTAAAACGAGAATAGATATTACGGTGGGTAAAGAATCTGTGCTTGATCTCACATTTGTATCTAATACTATAGCATCAATATGTGATTGGTTTGTGTATCAGGAGGGGACCATAGGGAGCGATCATTATCCAATCTGGTGTAAGATAAATGTTAATACCTCGTTGGTTAGCGAAGGATTGGGTGGGAAATGGATCCTTGAAAAGGCAAATTGGGGGAAATTTTTGCAGGTTAGTGACAAATGTCTAAATCAGGTCAATGCAGAAATGTCTATAGAGACGCTTGATAGCTACATAAAGCAGGGCATAATATTGGCAGCATTGGAATCCATTCCTAAAAGTAAAGGTAGTAAGAAGAGGAAAGTAGTGCCCTGGTGGGATGATGAGTGTAAGGAAGCTGTGAGGAATAGAAACAGGGCTTTCAGAATAGTGAAACGAACTCATAATTTTCAGCATATGATACAATACAAGCAAGCTCAGGCTGTAGTGCGGAGGACAGTGAGGCATGCAAAAAGGTCTCATTGGAGGAATTATTGTGATACGATTGGTAGCACAACGCAAGTGGGTGAGGTGTGGAGTATGATAAAAAAGATGGGAGGTGATAGAAGGGAGTGGAGTTATCCAGTTCTGACTGAAGGGGATGTGACAGCAGTAACTAATACGGAAAAGGCAGAGTTGATGGCTATTACATTTGTTAAAGTGCATAGCTCTGATAATTTGTCTGTAGATGAGAAAAGAGGCAGGGGTAAAATGAAAGCGGACAACGTGGAGGCTCTATGCAGGAAAGTTAAGTGTGATGGTGATGGTCTGAGTGTCCCTTTCAGTATGGGGGAATTGAGGAAAGCACTGGATAAGTCGGGTATGACCGCGCCTGGTAAAGATGAGGTTTGTTATAGCATGATAAAGCATTTAAATTCTGATGGCCTGGAGAAATTATTGTTGTTATATAACAAAGTTTGGGAGGAGGGTTACATGCCAGAAAGTTGGAAAGAGGCGCTGATTGTACCAATAAGGAAACCAGGTAAAGATCCAAGTAGGCCTGGGAATTATAGGCCAATTGCATTGACTTCTCACATTTGTAAATTAATGGAGCGTATGATAAATGAGAGGTTAGTACATTTCATTGAAAGTAGAGGCATGATGGCAGCTTATCAAAGTGGTTTTCGGAAAGGTAGGAACACTATGGATCCAGTGGTGTGTTTAGAGGATGAAATAAGGAAAGCCCAAGTAAATAAAGAGACAGTGGTTGCAGTGTTTTTTGATGTTGAGAAAGCATATGATATGCTATGGACTGAGGGACTGCTAATAAAGTTACATAAGATCGGAGTTGGGGGGAATATGTTCAATTGGATAATGGATTTTTTGGATAAAAGGACCATTCGAGTGAAGATAGGTTCTGAGGTATCCAGCATGTTTGTTGTTAAAAATGGGACACCTCAGGGGAGTGTAGTGAGTCCGACGCTTTTCTCTATTATGATAAATGATGTATTTGTGAATATTCCGATGGACATAGGTAGATCACTGTTTGCTGATGACGGAGCTATGTGGAAAAGAGGGACAAATATTGATTATTTGATTAAGAAAATGCAGGATGCAGTTACGCGAGTTGCAGACTGGGGAGCTCAGTGGGGTTTTAAATTTTCAGTGGAAAAAACTAAAACTGTTCTTTACAAGGAAGAAACTCCATGGTTGTAATCTGACATTATATGGAAATGACTTGGAGAGAGTTGATACTTTTCGTTTTTTAGGTGTGTATTTTGATGTGAGACTGACGTGGAAAGAGCATGTTAGACAGGTGGTTAGTAAATGTAGAAAGGTGATCAATGTTATGAGATGTCTTGCAGGATTGGAGTGGGGGGCTGATTTTACGTCAATGAAGTATATTTATAAAGTCTTAATACGATCGAGGTTGGATTATGGTAGTATTGTATATGGATCTGCAGCTAAATCTGTTCTGTCTGATCTGGATGTTATTCAGGCCCGTGCTCTGAGGATTTGTTTGGGGTCAATGAAAACTGCCCCAGTTTGTGCTCTGCAAGTTGAGACAGGTGAAATGCCGTTGTGGCTCCGTCGGAAACAGCTTATGGCCAATTATTGGATACATTTAAAAGGTCATGATGAATGGCATCCAACAAAGAGGGTATTGGAGAATAGCTGGGAGAGGGGTAAAGAGCGAAAGGGAAGTTTTGGATGGATAGGCAAGGAAATAGCAGAGCAGATGAAAGTCCAAGGAATTGAGTTTTGCCCAACTGTCCTGTGGCCTGTTATGCCAGCCTGGATGCTGAATATTGCATGTGTAGATCTGGAGTTGCTGAATATCAAGTGCAGAATAAGACCGTAGACATAGTTCAAGAATATTATGACTGTAGAGATAGAAATTATGGTGGTTATGTACAGCTTTTTACTGATGGCTCGAAAGATTTACTGACAGGAGCAACGGGGGCTGCAGTGGTGATTCCCAGTTATCAGACTGGAGTCAGTAGGAGAACTTCAGACTATTTAAGTGTGTATGCAGTTGAAATGCTTGGACTTTTGTTAGCTGTACGATGGGTGGAAGAGGTGATGGTGCGCAATGTACTCATTTGTAGTGACTCAGTGTCAGCGCTGTCAACTCTCAAGTCAGGATCAGCCAGTAGTCACCAAGAGCTTGTGTATGAAATTTTGTTTATAAATTCAAGGCTTGTTGATCAGGGTGTGAATGTGGTGTTCATGTGGGTCCCTGCTCATGCAGGAATACCAGGTAATGAACGAGTGGATAAATTGGCAAAGGAGGCGGTTAAGAAGGGTAATGTAGAACTGAATACTAAGCTCTCAAAATCAGAAGGGAAAAGCATTGTGTGGGAAGAAATTTCCAAACAGTGGCAACAGTATTGGGATGGTGGAAATAAAGGGAGGAAATTGCATAGGATTCAGGCTAAAGTAGGCCATGGAGGGGTGAGCTACAGTGGATTTAAACGACAAGATCAAGTAATTATCAGCAAACTGAGAATTGGACACAGTAGGTTAAATAGTACACTTTTTATATTGGGAAAACATCCGACTGGCTATTGTAGTTTGTGTGGGGAAATGGAGACAGTGGAGCATGTCTTGATGTCATGCAGGAAATATATTCGTGAAAGAGGGGTTATGTTTGCTGGACTACAGAAATTAGGTTTAGTTGGACGCAGGATTACACAAGTCCTTGAGAGTGGAGTTACCGTTAACGGAAGGAAATATTTATTTGCGTTTTTAAAAGACACTGGCCTATTTAGGAAATTGTAGTTTAAAGGAGTGATATGAATAAATAGATAATGGGCAATTGTCTGTAGGAGGCAGTAATGCAACGACTTGGATGCCAGCTGCCGTTAAAACTCAAAGAAGAAGAAGAAGAAGACACTCAAAGAGCATGGCAGCATGGAGCGGGAAGCTGTTCAATAACCTTAGACTTAAAACTTGAAGCGATTCATAAATACAAGGGGTTCTAAAACAGGGAATAATTCAGTTTGGGTAGCGGGCGTGGGAGGGTGGAAACTCTGTCAAGATGGCAGGGACGGAGATTGACGGTGGCGAAAGTAGTATGTTGTTGAGTGAGGAGGAAGAGAGAAGGGATGGTGATTGGAACGAGGTAGTGAATAGAACAAGGAAGGAGAGTGGTAGGAAAAGGAAAAAAGAGCATTCTGGCGCTAGTGGGTAGGATAATGATGAGAGAGACGTTGGGAGGAAAGGTCAGAACACTGGAGTGACTAATATGGTGGTAAGATTTGAGGAAGGAGGGGAGTGAAGAAATTTGATCCTATAAAGTTGACACAAATCATTCAAAGGCAAGTTGGTGAGGTGAGGTATGCGAGGGTTTTGGGGGATGGTAATTTGCTAATAGGCTGTAATACAGAAGAGGAGGTGGAAAAGGTGAAACAATTGACTAGCGTTGGGAAAGTTTAAGATATCCCGGGTTGTACAGGTTGGGGAAAAGAGGTTCAGTGGTTGTAAGGGGGTGGTGTTTGGGATTTCCCTAAATGTCAGTATAAAGGTATTGATGGAGAACTTGAAGGTGAGGACTAATTCCATAAGGAATGTGAGGAGACTGACCGCTGGAGTGGAAAAAAGGGAAACTGAAGGTATCGTGATAGAGTTTGAGGGAGAGGTGCTACCTAAGGAGGTGTATCTTGGCTTTCTGAAGTCTAATATAAGAGAGTTTGTGCCGAAGCCTATGAGGTGTTTCAATTGTCAGGAGTTTGGGCATGTGGCCAGAATGTGTAATAGAAAGAGGAGATGTGGTAGGGATCATGAGTATGGAAAGTGTGGAGAGGGTGTAAAACCAAGGTGCTGTAATTGTGGAGGCAGTCACAGTGTTGCTTATTGGGGTTGTGAGGTATTGAAACGGGAGGTGGAGGTGCAACAGATAAGAGTAAGGGGAAAAGTTTCATATGCTGAGGCAGTCAAGATGGCAGGCCAGAAAAGACAGGTGGAAGGAGAAGATGGCAGAGAGATAGAAGCAGTAAAAGCACAGCAGGAGAAACAGAAAGTTTGGAGAGAGAAGAACTTGGTAACGTTTATAGCGGGAGTTATTAATGCGACCTGTGAGATTAAATCTAAAACTGAACGGATTCAGATTATTGTGAAAGCAGCAGAGCATCATTTGGGTATGAGAGGGCTAAAATGGGAAGAGGTGAATGATGAGCTTAGAGTACAAGCTAGCCAAGAGGTAACGTGTTTGAGTTGATATTAATAATGTTAATTCTACAATGGAATGCAAGGAGTTTATTATCGAATGGACAAGATTTCAAGCCGTTTATTGTAAGTAGGAGAGAGAAACCAGACATTGTTTGTGTTCAAGAGTCCTGGTTACTTCCTAGTCTAGACTTTATTTTATATGGGTATTTGGCGGTGAGAAGAGAGAAGAGACGGGAGAGGTGGAGGTCACCTTTATAAAACAAGGCCTTCCTTATAGAGTACTGGGTATAGGGAATGAACAGGAATATGTGATAGTGAAGGTATGGGCTGTGGAATTGGAGTTGGTAATTGTAAATTATTATAATCCCTGCAAGAGACTAGAGTTACACTTACTTGAGGAGGTAGAAGGGCAGGATAGTAGGAACATTATTTGGTGCGGTGATTTTAATGGGCACAATGTGTTGTGGGGGAGTGATAGCACAGATAAAAATGGGCTGGTGCTTGAGGAGCTGTTAATGAGAGGAACCTGGTTTGTTTAAATGATGGTAGTAAAACGAGACTAGATATTACGGTGGGTAAAGAATCTGTGCTTGATCTCACATTTGTATATAATACTATAGCACCAATATGTGATTGGTTTGTGTATCAGGAAGGGACTATAGGGAGTGATCATTATCCAATCTGGTGTAAAATAAATGTTAATACCTCATTGGTTAGCGAAGGATCGGGTGGGAAATGGATCCTTGAAAAGGCAAATTGGGGGAAATTTTGCAGGTCAGTGACAAATGTCTAAATCAGGTCAATACAGAAATGTCTATAGAGACACTTGACAGCTAAATAAAGCAGAGCATAATATTGGCAGCATTGGAATCCATTCCTAAAAGTAAAGGTAGTAAGAAGAGGAAAGTAGTGCCCTGGTGGGATGATGAGTGTAAGGAAGCTGTGAGGAATAGAAACAGGGCTTTCAGAATAGTGAAACGAACTCATAATTTTCAGCATATGATACAATACAAGCAAGCTCAGGCTGTAGTGCGGAGGACAGTGAGGCATGCAAAAAGGTCACATTGGAGGAATTATTGTGATACGATTGGTAGCACAACGCAAGTGGGTGAGGTGTGGAGTATGATTAAAAAAGATGGGAGGTGATAGAAGGGAGTGGAGTTATCCAGTTCTGACTGAAGGGGAGGTGACAGCAGTAACTAATATGGAAAAGGCAGAGTTGATGGCAATTACATTTGTTAAAGTGCATAGCTCGGATAATTTGTCTGTAGATGAGAAAAGAGGCAGGGGAAAAACGAAAGCGGACAACGTGGAGGCTCTATGCAGGAAAGTTAAGTGTGATGGTGATGGTCTGAGTGTCCCTTTCAGTATGGGGGAATTGAGGAAAGCACTGGATAAGTCGGGTATGACTGCACCTGGTAAAGATGAGGTTTGTTATAGCATGATAAAGCATTTAAATTCTGATGGCCTGGAGAAATTATTGTTGTTATATAACAAAGTTTGGGAGGAGGGTTACATACCAGAGAGTTGGAAAGAGGCGCTGATTGTACCAATAAGGAAACCAGGTAAAGATCCAAGTAGGCCTGGGAATTATAGGCCAATTGCATTGACTTCACACATTTGTAAATTAATGGAGCGTATGATAAATGAGAGGTTAGTACATTTCATTGAAAGTAGAGGCATGATGGCAGCTTATCAAAGTGGTTTTCGGAAAGGTAGGAACACTATGGATCCAGTGGTGTGTTTAGAGGATGAAATAAGGAAACCCCAAGTAAATAAAGAGACAGTGGTTGCAGTGTTTTTTGATGTTGAGAAAGCCTATGATATGCTATGGATTGAGGGGCTGCTAATAAAGTTACACAAGATCGGAGTTGGGGGGAATATGTTCAATTGGATATTGGATTTTTTGGATTAAAGGACCATTCGAGTGAAGATAAGTTCTGAGGTATCCAGCATGTTTGTTGTTAAAAATGGGACACCTCAGGGGAGTGTAGTGAGTCAGACGCTTTTCTCTATTATGATAAATGATGTGTTTGTGAATATTCCGATGGACATAGGTAGATCACTGTTTGCTGATGACGGAGCTATGTGGAAAAGAGGGAGAAATATTGACTATTTGATTAAGAAAATGCAGGATGCAGTTACGCGAGTTGCAGACTGGGGAGCTCAATGGGGTTTTAAATTTTCAGTGGAAAAAACTAAAACTATGTTCTTTACAAGGAAGAAACTCCATGGTTGTAATCTGACATTATATGGAAATGGTTTGGAGAGAGTTGATACTTTTCGTTTTTTAGGTGTGTATTTTGATATGAGACTGATGTGGAAAGAGCATGTTAGACAGGTGGTTAGTAAATGTAAAAAGGTGATCAATGTTATGAGATGTCTTGCAGGATTGGAGTCGGGATTGATTTTACGTCAATGAAGTATATATAAAGTCTTAATATGATCGAGGTTGGATTATGGTAGTATATGGATCTGCAGCTAAATCTGTACTGTCTGATCTGGATGTTATTCAGGCCCTTGCTCTGAGGATTTGTTTGGGGTCAATGAAAACTGCTCCAGTTTGTGCTCTGCAAGTTGAGACAGGTGAAATGCCGTTGTGGCTCCGTAGGAAACGGCTTATGGCCAATAATTGGATACATTTAAAAGGTCATGATGAATGGCATCCTACAAAGTGGGTATTGGAGAATTGCTGGGAGAGGGGTAAAGAGCGAAAGGGAAGTTTTGGATGGATAGGCGAGGAAATAGCAGAGCAGATGAAAGTCCAAGGAATTGAGTTTTGCTCAACTGTCCTGTGGCCTGTTTTGCCAGCCTGGATGCTGACTATTGCTTGTGTAGATCTGGAGTTGCTGAATATTAAGTGCAGGAATAAGACCGTAGACATGGTTCAAGAATATTACGACTATAGAGATAGAAATTATGGTGGTTATGTACAGCTTTTTACTGATGGCTCGAAAGATTTACTGACAGGAGCAACGGGGGCTGCAGTGGTGATTCCCAGTTATCAGACTGGAGTCAGTAGGAGAACTTCAGACTATTTAAGTGTGTATGCAGTTGAAATGCTTGGACTTTTGTTAGCTGTACGATGGGTGGAAGAGGTGATGGTGCGCAATGTACTCATTTGTAGTGACTCAGTGTCAGCGCTGTCGAGTCTCAAATCAGGATCAGCCAGAAATCACCAAGAACTTGTGTATGAAATTTTATTTATAAATTCAAGGTTTGTTGATCAGGGTGTGAATGGTGTTCATGTGGGTCCCTGCTCATGCAGGAATACCAGGTAATGAACGAGTGGATAAATTGGCAAAGGAGGCGGTTAAGAAGGGTAATGTAGAACTGAATACTAAACTATCAAAATCAGAGGGGAAAAGCATTGTGTGGGAAGAGATTTCCAAACAGTGGCAACAGTATTGGGATGGTGGAAATAAAGGGAGGAAATTGCATATGATTCAGGCTAAAGTAGGCCAAGGAGGGGTGAGTTACAGTGGATTTAATCGATACCATATAAGCCCTTCAGGTGGTTTTGGTTTTTCTTTTTGCCATTTTCCTACAATTAACGCCATACTTTTAGCCCAATTTTCCTTTGAGGATGAGATTTTCCCATAAAGCTCCACATTTTGGGTCAACGTTTGAACATCACTATCCTCCCTAATAGCTATAATATCATGATCTGCGTATGCAGAGAGACATAATGGCGCGACACCATCAGCTACCGTGACTCCTCTCAGCTCTTTCCTAATCCTACACAGTAAGGGTTAAATTGCAAGTGAGTAAAGCATACCAGAGACATTACAGCCCTGTCGAAAACCCCTGCCAATGTTAAAAGGAGCACTTAAGCCACCGTTGACTTTCTATACACTTTCAACTATAGAGCACCCTGATCATGGCAATGAAACCAGGGTAGAAACCGAAAGCCTCTAAGGCATTCTAGAGGTATTGGTGCTCCACCCGGTCAAATGTCTTTTCTTTTCTTGGTCGTCCTCAGACGAGTCCTCTAGCGGTCTTTCCAATCTTCTCGATCCTCCATGCAACTGACTAGTTCGCCAGTGTTTTCTGCTCCCACATCTTTCCGCAGTACATCCACGTGTGTTGGTGTGGGACACCCTCGTGATCAATGCCCGTGTGTTGGTTCCCACAACACCAGCTTGCTTTCTGGGAGCTCCTGGTGTCTCTGGCAATGACCAGCCAGTCTCATTCTTCTGGATGCTACCTTCTCACTCAGCCCTGGTAGCCCCCCATACAGATGCTTGTTGGTAACATGCTCGTTCTGGTCGATGCTAAGTACGGCATGCAGCATTCTGGTGTAGCACCCATCCAGAGACTTCTGTTAATTTTGAGTATTATAATCCAGACCTCCATGGGTTGATAAATTTGATTTCCATTGATAATTTTTGTGTGATTTTGTTGTCAGCACATTCAACTATGTAAAGAAAAAAGTTTTTAATAAGATTATTTCATTCATTCAGATCTAGGATGTTATTTTAGTGTTCCCTTTATTTTTTTGAGCAGTGTAGTTATAATATTATTTCTTTCCATATGTGAACATGTAAGAAGTGCAATAACCCGATGTAGTGTAAGAAGTGCCATTGCAATTCCCCATGTAAGGTGCACATGCTATTTTGACTACTACCCTCACCCAGTGTTGTAATATTGCAACACAGACATAACAAGCTCTAAATCAAATGTGATGAATGTATTCCACAATAACTAAATATCTACATGTTCTAGACATTCTAATATTCACCCCCAAATATGTTTTGGGCAATTTTACTTACTTGAATCATGACAAATCCAGTCCAATAAAACAAAGGAATTCGCCTGAAGGAAAGGTTGTGTGAGTGCCGGACCTATAAACACATTTACCAACCAATAGCATTGTGAGGACAAAGAATAGGACCCATTGACTATGTAAATGTAGTTAAAAATATATATACATTTCATTTTTTTTTTTGTGGATAGCTAAAAGTGATTGTGTAATATTACAACCGAGGATCTTACAGGGCTACAGCCATTTTGGTTCTCTCTCAGGTGGGGGTCGATGGCGCCCCGTTTCCGATTCAGTATCATACCGTTGTATATCTTTGCAATGATACATGTCAGACTGATGCCACGGTAGTTGTCTGGCTTCGAGAGATTTCCAGATTTAGGCACCGGGATGATGTTAGAGAGAGACCACATATCGGGCTTGTTGTTTTCCATCAGAGCTAGGTTGCAGATCTCCAGGATGATGTCGTAGAGACTGCAGTTCTTAAGGACCTCTGGGGGAATGCCGTCCGGCCCAGCGCCTCTTGTGGTCCGTTTGCAGTCTAAGCTTCGTCGTGCCTGCATTACCTCCGGATGCCTAGACCTTGGGGAGACTCTGATCCTCTCCGTCGTTAGCACAGACTCTCTAATTGCACCCATGTTCACTGCGACAAACCGGTCGTAGGCTGTGCTAGGCCCCTCCTCCGTATCCAGCAGTTGGAAGCAGTTCCTCACTTCTACTGGGTGTCTGGCTTGGAGGTCGGGGCTTCTCAAAAAGGCATTCCAGTCATGGTGGATCCTTGGGCTAGGCTTGGGGACCATCGGGCTCAGTTACACCCTCGTGGAAACCACTCAGTGGTCTGAGCCCACAGAGTCAAACGTGCTGTGCGGCTCTGCATTCAGAATCGAAGTCCTCCACTTGCGTCTTACCAGTATGTGGTCCAGCTGACGTAGCATACCGGTAGCCCGGTCCTGGAAGGTCCATCTCTTGCCCATTCTCTTCGGGAACAAGGTGTTCGCAGCCAGTAGCTCGTGTTCTGTAAGCAAGGCAGCAAGATATTCACCGTTGCGGTTAGTGTTTTTGTGGTATGTGATTGGTGCGTCCTCTGGTCCGAGCCTCATGTTGAATCCCCCAGAATTGCTAGGAAGTTGTGAGCTGGGACATCACGGAGTGCTGTTCTAAGGTCCCCATATAACCTTTCCAGTTCCTCGACTGGCGCTACATTGGTAGGTGAGTACACAACCATGATGTTTGTAGCTGGGTTGCCATCGAAGTCTGCCATAAGGATCCTATTGGTGTGCTGATGCACCCTACGGAGAGCCTTTCGTGCTTGAGGACTCAGTAGTAGACCCACACCACCTGTTGCAGCCTGGGCCTCATTTCACCATGTTGATAAGGTGATGAACGAGTAACTCCCCACTCAGCAATACACGATCGGGTCATGCTCATGTACATGTACTCTCCTGTGCTCCTGGACTCCCAGGATCTCTACTCCCCTTTCCTCAGCACAGTGTGCTAGCTCTGCCAGCCTTGCTTGCCACTGTGTTTGCGTTGAAGGTTCCCATAATAAGTGGTATCCGACAAAGCTATAGTGCATTAGATGGGTTGCTGTGGTCAGACTGAACCCTCCATTCCAGGTTTGGGGTCCCGTCGTCATTCTGCCCCCCATGGGGGGGACCAGCTCCACCATCTGCCGCGTGATTCCTGCCGCTGGAAGTATAGGATTTGCGATGATTGGATTCTCCATACTGTTGAACTTTACAATGTGCATAATATAAGGGCTGTGGGGCACAAGTCCTCGCAGCCCTACTCTGGCTGTTTAGGGCATAAGCCTTTATCCACCCTTTCCTCCACTACCTTCAGGTGGCATGTGGCTTGGAGCCAGGCGCGAGCAGCAGCACCTGTGGTTTTTGTTCACAGTGACCTTCTCCTAGATGGGTTGTCATCCAAGGCTGGGCCGCATCTGCCCTTGCTATTTGCCCATAGCTGGGACAGTGGTTGAGGGACACCAGGGCGTATCCACATGCCAGTGGGCCTTCACACCTTCTCTCTGGGGCCCACTGCTGCTCTGAGATTTCCTACAGTTTAGCCTGGGACTGCAAGGTATCCAGTTACCATGTGTACCATGTACCACTATTATACTACTTTCTTTGGTATTTGTCTCCCAATTATTATCTCAAAATTATCTTTAACCTTTAATGTAATTTATATTCGTAGTCCCTCAGGAAGGTTTTTTGTTTTATTGTCTGTTGTTATTTTAGTAGTTAACCTCCATGTCTAATTTAACCAGCCCAGTTTTCTAACATTGGTGCTTACAACTCAACCAGTGTCTAGCACACACGTGTCACGATACACAGAACATATAAAACACACAGACAGACATTTGGACCAACAAGCTAGCTCTAAACACATAGACAATAGTTAAAGACCTTTACTTAGAACCTGTTGAATGAACTAAGACTTCATCAGGTTTATTGAACAGTACATCCACCACCGCGTTCCCTCAGGGTCATTTAGGGCGGGTACCACTACCTCACTTTGGTGAGGTGGGAATTTCCCTGAACTCCGAAGAGTCCCCAGTGCTGGTTGACCCCTGGACTTCTGTGGACGAGCGGTAGCGGTGATATCTGTCCCAATCTTTTATGGCGGAGGCAGAGGAACTTTGTATATTAACTCTCCCCTGTATCCTGCTCAATGTTCCTCTTTCTCGGCTACTTTCCTCAATCCTATCTATCGCTCTAACGATCTGTGTCTTTAATGTTATTATTATTATTAGTAAAAAAAATTACCCAAAATACGAGTCGTCCCTGACGCCAAGATATGTATTTTCTTTACTGTTCTTTTTTATTTATTTATATTTATATTATATTATTTATCCTTTTCCGTAATTGTATTCGCCATCATTGTAATTCAACTTATTATTATTATTATTATTATTATTATTATTATAATTATTCTTCTTATTTTTCCTATCTACCTTTCCACCGTTGGACTGTCATTGTTTACGTCGTCCCTCGTGTTCTTATTTCCTCTTACATTAGTTCATCATACCGCCATCACGGTTTCTCCTTTGTCAATTATTCCTCGCCATCACGACTCCTCTATCACAGTTTAATTACAGACATTTATTTATAATTCGTCTTGGACGACTCCGCCATCACGGCTAACAGACAAACATCCAAAACTAACATTTAGTTCTCCGCCGTCTTGGACGACTCCGCCATCCCGGCTAACAAACAAACATCCAACATTTAGTTATAATTCGTCTTGGACGACTCCGCCATCACGGCCAACAGACAAACATCCAAAACTAACATTTAGTTCTCCGCCGTCTTGGACGACTCCGCCATCACGGCTAACAAACGAACATCCAACATTTAGTTATAATTCGTCTTGGACGACTCCGCCATCACGGCCAACAGACAAACATCCAAAACTAACATTTAGTTCTCCGCCGTCTTGGACGACTCCGCCATCACGGCTAACAAACAAACATCCAACATTTAGTTATAATTCGATCACGGCCAACAGACAAACATCCAAAACTAACATTTAGTTCTCCGCCGTCTTGGACGACTCCGCCATCACGGCTAACAAACAAACATCCAACATTTAGTTATAATTCGTCTTGGACGACTCCGCCATCACGGCCAACAGACAAACATCCAAAACTAACATTTAGTTCTCCGCCGTCTTGGACGACTCCGCCATCACGGCTAACAAACAAACATCCAACATTTAGTTATAATTCGTCTTGGACGACTCCGCCATCACGGCCAACAGACAAAGATCCAAAGCTAACATTTAGTTCTCCGCCGTCTTGGACGACTCCGCCATCCCGGCTAACAAACAAACATCCAACATTTAGTTATAATTCGTCTTGGACGACTCCGCCATCACGGCCAACAGACAAACATCCAAAACTAACATTTAGTTCTCCGCCGTCTTGGACGACTCCGCCATCACGGCTAACAAACAAACATCCAACATTTTAGTTATAATTCGTCTTGGACGACTCCGCCATCACGGCCAACAGACAAACATCCAAAACTAACATTTAGTTCTCCGCCGTCTTGGACGACTCCGCCATCACGGCTAACAAACAAACATCCAACATTTAGTTATAATTCGTCTTGGACGACTCCGCCATCACGGCCAACAGACAAACATCCAAAACTAACATTTAGTTCTCCGCCGTCTTGGACGACTCCGCCATCACGGCTAACAAACAAACATCCAACATTTAGTTATAATTCATCTTGGACGACTCCGCCATCACGGCCAACAGACAAACATCCAAAACTAACATTTAGTTCTCCGCCGTCTTGGACGACTCCGCCATCACGGCTAACAAACAAACATCCAACATTTACGTGATTTGACACCTTTGCATTTAGTTCATGGTACACAATGATGCAGACCTCACGGAGGGAGAATCCTTACTCACCGTCTACATCTCCTCCTAATAGACTGGGCCTATTCTAAGTTAAATTCCTGAGGCCGGAATTGTCCTATACAGGTTCGGTTTCAAACACAGGTCCTGATCACCTTGTTTAAACTGGCGCCGAGGAGATACAGAGGTTGGTCCGGGGCCTCCCGCCCGTCGTCGGCTGCACAGGGTTCCTTTGTTGTCACGATTTGTCTAGTGCAGGAACCCAAAAGCAGACCAGGACGAGGTAAGGAATTTACAAGGTGAGTATTTATTTGGAAACTGAATTTCGAATATTGGTCAGGAGTGGGTGAGGTTGGAAGGCTGGAGGTCTTTGTGCTGATCCAACAATGCTGCAGTGAAGTAGACAGCCAGGCAGGTGTGAGTGACAATCCAGGTGAGTAACTGTAGACGGAGGAGTAGGCGGCAGATTAGTGACAGGCAAACGGAGACAAAAACAGCAACTACTTTGCAAAAACTTGAAGCTTGACACAAGAGATAAACATACTGGTTACGCTAACGATCCGGCAGGGAATGGATGTCTGGTCATGGCTTAAATAGTGCAGAGGTGAAGATCAGGACAAGGTGTGCAGATTGCAGCAGGTGAACGTAGTTGGAGAATCAGCCGGGATGTGTTCAGGAAACTCAGGAAAATTGGACATCAGGTCAGAGGAATAAACAAAACTAAGGCAAGGTGCAGGATTCATGACATTTGTCTTCCTTAGAGATCACGTCGGGGTCACCAACCTGTTGTTAAATTAAAAGGCAAGACGATGTTAAACTTGGAAACCCGGTAAAAAGAAGCAAAGATGCAAGTCGAATTAATAATGCCGTATGGAGTTTTATTCCAATACTAATATAGAACACAAAAATGTCAAATCCCGATACTGGCTACAATCTCTACAGCGCGCTGTATTCTTGTCGATAGGCCCACGCCTTAAAGGTGTGGACCCGCGAGAGAACCCCGGAGAAAGAGGCCGTGATCTCTGCGACCAGAGGTTATATCGTCAGGGCAGCGCCCTGCTGAGGAATGTTTCCCTCTCCTCAGCTGGGGGTCTTCGTCGAGAGGGGGATGTTTTAGTGTTCCATGGGCACTACTCCGTTGGGGGAATGCAACGGTATCTTGGCCGCATGCTATAGAAGATTTACAGAAGGCCGCACTTCACAGGGTGTCGTTCGTTTCGGTAGAAGTGTCAGGTTACATTTCGGCAGACATATCAAGTTGCGTGTTTTTTCTACAACAGGAGGCACTGCAGGAGTCTTGTGGAGAGGCTGTGTACCGGCAGAAGGAGGCTTACGTGCTTGGCTCCTCTTTTCAACCCCTGCATAGAGGGCTAGCCAGTGGCAATAGCTGAAAGCAGAGAATAGCCAGCAGCAGCATGTAGCATGCGCTAACTACAAGCATCACTACCACAGTACTACTGCCCAGGCGCATCACACACACCCCTGTGCGCGCACACACACACACACACACACACACACACACACACACACACACACACACACACACACACACACACACACACACACACACACACACACACACACACACACACACACACACACACACACACAATAATATGTGTAGGACATTCTGTTGGACTGGTGCGACGAGCAGGAACTAAATCTCATCCTCACTACTGGAGGGACAGGGTTTGCACCGCGAGATGTCACTCCAGAGGTACACACACACACACACACACACAC